>WEIU01023454.1:978638-1025947 GCA_013389925.1 Aegithalos caudatus
GGAGCGCCCGAGCGCCTCAGCTCCCTGATGCTGATCGCCGGCGCCCACCCGACCCCCGGCAGCCCCCGGCCGGTCGGAGCACAGGTACGAGGCAACCTCGGGTGAGCCGCGGCAGAGCCCGGCAGGGCGATGCCGCCCTTTAGATCTTTCCAAGCCCCACGGCTGGAATCGGGATCCTCTTCTCCGGGGTGCAAAAGGGCTTCTGTGAATGCTTGGTAGAGCCAAGCCAGCACTGGGGGAGAGACGAGAAACGGCGGCAGATTTTTTGTCGCGTCTTATCGAGCCTGGCCGTGCCGCGGGGTTGTACGGAGGCTCCTGCCCGCTACAATGTCCTCGCTGGTGACCGCGGACCCGCTCTGGCCGCGGGTGGCAAAGCTGTTCCTGCTGTTGCTCCAGCTGTGCACCTCCCGAACCTCCCCGCAGCCCCGCCGCTGCCCCGCCGCCTGCATCTGCACCTCCGACCTGCTGAGCTGCAGCCGGCGGATGTTGCAGCGGGTGCCCCAGGCACTGCCGCCCACCACCACCACGCTGGACCTCAGCCACAATGCCCTCACACAGCTCCACGACCACTGGCTGGCCGCCCTCCCGCACCTCGAGGCCCTACACATCAACCACAACCAGATTCGGGACCTTCCTCCGCGGGCTTTCCACAACGCCTCCTTCCTGCGGCACCTGGACATGTCCTCCAACCACCTGCAAGCCGTGAAGAGGCACTACTTCGAGGCGCTGGTGAGCCTGGAGGAGCTGCTGCTCTACAACAACCACATCACGCGGGTGGATGAAAATGCCTTTGCCAAGCTGAGTGACCTGCGGAAAGTCTACCTGAGCTGGAACAACCTGACTGCCTTCCCCTTCCACGCGGTGCAGGGGCTGGGAATCTACAACCTCCGCACGCTGGACCTCTCCTCCAACAACCTGAGCAGCATCCCCGTCGAGGTGCTGGCAGCTCTGCCCGAAAACGTCGGCAATGGCTTGTACCTGCACAACAACCCCATCAGGTGCAGCTGCTCGCTCTACCTGATGCTTCAGCACTGGAATCAGCGAGGTTTCAGCTCCGTGAAAGATTTCTCTGAGGAACACACCTGCAAGGTGTCTGACAACGTGCCCCGGTCCCTGATCAAGTTCCTCAAACACAGCCACATGTTTGAGAACTGCTCGGCAAGCGCCGAAGATGGGCACCTCTTGCACTTGGAGGTGATGGTTGGCCAGCCCGTCCTGCTCACCTGTAACACCAGCCTGCCGCACACAGCCACCACCTACATGTGGATCACCCCTCACCACGAGCCCATCAAACACCCGGGGAACAGCAATCGCTCCCTCGAGGTCTATCGCAATGGCAGCCTGAGGATCGCCGTAGCCAAGCCCTGGCTCTCGGGGGTCTACGTAGGCTTGGCCACGAACAGCCCCTACAACTTCAGCAGGATGTGCGAGTTCAACGTGACCGTCCTCTACCCCAAGGCAGCTGGGGAGACCTTCAGCACTGGCCTCACGACCCTGCTGGGCTGCATTGTGAGCCTGGTGCTGGTGATCATCTACTTGTACCTCACGCCGTGCCGCTGCCTGGGCTGCTGCAGGAAGCCGGCCCTGCTCAGCCCCCCACAGGAGTGCAGCGCCCAGTCCTCCATCCTCAGCACCACTCCCCCTGCCACTGACGGGCCAAACCGCAAAGCCAGCGCCAACAAACACGTCGTCTTCCTCGAGCCCATCAGGGAGACGCAGAACGGCAAGATCCGCCTGGCCCTCGGTGAGGACTTCCCCGACCCCAAGCACCCCAAGGTCCTGCAGCTCAAGTCGGACTCAGAGTCCATCAGCTCTGTCTTTTCTGATACCCCCATTGTGTCTTAGTGGGATGGAGCTGGGAGCAGAGCTGGTCTCCTCCATCGCTGCTAGAACAGGATTATTGGGCATCCTGAGTTCCTAGCTTGACCACAACCCATGGGAGTGATTGATATTGCCCACAACTGCTTCAGCCATGGGCTCCTGGTGGGTTTTGTGCCACAGGCACACAGGGGCCCAGCAAGAACGCCTTGCATACTCCACTGGCAATGGCCTTGTTAGCACACAGGTAACGCTGATGAACCCAGCATGCTGGAGAAACACCCCTTCATGTGGGCACCCACCCTCCCTAATGTGACACCAGACCCGGGGGTCTTGCCATGTCCTCAGGCATGAGATGCCCAATGTGACACCACTGCCACAGACCCCCCCAGGCCACAGAACAGCTGTGACAAGTGGGACACTGTCCTGGCTCATGCCAGGGTCCTCAGGAATGGCGATGCCACTGAACTCTCCCAGCACATGCCGGTTGCCATCAGTGTGTCGTGGCTGGGAGGACTGTGACAGCCCCGTCACAAACAGGGGGTACACACCCCTCCCCAAAAGTGGCCACACAGGAGGGATGGAGCTCAGCGCCTGACCAGCCACGCAGCCAAGCAAACCTTACAAGCTTTTGCTTCCCGGGAAGCTGTAAATCATCAAGGCAGGATTAGGTGATGAGACACAGCGCCCCAGCCCGCATTGCTCAGAGCTCCCCATGCCACCAAGGACACTGAGGTCTCCGATGCACCACACGCTCCTTCGCTGCTTCTCCTTGAGGCGGACACGCTGCTCAAGCACAGCTATTTAGGCAGTAACCTAATCAGCCTATCGATAAATGTGAGTAATCCTCCCCTCTCCTGGGTCGTAATTCTCTAGTTCCATTGGAATAAAAATGCCTATTTTTTTAAGCTGACGCTGGGCTGAGTGTCTCCTTGCCCTTGCAGCAGTGTGCAGCCAGCGCGCAGCTCACGGGCACAGCGGTGGGAGGCTGAGGTCTGAGGAAGCCCTGAATTGCTGCAGGCCCAGCACATGGAGCCAGGCAATCTGCATGGGATTGACAGCCTTTGTTCCCATCAAATGGCCTTCAGTGGCCTCAGTAAGGGGTTAAATGTGCTGGTGGCCTGGTGCTGCTGAGTGAGGAGCATCCAGTGGTTTGTCCTTGGGAGGGCAGGTCCCCAAAGTGATGCCTGGGAGCTGGGGAAGGAGCAGCACCTACTGAGATGAGGGCACATCCAGACCCCGAAAGGAACAAGAAGGGTTTAGATGCAGAGGAAAGGCACCCATAGGGATGGGACTGGCACTGCCTTTGGTTTGGTCCTGGTGTGCCCTGCAGATGGAGCCCCCAACTCTTTTCACCTGCAGTCCCCACCCTTGCTTCTTCCTGAAACAGGGAGTGGTTCTGCCCCCCCCAGAATGCCCGTCTGATCCCACAGAGGGATAAGGGTATCCTACCCATCTGCCAGTCACCAGCATCCCAGCCACAGCTGGAGCAGGAGCATGTGGCCATCAAGGGAGGCTGGGGCTGCCAGCTGTGGGCAGGAGCACAGCTCAGACATCACGGAGACCAGGACCCTTCAGAGACCTGCTGTCCCCTCCCATGGCTGAGCACCCTGGTCCCAAGAGCTGCTGGCAGCCTTGTGACTGGTGGGAGGGGAAGAACACTGTGGCATCGGGACCACACTAGACGCATCCTTTCAACTTGCCTGGCCAGGAAACAAGCAGGTTTTTTTTTCCCAGCAGAAATTCAGCTTTGTGCCCAAATAAATCGTCAATACCCCCAATCCAAGGAGGGGTGAATGTTTGGGAGAGCAGCTCTCCTGAGACTGCCTGGCTTCCCAGCGGCGCTGCTGACCTTGCACAGCCCCGTGGGGCCGGCGGAGGTGACGGATGCACAGCGACAGCCCCCGCGGGCCGTGCCCCCGTGCCCCACGCCCGCCACCGCCCGCCCTGTCACCTCGCGTTAGCGCCGTGTCCTGACGGGCCGGCATGCCGCCCGGCCACACCGGGGGCTGCCGGGGGGCGACGAGGGGTCGGACACGGGGGTGAGCGGCACCTTGAGGGCGGAGCTGAGGTGCTGCCATCACCCCCGGCTTTGCATCCAGGCAAGGATCCCATGGGAAGGAAGGTTTGAATTTGACCTGGGAATATCTGGGAAAGAGAAGAGATCCCAGCTGACTGCACCCAGGTCTCAACCAGACAAGGGCACTGACCCAGGTGTGGCCTGCACCTGCCGAGACAGTACCAAGCCGGTGCTGGAGCACGGGCCATATCCAAGCACCGGATCTTCCTCCAGAATGAAAGATGAAGTTCTGCTCTGGGCCCCAGCTGCCGTAGTGGGTGTTACCCACACATTATCGCTATCATTGTCTGTCTCCCCAGAAATCTTCCCCATCCCCCCTGCCAACACCAGCTTCCCAGGCATTCCTGCAAACCTGCATCCTCAGCTGAAGACGACTAAAGCCTGGGGAAAGCTCAGGGAGCATAAGAAAAGCTCCCAGGCACCTTTCCAGGGACAGGACACACCAGCCTGAGAAAGCACAGGAGAATTCTTCTAGGCTGGCTGCAATTCTCCCATCCCTGCAGGAAAGCTGAGGCTTGCTCTCCAGGGACTTGCTCTGAGATTTGTATCCGTGCTACCCTCAAGGGATCCCTCCGCCTTTACCCAGGAAAGTCCCACTGCTGCTTTTCACATGTTCCTGATGCTCAGAAAGGATCCCACACCACACTGCTGATCCAATGAGCACTGGGAGGCAGTTTGAACTGTCAAAGCAGTTCATTAAGCAGCCTGAAAGGCAGAACATCTCAGCAAGGAAAAACAGCCAGGAGCAAAGCTTCTCTGACAGGCAGGAGCTGGGAAACCTAATGGATGTTCCCCAAGGAATATACTGTCCTCTCTTGGCAGTCATCTCCACCATTACACCCCTGGCTCCTTGCCAAACTTCCTTCTTGCTCCTTGACTCTGCAGGGCAAAGTAATGGGTAAAAAAGTAATGGGTCAGCACAAAGCTCACTGGCACACAGGGACCTGTGCCAGCCAGCATGTGTGGGGATAAGGACTACCTTAGGGATAAGGACTAGCTTAGGGATAAGGACTAGCTTAGGGATAAGGACTAGCTTTGGAGACTCCTGTCTCCTCTGGCACTTCACAGCTCAGCCAAGACAACAGGGGTGCACTGAATGCCAGTCCCATCCTGCCTCCTGTCACCAAGGATGGACATGGTGGGGTCCAGATCCTTTCCTTACGATGCTCACAGTGTTCCAGAGAGCTCAAATCAGCAAAGCCTGGTGCTGACCAGCACAAGGCCTGCTCCTGTCTCCCAGCATGTGCCTGACAGCCCCAAGGGGCTAGGAGAGCCCAGCCCTGGCAGTCCCATCACTCAGGATGCAGCACTTGGAGGTGTCAGCTTGTAAAAACACAGACCACATTCCTTTTTTAACCATGAAACCTAGGTCGGAGCTAATCACTCTTCTGTGCTCTCACTCACGCTCACCCCAATGTTACACACTGCAAAACTGCAGTACCACCCATTTTCTGAGTTTTTAGAGCAAGGTACCAAGGACTCCTTTAGACTGTGTAGTCCATGAAATGTCCACTTCTGCCCCTCCTTCCACCACAACTTGCTCGCCAACACTGTTGAGGGAGCATTAGCGTTTAAGGGATCAGAAATTACCAAGTCTTATGGGATCTATGCAGAAAACTGCCATGTCCACAGGTCCAACCAAGCTCCCAGGGTCCCAGCAGCACATGAGCACACAGATGGATGGCCAGGCTGTTTAGGAATTGCAGACTGGGATTTTCTGATCTTTCCAGTAGAGGTGATCCCAAAACCATTTAGCAACTGAGCAGTCTTTTTAGCCTTCCTCTCCCACCCAGTCTTGTGCCTCCTTATCTTTCTGCTCACCAGTGTGTTGCTTCTGCCTGGAGAGGAGTATGGAGCCAGAAATATCCCAACATCACACCAGCCCAGTGCTGCTTCTGGCAGGTCCTGCTGGCTCCTGCTCAGCATCCCACTGGCTCAGCATGGTTGTTTCTGGTCCAGGATTCCTGTCCTGTGCTTTGATGGCTGGTACCACCATGTTCCCAGGGAGAACAGCGCTTTTGCTCCTGTCTTCTCCATACTTCATGCAGAAGTCCCTGGGAGATGCACTTCGAAGGCCCTTTAGGACTTGTCCTGTACAGACTGGTTCACAGGCTCCTTGCATGTGTCCCAACCCTCTCCTCACCCTGACAGCATCACCTCCCTGCCTCTAAGGGGATGGAGGGAGCATGGGGGAAGCCTGAGGAGCAGAGCACTGGCCCTGCCCTGTCCCAGGATGGACAACATAGCTCATCTCCACTCTGGGATGGCCACTCACTTCCCACAAAGCCAGTCCTAATTACAGCATGCCCTCACACACAGGGGACCACAGTCTCACCTCTGGGCCTCAGCCCTTTCCCTGCCACTCGCTCTCACCAGGATCTGACACCAGCTCTGGCCAAGGCTGCTCCATTAGCTCATTCTGAAAGAGGCTTAATAGAAAATCTGCTCAATTATTTAGCAAGCAGACAAACTGAGGGATGATACTGCCTGAAGACAGCTAGGGTCTGTGGCATGGATTCAGCCCAGCTCCTGGCTCAGCCTGGCAGATCCTGCCTTTCCTCTCCTCCCTGCTCAGTCATTAAGGCTGGCAGAGGGAGCAAAGGGACACATCCCTGCCCTCAGCCCTGCCAGCCCCTGACACTCCCCAGTGCTGCCCAAAGCTCTCAGACCTGAGGGCTGGCAGGAGGCACCCACCACAAGCAGCACCAGCCCACCCTGCCTGACCCAGCAAGGAAATGGACCTCTCTCAAAAGCACAGCCTGCTCCATCCAGGGACTATGGCAAATGATGGATCAACTGCCTCACCACAGCCCAGCCTGGACAATCTTCCTTTTTCTTTGCTTAATGGCTCTGTTTGATGCCAGGAGTCCACAGCAGGAGGACTCAATGCCTGGATGAGCGTCCTGCGCTGGGAAAGAAGCAGTTCAGGCATCTGACTGAAGCCTGATGAAGTGACTGGATTATTTGGCAGGGCCCTGGCTCACAGTTAGTTACTTACTTCCCCATTGCAATGTTTTCATCCCATAAATGGGACTTCATTCCTTCACTACCAGATGAGCCCATTCCCTATGTCCCAGATGTTTGCAGCACCTTCCAACAAAGTGCCTGCACAGTGTCTGCTTGCTGGGTTAGAGGCAACCAGAAAAAACACAACCAAGCCAAGGAAGTCTCCCAAGGTCCCGTTCCTGTCCTCATTCTCTGGGGCACAGCCTCCTCACAGGGAATCAGTCAGGGTCACCCTGTCCCTGGTGATCCTCACAGGGAAGTTCCCGTGTGCAAATGTGGGTTGGAAACTCTCTTTGTTAATGATTTCTGTCAATCTGAGAGTTACCAAATGAGACCTGGAAGAGATTTCTACCAGCTTTCAGCACTGCCCAGACAGAGTGCTTCTGGGGAAGGACAAAAGCCCATCCTATTATCCTGCCTGTTGCACTGAGAGAGAGTAAGGAAAAGGAAAGCTGTCTGCAGATCAGTTCACATAAATGGGTCTGCTCTGGAGAGCCTGGTTACATGCAGGACCTTTAAATCACTTCAGCCATGGCAATCATCTCCCATGAGAATGTAAAGACCCAAGGAAGGTTTGAATTCTCCTGCTCCATCCCTCTTACTCATGCACCTGGAAACAGATGCTTCCCATTGCTATGCACTGGGCCAGCCATCATTGACATGCACCATCTCCCTGGGTTTTGGGTGATTGTTACCCCAGCTGCACCTCTCAGATTTCATCACCTGTGGTGATGGTGCCTTGGACAGAGGATGAAACCAGGGCTGAGCCCTCGAAGAACACAAAGGCAGCAGAAAAACCTCAGCTTTTTGGTTTTCTCTATCCCATCTCTGCCATTTCTCAGCGTGGCTGCACACAGAACTGTTCTTCTGTAAGTGGGTGCAACACCGAGCCCTCAATTCAGAGTGCTGCTGGGAGCATGGGGACTCAGTTCTCCCTTCCCCATGATCTCTGCCTTTGATCTCTGCCTGGTCTCTCCGTCCCCTCTCCTCAGGCAGCACTGGAGGGTCTCCAAGCCGCCTGCCTCGGTTCTTTTGTCTTGATTGACCTCAGTGGCTCCCCTGCAACATTTGCTTGCCTTTTATAGATCACTGACGTATCAAACCTCAGGTTTAGTGCATGGCTTTGCAAAATCACACAGAAGAATTTTGCTTTATGGATATTCTTCCCTGGGCTTCCTCCTGTTCCACCTTCTCCTTCTCCTGCTCAGTTAGGTCCACCTTAAGGACACGATACTTTTTACACATCATTCGACTATTTTGCATTTATTTCTCCTTTCCAGTGCCCTGGGAAGTGACTACAAAGCCCTTGAACATCAGAGACTTGCCAGTTCCCTCAAGCACAGTGTCTCTGGTATGGTACAGCCCAAGGCATGAAGAATGCTATTGGCACACAGGGGACAGTGCCACTTGGTGATGACATTGGCTGCCTGGAATTCACAAACCCAAAGCACAATGGGCTTTTCAGGGAAAGGACAGAGTCTGGAAGCTTTCTGTCTCTCCAGGACTCCTTGCAGGCTAGGAAGGATGTGACTGATACCCCACTACCATCTTCCCACTGTTCTTTGGGGTTTGATAAACTTAGGGACAACCTTCCCCTTCCCCATTTTGACCTGACAAGAGACCTCACCTGGGACAGATGTTCAAGAGAGAGACAGGCAGGGAAGGACTTCTCATCCTGGCATGCAGGGAACTGTTTTATCACCTCCCCCTTCCCTTCAGGAAGAAGTGAGTAGTTGTGGCATCAAATTCATGATGTTTGCCCTTTCCATGGAGCAAGGCTCTGAGGGCAAGCAAAATCCACCTCTGTTCACAGCCCAGAAAGGCCACTGATCAATGACCTTGTGCCCAGGTTTTGGCACTGTCATACTTGGGGCTGTGAGACTGGTGCAGCAGCTACGGGAGGCAGGTTATAATTAGATATATTTGTTTACATCTTTGAGTCCTTGAGAGAAGAAGCTGAAAGACTGGCTGCGGGGCTGAGCTGCTCGGCCAGATGGGACTCTGCTCTCTGCAAAGCCAGACACTATTGTGTTCTCCAAACATGAAAACAAGGATGTACAGCATAGACAGAAGAGTCCCATCTCCTACAGCAGCCTACAGCAAACAGTGACCAGGCAGGACACCTGCAAATGACACTGGAAGACAGAAAAGGCAGGCTGCAGGGTGTCTGAATAAGTCTATTTGCAGGAATTGGCACAAGCAGACACAGACACATAAATGATCAGGTCAGCTGTGGCTTTGTCAGCCACAACACTCCCCTAGTTCTGCCTGTCTGAATAGTTGGCTACTGTAAGGACAAGATTTGTTTCATCTTAAAATCAGCATCACCCAAGTGCCTGGAGAAGACTCATCTCACCTTTGTGCCACGTCTGGGCAGCCAGAGAGCTCTGCACACATTCTGATGCCTTCCTAAGAGGGGTCCAGGGTGAAGGAGCTCCACTGAGCTCCCTTCCAGCCATCACTATGTGCTGCAGCACTTTGAGGTGTCACTACATCAGCACAGCCCCATCACATGCAGCACCACAACTTCCACCAGCAGCTGTCCCATCACACTATGCCAGACCCCATCCCAAGGAGGAAGGTGAACATGTGCTGTCAGTACAGCATCTCACAACCACCTCTCACAGGGTTTTCCATCACAGCCACCTCTCACAGGGTTTTCCATCACAGCCACCTTTCACAAGGGTTTTCCACCACCACAGAAGGGGCTTTGCACCCAGCAGTAGCACTGGGATGCAGCTGCTACAGGCTCTTTGGTTTTGGCCTGCTCCACACTCATCATCTTCACCTCACTTTAGTCCCCACACCCCATGTTGCTTCTGGAACACCTCCCATGGCCCCACTGCACCACCCAGAGCAGTGCCACACACAGAGACCTCATGCTTTGGAAGGCAAAAGCCACTCACCCCTGAACATCAGTGTCCACCAACAGCCGGACCAGTATCCCTGTCACAGCCACAAGGATTGGGTAATGGTCCACACTCTCCAGCCCTATGGAAGCAAAAGAGACAGGTAAGAGCTTCTGCCACTGTGTGCAGAAGGGGCAGCTCTGAGGTCTGATCCCATCCAGCTCTGGACTAACCTTCAGCACAAGCCATCCCTCCCTTCCCAAGGGCACGCTCCCAGCACGTTTTCCATGGAGAGGGACAGAGTGGACTCACCCGGCAGACGGAGGTTGACCACTCTGTCAAACAAGTTCCTTTCAGCTGTCACACGGTTCAGCACCTGGTTCAAGAGCTGTGTAGGGAAAAGCAGAGTGTGTTTGTATTTTCTGGATGGGCCTTCCTGTGAGCAGCATCTGAAGAGCTTTGGGGCAGCATGTCCTTAGTGTTTGCTCTCAGTGCCTGAGAACTGGTGGATGCACAGAGGGAGGCTCACAGCACACAACCTAGCTTGGCCCTGGCATGGAAGGAGTGGTACCACATCACAGTGGTTGTACCAGATCAAAACCTCCCAGGGAAAAGTCAGTCTGAGGGCAAGACACCTGAATGTCAGCACCTTCCACCTAAATCTGAATTCCCACCTGCAGAAGCCAAGCTACTGCTGCAGATAAAAACTCTTGACAAGCAGAAGCTACAGTCCCCAGGACAGCCAGAGCCTGTGAAGAGTGAGCTGGCAGCCGTGGGCAAAAGCAGTGTCAGCAGGGTGAAGCACAGTCCAGGTCCTGCCCTGCCTGGAGCTGGCAGCAGGATGGACCTACCAACTCTGCAGAGATGGAATCAGCTGTGATGACACTTAATTAGCCACCATTAGCTCTCACCCAAACTCCCAGTGGGAGGAGTAGGGACTGCTCCAGGCTTGACACAACTGCTGCAAGCTGAGCACCATCTCTCAAGTGCAGCATCCCTCTTCCTGCTGCCCCAAGGCACAACAGCAGAACACTGCACCCCTCTGTGTGCCTGGACAGTGGTGGGTACAGCTGCATAACAGCACCCCACTCTCTGCTGCACATTCCCCAGCTTGCCTAAGCCACCTGATAAGGGCCCCTCACTTTCTTCCTCACTCAGCTGAGCACTTCCCCCATGATTATGGCACCAGACCCCGGTGCCTCTTGCTTTGTTTCATCTGCTCAGAGCCCTGAATATCAACCTCTGGGGTACTGCTAAGGTACATCCGACTGTTCTCTGCCAATTCAGCTTGTACAAGGGCAGTCTGCCCTCAGGGCTTTTCAGTAATGCTCATGCTTTAGAAAATAAACTAATTTACTGGAGCCTAAGGGGTGTTGTGAGTTGGAATGGGGCTGTCCCAGTCACTGTGGCAGGAAAGTGGAGACATTTGGTACCATATTCTAGGACTGAGGGATAAAGTACCAAGATGCCTGCCCAAACATTGGAGTCTGTGCCCTGTGAAAGCAGCTACACTCTCCACAGCTCCTTACCCAGAAGTAACACACCTTCTCTCCAGATTTCATGACACTGCTTGTCACAGGAGAAATTGGCATTTACTGGCCCCTCTCACAAGGAAGATTCAAGCAGCTGTCACCCTCCCTCCCAGTAGAGGTAGAAATCAGCTGTGACCAGAACAGTTGCAAAGGAGGGGAGCAGTTGATATGTAGAGATTTTAGGGAGCACCACTTGTTCTGCAGCAGCTCTAAATACTACAGCAACAGGAGCCCCCAGTTCACCACACATCTGTAGAGAGGGCAGAGGGGTCCTCCTGCCCCTCCAGATGCTGCTTCTTCACACAGGACGGTACCTGGGCAAGCCTCCGGAGCAGCAGCTCTGACGATGGGCGGGTCCAGTCGAGGAAGATCTCCGGTGCCAGCGTGACTGTCATTTCCAGCACCCTGAGCAGGCTCACAGACAGGTCAAAGCAGGTGGCACACACCTTCAGCTGGCGGCTGTCCACAAAGTTCCTCTCCAGGCGCTCTGCTGCCTGCTGGATCTGCCAAGCAATGGAGACAGCTTAAAAGGGAGCCCCTTCCCAAAAGGAGGGCTGTGATCCCCAGCCCGGTGAGTTGTGCCTTAAGCACACCCCCGGAGCGCTGCATCCCACAGCCCTGGTGCACACCCACCTCCTGAATCATGCCAATGAACTCAGAGAAGGCCCAGTTCAGCTGGTTCAGGACGCTGTTGAGGAAGCTGGGGGCCAGGTCGCGGTCGCTGCGGAGCAGCTCTGCCATGTGCCGCTGCAGCAGGGTGGAGGGACACGGCTCTGAAACCACACAGCACAGCCTCAGTGGCCTGGCCCCGGGGCAGCCACAGGAGAGACCAGTCCTGGCTTTGGGAAATGCTGGCTTGTGCCTCACAGTAAGCAGAGATGGCAGGACACTGGGAGCTGGCACGAGGACTATTCTGAGCAGTGATTGCGCCTGTTGGGCCTCCCAGCACTTCTTTCCAATGCCAGCCTGAATTAGCCAGGGAAGAGCTCAATGTGCTCCCTGCTGCCCACATGCACAGGAGCGCTGCCCTGCAGCTTAGCATCCCTCTGGCTCAGCTCTGCAGAGGCCCATGGTCAGCTCAGCTCCTCATACCAGTGTGGCAGCAGCTGCCCTGAGCCAGCACGGCCACACTGGCCTCACATGGCCGTGCCTGTCTGCCTGTGTCTGGGGAGGAAGGTATCCAGTAAATCCCACTCCTGAGAGGCTTCTGTATGAAGCTGAGGCTGGTTCTGCACTTAGCAGGCTCAGGCAGAGCTGCTCACACTCCTTAGCCAGGTTCAGCCCAAGCACAGACACATCCCCTTGGTTTTGTGGCATCTCATCTCTGGGCTTCCTCACTATTGGAATAAAGTCAGGCCCAGCAGCTGGGAAGCACAGTCAGGGCTCTGTGGGATACCAGCCCCCATAGATAAGCAGGGAAAAGAAGGGGGCACAAATGGGACAGATGCTTCTCACCAGCAGAAGGACCACTGTCAGCAAGAGGCTCACAAAACATTCAGCGCTGCAAGGGAAGGGTATTGGAGTTCAGCCCAAAACTCAGGGCTTGGAAAGAAAAGCTTGAGCAAATTTACTAACTATAGGGAAAAACCCCAATCTGACTACATTTTCCTCTACTAGAAGCTATTAGAAATAGCAGGTGGAAACCCTGGCAGCACCAGGACTGCCATGCCCAGAGGAACAAGCTGTGCTGTGACTGCAGAAGCTCTCTGGGCTTGCAGCCTGCTCAAAGGGCCAGCGTGGGCAACACAAACACAGGACAACTTCAATCACATCCCTAGGGATCAAGAAGCAAGGCATAAACTACAGGCAGATTGCTAGCTGGGATTAGCAAAGCCAGAGAGGGATGATAGGAGATAGTCATCTGAAATTGAAACAGGACAAATTATTCTCTGAATAACCACTGGCAAGTGCAATGAACTTCTGTTATTATGGAGGACACTCACTGAATCTCACAGTGCATAATCCCCCCAAGCAGGCCAGTGCCCTGGCTTTGATCCTGCCTAAAAGCTCATTTTTGGGAGGGATTTCATCACAACAAATGTCTTTGATGTCCCACTACCACCCCAGCCTTTGGCTACATGTGGCTCAGGGAATGGCAAAGCCAGATGTCCTTTTAACATATTCATTGGTCTTGTGGGGATTTCTTGCCCAGTGTCCTCTGAAACTGTGTAAGCCTTTAGCATTAAACATGTCCCAGAGCAACATTCCACAGTTCAGCTGTGTGTAGCAGGGGGAATTCAGCTTGGAGCTTGGCTCCTACTCAGGTTATTTGTTAATATTTATTCTCTGTAACCCCTTCCTTCTGGTGGTAGAGACAGTAAGATGCTCCTCTCCAGTCACTTCCTCCGGCTGGCCGTGATTCCAGACCTTCATGACAGTCTTTTAAATGGGATTAGCCCCAGCCAGGGCAGTTTCTCACACTGAAAATGTCCCAGCTTTGTCCCTTTTGCCACTCCTCCCTGAAGCCCAACATCTCTCCCAGGTTTTCTTTGAAGAGGTGGAATCAGAAGCACACACAGCATCCAAACAAACCACAAGTGCATGGCAGATTTGCACAAAGGCAAATGTGGTTTTGGTTTTGTTCTGGTTTGCTTTCTTCACAATTCCTGTTATGTAATTTGTTCCTTGGACTGAGCATCAAGCTGCTCTTCTCTAAAAGATTACAATAGTTGCCAGTTCAAAGATAACCCTAAGGAACTGGTCCTGAGGCACAACTGGAGAAGCCCAGGAGTCAATGCTGGGGCACCTTGTCTTCTCTGTCAGTGACAGGTCAAGGGGCACAGCACACTCTTAGTCCACCATTCTACACTTGGTGATGCTGAATTCTATCCTTGTTTTCTCTCCCAGTCATTCACAATTGAAAGGTCTTTTTGTAGGGTTTAAGTTTTTAGTGCCTTCTTTTCCCCAGCCTCCCTTCAGCATGTAAAAACTGCTTTTTGTTAAAACTGCTGATGTGTTAGTCCCTCTGCCAGCCTTCAAGCACCAACGCAGTTCTAGGCAGAAATCACCACTCCTCATGGAAGAACTCTGCATGTTGTCCTGCTGATCTGTTGCCAAAGCTTCTTTTACTAATATTTCAAGTCAGGACAGATCTCAGGATGAACTGCCCAGCCAGTCTACCTCATTTGAAGGCAGCTTTGATTTTTTTTGAAGGATGCTCCTTTGCTTGTAATAACTTGTTTTATCCTGATTTTTAGCCAATGACTATTTCCTCACAGTCTTTTTTCAATGAGTGGTGTGATTCTGCAATTCTGGGTTCTTAAATGCTTTCCCTGGTGCTGGCAGACTGTGCCAGATTATAAGAGCATTAAAAACTGGTGCCTTTTGTCAAACCTCTCCACAGGTAAATAGGTTTATTGAAGGTTTTAAAGCTAACACCAGGAAACAATTATTTCCTTGGCTTTTGTTGATCCCAAGAGGACTCTGAATCTAAAGATGTTGAGATCACTGCTACTCTTTGAAAGCAACATAAGGAGCATGCCCTGGAATACAGCACAAACAGCTTCATTACTTGCACAAGTTCCCAGATGAGGTAATTATTACTGGTATCCAAAACCCACTCCTGGTGCTTGTGTCCATCTTTATTTGCAATATGTTCACCTTTGCTGGGACATTCCCACCCACCTCAGTTACCACTGCCCCCCCGGGCAATGACACACCCCTTATGTGCCACTGCAGGTAGGGATGTCATTTCCCAGGGAGCCTGTGGATACTCAGTGATGGGGAAACTTTCTTGATCCTGGCACTAGTAAGCCATTAATGCTTCAAAATTTGTACCTCCCTAATACAAAAGCCACTCAATCTTGGCTTAGCTTTCATTATGATAGGTAAACATCAGTCATCAGAACAGAAATTGGCAGTTTTTCAAGGCCAGAAATTTTGACCTCAATACATTTAATGTGGGCAACAGAGCGTGGAACCAAGGGGTTATAGACACATCCGATGTTTCCACAACAGCAACTTCCCTGCAAAAATATAAACAAAATAGAGGAAAAGAAAATCTAGGTAGGGGAAGTGTTGAATTATAACACAGAGTTCTTTAAGAAGATTATAAGGGAGCCAGAAACCCCAGTGTCCAGCAAGCACTCGGGTTAAAAGGGTCACTGAGAGCATGATGAGGCAGACATAAGTTAAAATACGAGAGGTAAAGTGAACATAATCAAACATAAGCAATGGTAGGCAAAAACAAGGAGAAAAGGGGCAATAGATGGAGAAGACATAAAAACCATATTTGAATGACCATGGTAACGCAAAGATTTTTCAACTATAGGAAATAAAATAAAGCAGAATTATTTAATAGAAGTAGTAATGGCAGAAAGTCTAACAGTAGCAGAAGCCCATTATTAGAGAGAGTTAAACATTAATAAAGCAGGCAAAGTGGAAGCCTTCAATAAGTGCTCCTACTAGATAATGGCAAAGAAGCAGGGTCACGTACTTTCATCACAGGAAGGTAATTATGTACTTTTATAGTTTGCTAATGACCCAGCAAGATTTATAACAGGGCTAATTGTGAGCCCTCTGGGTCAGCAACCTGAGGGGGTCTCTGGACACAGCAGCATTTACAGTAGAGCTTGGGCACAGGAGGGGAAAACCCCAAATGGAGCAGATTCAGAAGCAAAGCAGCTCCACCCAACACTAATCTGAGTTTTTGAAAGGCCCCAGATGTATCTCTGAGTCCATGTCAGTGCACCCATTCCGAGATGCATTTAGAGAGGACCAAAGGGAAAGCTGCAGGGCAAGGCAGAAGGAAAGCAGGCAGCACTTGGGGGATGAGATATCCATAAGGGTGAGTGTGAGGCATCAGGATGGCCCAGGGCTCCTGGGATCCTCCAAATGTGTGCCTCCAAAGCAAAGCCCTGGCAAACTGGCTAATGTGAGTTTTGGCTCCGTGACCAGCACATCAGGGAAGGTTCCCACCTGCATAACACCAAAACCTCTGGGGCTGCTAAAAACATGGCAAGGATGAACAGCCCACAGGGCTCACAGAAAAGCAAATTAGACAGAGAGGCCATGTGTTTTCATCACTGAAAAGGACCAAGAAATTAGTTTACCCTGGTACACAAGTGCTTCTGAAGAATAAAATGTTGTAAAGCAGAGAAAGGCAGGGCAGCAACACTAGAAGACACAAGGTGAGGTTAAGTAGGGGAAATGGTTTCAAACTGAGGGACAGCAGGTTTAGATTAGATATCAGGAAAATAAATCTTTACTGTGAGGCCCTGGCACAGGTTGCCCAGAGAAGTTATGGACACACAATTGAAAGTATTTAAAGCCAGGTTGGAGCAACCTGGTCTAGTGGAAAGTGCCCTTGCTCATAGCAAGGGGTTGGAATGAGAATGAACTTTAAGATTCCATCCAATCCAAACCATGCTATGATTCCCATCAGGAATCATAAGCTATGGATCTATTTCTGAGGGTGAGCAATCACCATCAGAAGGGCTTTGACAGTTCAGCTACTACCAGGTGATGCTTTTGGTGTTGTCAGATCAAGGTGGGATCTCCTCCTGAAAGTCCTCTTCAGCTTAAGCAATTTTCTGGACTTGGAAGGGGCTGTGGGTAAACTCTGTGGCCCGTGTTGCACAACACCTCAGCCCAATGATCTCATGGTCCCACCTACCTTTTCTCCACCTGATGGGTGTGTGGGCAGAAGGCCTGGGGGAGAGCAGCCCTGTGATACAACCTGAAACCACCCTGCAGCTCTTGCTTTTCCCTGGCAGGCTGGGCCCGGCACGGAGCCAGCGCTGCTGCTCCCACCGTGCGTGCTGGGACAGCACCTGGCCCTGCCTACAAGTCATGGGGAAAGCAAAACAAATCCCTGCAGCACCACGGAGCACAACTACCCCAGCTCTGAACACAGCTCCCTCTGCTCTCAGAAGCCAAACTGAGGCAGAGCTCTGCTTGCATGAGAGCTGCTCAGTGCCAGCAGGGCTGAGGAATAACTCTGGGAACAAGCAGGAACACAGTCGGCCTTTCTGAGCCTCTGCCCCCTTGGGCTAGGCCAGGCAGCATCCACTGCTCACCCTCAGTGAGCACAGGCACAAGGCAGCAGAGGTGACCAGGTAGTCTGTGCTCTGGATGTTTCATGGATGTTGTGAGCAAACCTTCCCCACTTGTGCAGTCTTCTAAGGAAGTATCCCAAAAGCAGGACAAGGCTGGAGCATCAGAGGAGAGGCATTTGCCACACTCCCTTCAGACTGCCTGCAGCAGCAGACCCAGAAAAACTTCCTTAGCTCAGCACTTTGTCCCATTGACTCTGTCAGTGCTCAAATTGCAACAAGGTGAAGACTGATGGGTGTGAAGGTGAGGGGGGGTTCATCTCCTCCTCCTTCCCTGGGCAGCATCTCAAGGACACCTCTGAGTCCCCTGTTCCTCTTCAATTAAATCAGCATTCATTATTGATTTGGATGAGCCTTAAAATAGCCCTCCCAAGAGTGAGTCCCCAGTAGCCAGCACGGCCCACTCTGGGCTCAGGCTCAGACTGTGTGGAGCCACACGATGTGTGGAGCAAGGCCTGGCCAGCTGAGGAGCTCTGCTGCTCCCCCAGGACGGGCTGAGCTCGGTTAGCACCCCACAGGACTGGTGAGAGCCACTTGGTGGCTTGGTTGTGCAGCAGGAGAGTGAGGGGACAGCCAGGAGATCCCTCCTGCACCTGTGCCAGGGCCCCTGCATCGGCCTCAAAGGGTGAGGATGAGAGGAACCTCTGCAGCAGGGCTCTGACCCCACAGGTAACCCTGGTAAAACAGGGGCAAGAGCAGGTTCAGGATGCAGCCTCAGGGACTGACACGTGGGCACAGTCCCCCGGCCTCTCCCAGGGACAGAACTGATGAAAACAATCACTTGTGAAGCTCTCTGCCTACAAAGCAGGGTCTCTCTAGGCAGAAGTGGGGAAGCAGGGAGCTCTCTAAAGCTACTCCACCAGACAAGAGAAGGTCACACAACAAACTTACTCTGGAAACTAGCAACAGAGAGATCTCCTGGGCACGATGGGAGGAGAGAGAAAAGAGAACAAGAGTGCTGTTAGAACAGACAGGCAGCTCCTTGGACAGGGCTCAGCATACACCTCCATGTGCCACCTGTCCTGTCCCACATCCCTGCACAGCTCTCCAGGAACAAAGTCTGGCACAAAGCCTTTTCCACAGCAGAGGGGGATTAGGAATGTATCCACAGAAGCCCAGAACCTGTGAGGGTAAAGCTGAGGACATGTTCTTCAGCTCAAGAAAGGCAACTTCTCCCCACACCTTTCTCAGCCACAAGAGAGCTGAGAAACCCCTCAGCTCAGCGACAGTGCTGAAAACCAAACTGCAGTGCCAAAGGCAGGACAGGCTCTGCCAGGCTCTGAGAGATACCAGGATAAAACACTCCCTGATTGCAAACTTATACAGTGCCCTGTCTCCTTGGGCACCCGCTCCTCTCACAAGGCACCGTGTGCTTGGTAAACATGACAGCTCTTCCCCACAGCAGCTCTTCACTGTGCACACCACAGAGCTTTCTCTCAGGCTAAAACTCTGGTAAGGATGCAGTCCTGGGCCTCTCTCCTCTCCTTTGGAGGGCAGAACCTCTACTCATGATGGATCTAACTCACCATTTGGCATGCCTGAATCATCAATAGAGGGGCTGGGGATGCCCAGCCTGTAAAAACTAGGCCTGGATATTTGGCCAGGAACACCCTATTTTGGCAACTATCCCCTATGGCCAGGCCCACAGGGACAGCTGCTATAGAAGAGGCTGGTCCTCCCTCAGCACCCATCACAGCACCCACCCTGAGTTCCCATCTCTGCCCCACTCACTCTGCAGGCTGGGGAGGCTGGCATCCTCAGGCTTGGTTTTCAGCAGGTGTGGGAGCCGTGTGTATCTGTACCCAAAGCCACAGCCCTGGCAAAAGAGGTAAGGAAAGATCTTAGAGGCCGAAAAACAGTTTTGCTGCTGCTGCTGGAGAGTGAAATGTTCAGTGTCCCAGCAGCCCCAGGTGCTGAGAGGGACAGGGATGCAGGATGCTCACCCGCCACAGCCTGACAAGGATCCAGTTGGTTTGTGCCCAGGGTCGCTGCTCGTAGGGAGCCAGGAGGTTCTTCATCATGGAAATCCGCCTGCCAGACAGGGACACGGGTCAGCACACAGGGTTTGGGAACAGCAGATTGAACAGGACACACAGCAGGACCCATGGAGCTGGGGCAGAGCAAAACCACTGGTAAAAGGGTGACAGAGGGCTCCCAAATCAACTCCAGCACCCTGCTGGCAACTCATGGACCCTCAGTGATGCTCAGCAGCCTTCTGCTTGCTCACTCAGCGCTGCCACCACCCCAGTCCTGCCCCAGCTCCCCAGGAACAGGCAGGGCAGCACTTACTGCTCCTCTGGGATCCTCTCCACAGCACGCAGCGAGTGGGGGTAGCAGACGTAGCTGGCCAAGGCCTGCATCAGGGAGTCCCGGATGTCTGAGGAGGAATGAGAAGGGACTAGGCCAGGCACCCAAGGACACACAGCACACCAGGGAGCACCTGCATGCCAGTGACCAGGAGGGGCTGGCCCTCATGTAGAGGCACATTGTCCCTGCTGACATGGAGAGCGTGCTTAGGCTCCAGCAGCTCAGAAATAAGCCCAGACTGGATATGCAGGTAGCTGGGACACGAGTTCTGCTCTCAAGAGGGTGTCCTAGGTCATGTACCTACCCTGCAATAAGCAGGATAAGGACAGTGCCCGGCCTCATTTTCAATGTGGAGACATAAGCGCTCAACACATTCAGCAGACAGATCACAGCAGAAGTCTGGTGAGCCACTGGCAGTGGCACTGGCCAGACCTGTGACATTATCACCCCAAAAGCAGAGGAATGCAGCCTTACCTGTGCCCACAATCCTCGAGTCAGCAAAATGCTTGGCCAGGATAGCAGCGAGGCGCATAAGGGTCTCCTCATAGCCTGCAAGAGAAGGAGGGAGCAGGGTCATGGCAACAGCCTGGGGGGCAGCCCTGTGGTCCCAGTGCTCCTGTGGACATGGCACAGGCCACGGATGAAATTCTGCTACAGCTAACTGTAGCTTAGTTGTGTGTCTAGTTGTTAAAACACAGAGCTGGTAACACAGTCACCTCCAGGAGAGCCTCTCACCTCAGTCTGCAGAATCTGAAACAGTTATTCAGGAAAGATAAAACCACACAACTTAGCTGGATGGCAAGGGAGAAGGGCCTGGTGCAGAAGAGGCTGAGCAACACAAAGAACACCCTAGGTCTATGCAGAAAAGCCATTACCAGCCTGCATGCCCTGTAGAAATTCACTACTGCTCAAGTCTGCTCTTGCCCAAACAAGAGCACTTCAGCTATGTCCTACTGGTGGGAATAGAAGCTTTTCTTATCTTCATGGGCTCTGGAAAGCACAGAACTATTTGCTAAGAGCTCAGCGAGGTCATTTAGTCAGGAAAACACAGAATATGCACAGACAGAATCCACCTAAACACAGACTGTTGGCATCAAAGGGGTGGTCACCTCCATAGGAACATCTTCAAATCCCAGGGGAATTAGAAAGCAGTCCCAATTTCTTCACTCATGGCACATCCTCTCCCACTCAGAAACCAGAAGGTCGTGGTAGAAATTGCTGAGGCAATCACATCTTACAGCATCCCAGCCCATTCCTGATACCTCCTTGGAAACACACTCCCTAGATGCCAGTGATTTTCACTACAGCCAGCCCTGTGACAGCTTCAGGCAAGGCAAGGGCTCCCCACCAGAGCACAGTGACCACAGTGACCACAGCTCACTACCTGCCCACAGCCCAGACAACACACTGGTGCAGCACATCAAAACCAGGAACGGACACAGAAAGGAAGATGCCCAACTACTGCTTCACCATAAGGATGTGGCTTGCTTTAGATTTTATCAGGCCAGAATCAGGAAGCTGTCCCCATCCCCTCACCTGGAAGTTCCTCCATGCTGTTGACAGGGCTGAAGTAGTTCTTGAGTGCACTGTAGCTGTTCATAGCCACGCTGAGGTAGAATTCTGGCATGAAAGCGAAAAGCGAGCCCGTCCTGTCGCCGTGCTCGATGGTGCGGATGCACACTCGCAGCAGCCAGTAGATATCCTGCATCTTCTCCTGCCCAGAAAGAACACAATTCCCAGTCAGCTGACAGCTTCTCTTGGGAGAAACAACCACTAGCATCACACTCAGACCTTAGAAACATCCCCATACTGGAGATCTTGCTCAGACATCTTACTGCTCTAAGCTCAGTAGCCAGATCTGTGACATTTGGTCATTCCATAAAGCCACAGAAGTGGCAGCTGGAATAAACAATCAGATCTCTACACCAACCTCAAGCTCAGAACATGACTCTCATTAATGTGATGGTTTTGTCTCCAAGACAAGCCTTGAGACACTCCTTACCAGGGCATATGCAACCGCCGAGGCCTGGCAAACAAACATGTGAGTTTTCATTCCAAGGACACTGCTGAAGGAAAGCAGGCACTAGCACTTTCCAGAAATCTGCTGGAAAGAAAGCTGGTCCATTGTAGTGATGAAAGCCCACATCAAGAGATCTTTGCAATAGGCAGCTACAGCCTTTCAGGTCCTGTGCCAGCCATTCAACTAGATTTACTGTCCAGAGGAACATCAGCCTCTCATCTCTCTAAACAGGAATCAGAGGGTCCTAAATTAAAAACAGGAAATTTAAGGTAATCTACATAACTTTAAGCTATAAAAATGGGTGCCACCAAAGCCATAAAAAGACGAAATATTATTTCATATCCTGAAATGCCAAGAAATAGCATAAGCAATAGCTACTTGCATAAAAATAAATGGAGAAGGGTTACACTTCTAATTTAGGAAAAAATTAAAATCAGAGGTGCAGCTAGGGCATTTCATTTGCTTAATGGCTTTTCTAAAGTATGTTGTTACCATCTTTGGGAGATTTTTCATGGGTTTATTCTGTAAATTAGGCTGAACAAGTGCAAATCAACTAAACTGACTAACAGACATCTTTTTCTCAGCACTGACCCACAACTCAGCCAAATTGTTACTTTCAAGATAAAAAGCAACTCTGCAAAACAACATTAAGGTTGAAAAAGCTGCATTTGGCGTTAAGATTTGATAACCTCAAACATAATTTCAGGTATTGCCAAGCTAGTAGAAAGCCTACACCAAGAGGATACAAAGATGTGATTAGCCAGAGAGATAGATAAATACAGTGTTGTAATAAAATACACTGTAATTCCCACAGGAATGTTTTGAAGGCAGAATTATGTGCTTTAAAACAACAAGTGCTTTTAAGCAGTAGCACTCCCTTTTGTCTAACTGAATATCCCAGAATAAATCAGTGGCTAATTCCCTCGAGGAAGGAGCAGCCTCTGCTGTGCTCTGACACCTCAGCACAGAGCAGGACTTCACCCCTAGACAGAAACAGGCTCTTTCTCTCCAACAGCAGCAGCTGAGATCATACAGATGTGACCCTCCAGTGCACACAATTCCCAGGGATGCAGGAGCTCCTGGATGGATGCCTCCATTGGGAAAGAGCAGGGACTTAGGATGACTGGGAGATGGAGCCCTGAAGGCACAGACTCCTCAGTGCAGGCACATTCCACAACCTCACTGGGCTCCTGGGGCACATTCCTGCTCTCCCTGCAAGCCATGCAGGCCAGGATAGCAGCACAGGCCACAAACAGGGAAGGCTGTAACCTTCACTCCCAGATGCTGCTGATTCATCAGGAAAAGTGACACTGCAGTCCTGGTTTAGTATAACAATGGATCATCTAGAGACATGAATGGTGTTCCTGCATGGGCCAGCACAGTGATACTTGCAGTGCCCCTCAGTCTTTCCAGTAGAGTCTGGGAAGAAAGGATTATTTTCTGGCAAGCATAGGCTGTGCTAATGCAGCTGGAGAGCTGCTGCCTTGCAATCCTGCTTGGGAGGGAAGGAGGGGACAAGCAAACAGCTCACGAGTCAGGATCAGCTACTGCAGTTCTGCCAAACCCATTTGTAAGAACTTTTCTTCCCCTCCCCATTTACATCCTGAGACACACAAAAGCCACAAGGAGAGATAGGGCAAGGCAGTGGAAGTCAGGAAAAAAATCAGTAAACTGCTTGTGAGAAAACAGAGCTTTTATCCTGGAAAATGGTGAATTTGGGGGAAAAGGGACAATCTGTGCAAATAGCCACTGCATTAGTAAATGTGGAATACACTCTCTGCGTGGAAACCAAGTGAAGAAGGGGAGAACACCTGAACAAGAACCCCTTGACTTGGATCCCACAGATCCCAGGAAGAGCTGTAGTAGTGAGATCCCCCTGTGACACAGCACAGCTCTGGTTCACTGTAGCCTCTGTCATCTGACATCTTGAGAACTGAATCTCCCTTTGATCTGCAGTGCCCTAAGGTAAATCCTACAGCACCATGCACAGCTCAGATCAGACTGGGCTGATCACTATGGGACACTGGGGGACAGGACAGGAGAGGGGCCAAGCCTAGAAAGGAGTGTCCAATGCACAACGAGGGAAAAAGCAGCCCCAGAGATCATTGACATTGTTCAACACCAGGAAAATGACACCTGTGATATGTGAGCCAGGCAGCAGAGATGCAGAAGCTCACAGTCTCCCTTCAACTGCTCATGTTATGCTCCTGCCCACCTTTGAATAAATGGTGACATTTATCCAAGCGAGGCGCCGGCTCAGGTGGTTGAGCTTCTCAGAGAAGACCTTTTGGCTCTTCAGAAGTTCCTCATGGATGTCTCTCCTCTGAAAAGAGTGCAGAGATGTGAGGGCAGATGTCATTGCCATTTATAGCATTCTTTTTCAGTGCTGGACAAACAGTCCAAAAGCATATACCACCTTGGGGCTAGCTAGGGAGTACTGGCAGGGGACAAAGGGGTCAGCAGCCTTTCTGTGGAGGGAGTGGAATCAGTGCTATAAAAAGCACTTACCAGTCTCAGCTGAAGCCCAAAGGCCTGATGCAGATGCTGGTGCACTTGGGCAGCAGCATTTCACCCTGGCAGATACTGAGGCTCTGCCAGAGAAGGAAGCTGGGAATCCAGAGACACTTACCCTCTTTGGGCACCTGCTGATTTTTTCCTCCGTGTCTTTCAGTGCCATGGCATATTCATTCACATCATCTGACACACCAACCATCTGAAGCAGTTTTCAACAATAAATAAGGTTTTTTTTTCCTTAAACATAGAAGCATGCAGCCAGAACCCCAATGGAGTTTGGCAGAAGGGCAGGGCACACACAATCACTAAATAAGCAGAAAACAGAGTTGGTGTAGAAGCACAGACGTTGGGGGAATGGATTCCTGCACAGCATGTACCACTTACCTTCCCAAGCTGCTGGTGGACACTGAGGTTGTACATCATCACTATCCCATCCAGGACTTCCAGGAGGGAGTTCTCAGTGATGGGCTGGTCTGGCTCTTCTGAGGGTCTGCCCAGTAAGAGACCCTCGTTTCCATGGGTGCCTTCAACTGCAATGCATTCCCAAGACAGGAAAGAAGTTATTAGCAAGGAATGTTGGCACCTCAGCTTCTGCCTGCTCCTCTCTGAAGCCAAAGCTCTGCTGTGCCTCTGTAACATGGAGCTTCTTCCCAGCCCATGGGATTCACTAGATACCACACTACCACATCATTCTTGTCTTGCTGCCTGCATCAGGCTGTTAGATCTGTTCAGATTGACCCAAGTCATGCAAATTCCACTTCTTCAAGCCCTGTACACACTTCAGAGCCCTGCCTGGCCCACCCAAAAAGCAACAGTGCTGCTGCTGCACACATCATCCTCTGCCTGGTTTGTCTTCAGAGCAAGTGTGGCTACTACAGCTGCCTCTGAACTGCCTTCCTGCAAAGTCTCACTGCATTTGGAGGAACCAAGGCAGCATCTCCTCACACGCAGAGGGTGACAATATCACCAGTGTCACATTCAGGATGGCAAAGGGGTCTTTTGGGTGTCAGCACACCCTGGGAAAGGCAAGGAGCAATGCTGGCAGTGAGATTGCACTCCTCTGGGGAGCTGGAAGATGCCATTCCACAGCACACAGCAGGAGTACTCACTGTCCTCCCGTGTGCGCTGCTCCACGCGCAGAGTGAGCACTTTGATCTTCTCCAGGGTGCCGAGGGGCCGCCGCGGGTTCATCAGGCTGACAGCTGCCGTGCTCAGGAACCGGTTGGCCCGGCCCAGGGTGGGGGAGCTGAGCCAGGCAGGCCTGGCAAGAGCCCCACCAATGGCCAGGGCGGCAGAGGGGCGCTGGGACTAGAGGGAAACAAAGGGAGAAACAGTTCCAGCTGTGTTTGGCTGCCTGCTGTTCTTCCCTCGACCCTGCAAGGATGTTGGTACAGATGCACAGTGGCACTGGAAGATGAGCAGGCAGGGTAGCAAATGGGTAAGTCCTTCCTCCAAGGGCACATGCCAGGCACAAACAGCAGACCTGCACAGCAGCTCCTCTGTCTACAGTTGCCTTGCACCTTTTCAAATGCAAGCACCAAGAGCTGTCATGGAGGCAAGGCAGCACATACAGATCAGTGGGTACTGAGAGAGCAGGGCACAGAAAATTTTGCTGCTCAAACTTGGTGCACCCAAGACCATGCTGATCTCCAGTGACTCTGATCCAAGTGCAGCTGTTTAGCTGGTAGCCCACAGACTGGTCATATTCCTGGCCCAACCCTGCCTTGCAAAGCCTTTCCAGCCAGAGGCCAAATTTGCTGCCCCAGCACCAGGGCCCCTGCAAGTGAATAACACAACTCACCTGTGCTGCTGATGTTGCTGATTCCTCATCTTCATCAAGATCATCCATAGTCACTGCCTGCAGCTCCGCAGGGTCAATCAGGATGTTGGCTTTTGCAGCCAGGTCATCTGCACAGAGCACACCACAGCAGCCACGAATGAAGGAGTCATTCTTCACTTACCATTCCCTCCTTCCTGCTTCTCAGCAGTAAAGAAGCAGCCACAAAAGTTGGATGCTCTATCAGAACACGCTCACCTGTCCCAAGCTTCCTTGCATGGAACAGATGTGCCCTTACAAAAAGAACAGAGACCAAGCAGTAGCAGGTGCTGCCCTCCCAGGACCCACTTCTGTCCTGGTCCTACAAATAGGATAACTGAGGAACCAGGAGACAACCACCAGGGCCAAACTGGACTAGCATGGGAATGGCAACTCTCTGCCTGAGACCATCTTTTAAGCATACAGCTCTTCAGTGCTCTCCTGTGATGTGTCCCTAAGCCACTAGGACTGAGACTCACACCCAGAGGAAGACTATGCTGATGGCTTACACTGTACAAAGCCTAAGGGATGTGTTCTTTAGTCCACAGCTGTCTTTAAAGCTGGTCAGGATACCTTGGTAAGAAACCAGAGGAGATAACGTGGTTCTTGAGCTAAGTAATCAAATTTTGAACAGCCAGAGATTGACACGAAACAAAGAAAATGGTCCTCATCTTCCAAACACACTGGGGAAGGAGAAGAGACATCTGAGCCAAAAGCAAGTGCCACATTGGCCAGAAACCAGAGACAAACCAAGTCCAAGGGAATGGAAGGGGTTTGCAAGCCTTGCACAAGGCAGGCTTTGGAAGCCCAGTGCCGGAGGAGTGTGCTGCACACAAACACAGATGCGCTACATACCCAGGGCTGCTCCTCCCTGCCCAGAGTGCTGCACCAAGTAAATCCTGGGCATCCTTCACACCCAGCAGAGCCCAGCTGGTGGTCAGTGCTTTGAGAGCTCCCAGCCCTTGGCTGTGGTGCAGCAAGAGCACCACACCAGAGGATATTCCCAGACTATCCCCTTCCCTCCAACTGCCACATGTCCAACTCTGGGACACAAACAGTACACTATTAACTTAAAGGACACTCTACCTAAGAGGTGTAGTGGCTTCTTCAGAATAATTTGAATCCCATTAAAATTCAAGTCTCCTCTCTCTGAATTTAATCAAAAATCATTACCCAAAGCTCCCTCCCTGGAATGTCTTGCATGAATTCCATTCAAGACCTGGATTCAGGTATTGGCAGTGAAAGCACTTACCTTTCAGAGTCTTCTTAAGGTGAGACAAAAGACCTCCAAGTCGCTGAAGGTCAAAATAATCCACCTTCCCATTATAGAAGAGTTGAGGAGGGACATAGGCCTCTGAAACAGAGGAGGAGATTTGTTTTTTCCCACAAGTCCCATGCACAGGATACACAAAGTCATGTAAGGACTCCTAAAGCAGACCCCAGGACCCACATTTAGGACTAACATTTAGGGACAACTTTTGTTGTAATAAAAGCACAGGCCATTAAGGCAGAGGTGATTTCCACAATGGAGTAAGCTTTAGATCCATGCAGAAACAGGAGCAACCAATAGCCATCAACAATTCTGCTAGCACTTCCTCCCTCCAGCCACAGTCACTGGGATAAGCCAGATCATCAGAAAACTTGGCAGCTCTCCACTCAGCTACTCCAGCTCTGCCACTTAGTCCCACGGGGATAGTAAGGCACTTACTGAGTCTAGAGAAAAGGTCAGCCTAAAGTAAGAGAAGTGAATGCCAGTGGGGTCTAAGGGTGGGAAAGCAACTGGCACTGATTTAGTTTCCCCTTAATTCCACAGTTTGGGAGCTCCAAAATCAGGAAAATATCCTCCCTGAAACTCTGACTAAGAGATCACTGAGCTTCCCTTCCACAGACCCACAGTCAATAGTGGACTCTGCTCCAGAGCAGACAGGGGAACAGCAAACAGTACAGGTGTCCTTTTGCAAGTCTCAGATCTGGATGTTAACTGGAATAGATCCGCAAACAGAAACTTCCCAGAGTGACGGAAGGCTCAAGCACCCATTAGAGACATAAAAGTTCCAACATCCTGGAAAGCACTGCCAAGAGGCAAACCCTGTCCTAACCACAGAAAAGCCTGCAAAGCCTCTCCCCTAGGCCTCACCTTCACTGCTCAGGGCAGCTGGGGTCTTTGCTTTGTGGCCATCCCAGAAGAAGCGCAGGGCAGCGATGAGGCGGTGCAGGAAGCACACCATGTACTCAGGTGGGCACAACACAGTCAGGTTCTAGGGAAAGAATGAGATCCAGCATCAGGGCAGCTGTGAAAGTGCATCTCAGTCCAAAGGGCCACATGGAGCTGGCAGAAACCTTTGTGTGCTCAGCCAAGCCAGCATCTCTAGCTTACAGCTCTGACAGAGAGCCCAGACCTGATGGTGGGCAGCAGTTTCCACCTCTAGGGAGCCTTGGGACACCTCTGTCAGTGGTGTGACAGAGGAAAAGGGTAACACACTCACTCCATCTTGAAAAACATGGCTGATTATGAACACAAGGTTGCAGGTGAAGAAAGGGTTTCCTATAACAGCAGATGCCTGCCTCCCAAAGCTTCAGGCCAACAGCCTGACCCAGGGCCAGAGTAGAAGTCCTCTCCTAGGCAGTGAGGAGGATGCCAAAGCCAGCAGCCCCACTGTGGCAGAGGACTCCACAGCCACACTCTCTGAGGGGCTACAGGATACTCAGCTCCTACCTAAGACTTCCCAAGGATTACTTTCCCATAAATCACTGCACAGGCCTTACCTAACTTGCCTGGTTTCTAGCCTCAGATCTTCCCCTCCTCACTCCCTGCCATATCTTAGACCTCAGTGGATTAACTGCTGGAAGGGCAGAGTTCCCAGCCTGAAGATGCAGAGAGCCCTCAGGGTCAGGCTTGTAGGAAGGCTGGCCCTCTGACTTACCCCTCTGTTGCTAGCGTTTTCCTGAAGAAACTTGCGGAATTTGTTTAGGAAGATGTATCTGGAGGCTTCCCCCTGGCAGAAGGAAAACCAGGTAGTAAATCCAGGATTTGCAAAGCACATCACATGAAGATATTGTCACAAAAGACCCACAGAGTGCTTACCCCTCCTCTGTCCTTGTTGTTCAGCAGCAACTTCAGAATCTGAACCTGGAGACCTTCCACCACTAAAAGGGGAACACACATCTGCCATCAGAAAACAGTAACTGGAGAGCAACTACCCTCTTAACCCTAACTGCAGCACCCTGTCCCCAGGAGAAGGGCTACCTCCCCAGCACAAGGGGCTCAGGAAAAAACAGGGACAGCAGAAGCCTTAATCCCACCACTGAGAATTTCTCCACCACCTAGCAACAAATTCATCCATAGCTAAAAAACAGTGCATAGGTTTGCTCCTGCCCCATCATGGGGAGCTGCAGGTCTGTGCAGTGGGGTCCTGGCACTTCTACTATGCCATCAGAACAGAGCATGGCTGGCCCCCTCCTCTGCACCACAGCCTGTCCTGGCAGGAACACAGCTGTACTTTGGGGTTTGGAAACAGACCAGGGCTGCACAAAAGGTGTGGGATCTTGGCAACTTCCCTCCTTCCCCACAAACCTTCAATGCGTTTCTTGAGCCGCTGGCAGCCTCTTTCATATGCCCGACGCCTCAGTCTCTCCTCAGCACTCTCCTCCTTCACCTCCTTACTCTCCTTGCCCTGGTTGGGGGACAGACACTCATTAGAAGGAGACCACTGCACAGGAAAAATGTCTTGCCAGAAACTCCTTAAGCAATGTGAAATGGAGAGCACAAAACAATGTGCCAGTGTGTGACTGCAGCTGGCAGCACACCTAAACAGGGCTCCAGCCTTGTAATGAATAAGGGGGGGAGATCTTTTAAGGACACCCCAGTCAATCCAGTAATTCTTTAAATACTGTGAGGTTCCCTTCCAAATCTGTTGCCACAGAAAACTGTCCCCTCTCTCCTCTCTGAGCATCACATCTCAAACATGCTCTCTAAGGGGACAAAAAAGATGACAGGGGAATGGAGAAACTAAACTCTCGTACAGCTCTGCAGGAAAACAGGGAAACAGGGGCCATCCAACTTCCTCAGCCGGAAAAAGATGCAAATGGCAGGCGACAACATTTCCTCAGCCTCCTCACTGGAGGTGCCTGTACTCACCTCCTTGGTGAAGCGATTTGGCCACCACGTGGTGGGAATGAGCTCCTGCAAACCTGCCTCCTCCACACGCAGCGGGCTCTTGATGTAGAAGAACACAACAGAACGGAGCACGTCAAAGCTGTGTTGAGTTAAAGCAAGCACAGAAGCTACAAAGGGAAAAGGGACAGGGCATGCCTCCAGAGCTGCAGTGAGAGGCTCCTTTCCAAACTACCACACAAAGATCCAGAGGCCCCTGGAGAAGGCACACACAGCTATCAGCAGCTGCTCAAATGCTACCATAGACCTGGAAAGTAGTTTCAGCTGCTCTGAAAGTGGTTTTGCTCTAGGGATATTAGAGATCAGTCAGGTAGAAATGAGTTCCTGTGTGTTACTAGGATGTGAACTACACAACACTGCTCCCTCCTCTCAAAGCAGGACTTTGTAGGGAATGGTGTCTGTCAGGCAGAGGAGACTTGAGAAATGACCTCTCAAGACAGGGTGGCTTCTGCTTCCCTGGACCTACAGGTCCTTGAAGTGTCCTTGGCTGTATTATTGAGGGAAGGGAAAACTGAGACAGAAGGAGGCACAAAGGATACAGAACATTGCTGAGTAGGTATTTCCTAGATTTCTCATGCTTCAAGATTGCAATGGTGAGCCGGAGGTAGTGGATCTAGGAAAACAGGAGGAGCAAAAGTGACTCCATCTGCAGAACATACATACAACTCTCCAACAGCTACAGTGTGACAAAACTGCCATCTTTGGATAAAACAACTACAGAATCCAAGACATTTTGTACCTTTGGACAAGGGGACATAACAGAAGCTGGTAGTCAGACTCTGGGATTCAGAAGTGCATACTCACTTGTAATCCTAGGTCTGGGATGATGGGAGAGAACCTATAAGCACGCAGCAGGGACATCAGTAGCTGCTTGAGGCACTCATGCACTTCATATTCCTGAGAAAATAAGAAATACATTGAAGAATAACAGCAAGGAGTTAGGAACAGCTATAGCTCCCAGACTGAGACCTTGGAAGGAAGCATTCATTTATAAACTGAAAACACAGGTGCTCTGAACCCCCAGTGTCCTTCTGACTCCACAGGAGAGACTCCAGGCAGAAGCTGGTGCCAGTGCTTTGCTACAGGGAAACAAATTTCTCCAGAAAGTCCAACCCAAAAGTCACCTATGAAAAGCCAAAGTCGCAGGCCCTATTTGCTGGGCAGTCACCAGTCCTCTTATTCCCTGGCTCTAACCAAGACACAGTGTTGGCAGAACCAACCCAGAAGAGAAAGAAGTAAGACTTGGGTAAATGTGATGAGAGAAGGGTTATCTGAATCCAACTCATAGCCAACCAGCAGGATGAGAGCCAACTCTTCCACAAACACAGCAGTCCTACCAGAGGGTCCAGTTTCACTGCCAAGATGGTGGGCCTGAAGGAGTCATGATATTTTTCCACTGAAATTCTCATGGCAGCTGGCTGGGACAGTGCCCACAGCTGTTAACTGTTACCCCAAAGGGCAGACGTGCTGTCTCTAAGCAAATCCCTGGCAGTGACTGGCTCAGTGTAACCACCCAAGCACTCCAGCAGCAGCAGCAGCTTCCCAGCTGCCTCAAACGTGTCCCAGGAAGGAGTAAGCTCATCCAGCATGGAAAGGAAGGGAAGTTGGAGGAAGCTTTTCTTCAGCAGTGCTGGAGATAGTGAGACTGCACTGCACACTTCTACCCCAGTCCCGCACACTGCGATCAATCTCTTCAGCACAACAGCACTTAAGACCTCCACATTCAAATACACATTAATAACAATCAGAAGGCTATTCTTATTGATAAATTTCATGTTTCCAGAAGCAGGAAGCTATTCACCATCATCTGTTCCTTTAGCAGTAGGAGAAGGTTAGAAATGCCTGGTTAACTTGTCAGTGTCTGCATTCAGCCCTCAATGCCCTGGTGTGCAGCAGCAGCCAGAGGAGCTAACTGAGAGGGAGGTCTACCACAAAGGAAAAAGAAGAGAAAGACACTGAACACTACAAGCATTTTGCAGGGAAGGCTCCTGTCCTCAGCACCTCCCAGGGTCTCCCTGGGATCCCTAGGGAAGAACCAGCACCCTAGCAACTCACCTCCATAAGAAGCCACATGAGATCCAGCAGCTGCTGAATAAGGGGGTGGGCCTCCACTGCCCCTCCTCGCTCAAGGATGCTCAACAGGAAGGTCATGAGCACATCTTCCACCAGGTACACCTTGCACTGCAGACAGAGAGCCAGGTCAACATTCCTCCGTGGCAGTGTCACTTCCCAGCCAAAGCTGGGGATTACTTTACCTCTTTGACTAGATTACTCTCTTTGCCTAGAGAGCAGTAACAAGCACTACAGAACCTGGCAATGGGCAGGCAAAACTCACCATAAGAGGGGAGAAATAATTGAAGATGTGAGCTAATGTAATCAACACTGTGGGTTCTCCCTGCAGCTGCCACATGGATGTGTCTTTCTCCACCAGCTTCCCCTCCTGCAAAGACAAACCCAGAAAAAAACACATGGCTTGGATCCAGTCCAATCCACTGTACACCAACAACTGAATGAACCACATGCCTGAAGCAGCCACTGTTGCTGTCCCATGCCTGACTGCACTAAAAACCTTGAACATGGGAATTTAGAATGCCAAAGAAGCCAGGCCTATTTCTCTGGAAAGCTGTAATGCAGTCCAGGTGTAACTATCAACCACATGCAGGCATTTTGACAATGTTCTTCTAAGAAAAGGCTCAAGTTTACATGATAATTTGTAAATGGGAACACCTACAGGGGAGAATGACTAGCAAAGCAGGCCTCTTTTCAAGCCAAGACCATAGCATATGGCATTCCCTATGCTTTGGGCATGAACACATCATCTTTCTCTAGTGGAAAACAGTGTTTCCAGCAAACAGTGCCACAGCCAAAACAATCCTCAAAGCAGACCTGCCAGAATTTCATCCCATTACTGAACATCAGTAAAAAGCTTAGGATATGAACAAACTGATTTCAAGGGTGCAAAATCAAATCCAGCAGTTGTGACCCTGACAAACATCACTTCTTGAATACTGGCAATGAAACTTCATAGGGCTGAGAACAACAAAGCCCAGCATGACTTAAATTAAGTCCTGGAACTATCAGGAAGCCCATTTTGCAAGCCAGAGAGCTCCAGGGACAAAGCATGCTCCATGCAAGCAGTTAGACTCTCAGGTGTATGGAAACATCTGAGCTGGCAGCATGTGCCAGGGAGAGCAGAACCACATTTCCCAGCTTGGTGCCCCTCAGATCCACCCAGGGATGCCAGCCTACCGTCACATCTATTCCAATGTGGATCACATTCTTCAAGTAGCCCAACAGCTTCCGAGCCTTCAGCAGGTCTGCCACAGGAGGATCTTGCAAGGGCCGGTAACCTTCCACTGGATAAGTAGGGAAGAGTTAAGGGAAAATGCAATCTGATCCTTTTGGGACTTCTTTTGTCTGTGCAAGAAAAAGACTCTCTGTTTTACTATACCCAGTCCCAGTTCAAACTACAGTGCCTTCTACATGGATGATAAGCCATAAACTCTTATCTCCACTTCCTCTACACTGCAAGCAGAAAGCATTTCCTTCTGCTTGGGGTGAAATACGTTTTTCATCAGAAAGACCAGCTGGAGCTCCCCACTACAGCCATCAACAGGCACAGCCAGGACTGCTCTGACAGGAGCTCCAGGCTTCAGCATTCACACAGCAATAGGCAACACTAATACCATGTCAGAGGTCCCATAAGGCTGGGAGGTAAAAGACATGAGTGACCACAAGGCTCAGCAGCACACCAGTATTAGGGTTTCCAAAACTGCAGTGAGAATTTTGCAGGATCTGAGTGTCTGGGAGCAGGCAGCCCCCAGTTGTAGTAGCAGCTGCTTACTCAGAGCTGAAAGCAACTCTCATTTCAGAAACTTATGTTTGTGTCCCGGAGTTCTGCTTCAGCTAAGGAGGTATTTGGCTCTTCTCTCCCTGACTCAGCTCTGCACACAAGTACTGACAGCAGAAAGTGAACTGCAGTCAGGTGTGTATATTCTACAGCCTCCAAAGATGGTCTCAGGCAGGCGCTTCTTCCTCCCCTCCCCACACCTAAAGGATATCGGAGTGGACGGCTTCCGAAGTTAAAAGCAACAGACTCTTTGAAGGAGAGGCTGATGGCAGGGAAATAAGCCATTCCAGCACCCCTGGTGATGTTATCAAAGGCAGTTCCCAGAGATATGCCGTTCCTGAAAGAAGGAAAACCCACAAGGCTTTAGTCACAGCAGGAGGGGTCTGAGGTCAGCTGGGCAATACAGATATCAACTTGTCAACAGGGACACACAGTCAGTCATGCCTCCTGTCATTCTTAACCTGGCACACATGCAAATGTCACAGCTCTGCTGAGTAACAGCCACGGGAAGCACAGGGGCACTCCCGTTTTCATATGAGCATGGGAAAGCACTGGAGTCTACACAACATGTAAAGCCCACTCAGCTTCAAGGGCAGCCCAAATCTGTGAGATAATGAAAGCAGCACGACATTTTAAAGTGCGTGATTTTTTGGCCTCATCTATTTGATGTTGGTGGCAGTCAAGGATAATGCCTTCAATCTACTCCTCCATAAAAGATGACATGGACCATCTAACAATTCTTAATTACAACTGACTTGTTGCAGGCCAAGGCCAGAGAACAATTCTCATTGTGCATGGGATCTGGAAATTGGAGATTTATCACCCTTTTCATAGCTCCTTGTGAATTTAGGACAGGCAAGTTCTATACTGACCACAAAAGCAATCAATTAAAGCCAAGTGTGGCATCACAAGAGATGCCCTTCCCTCTAAAATCCTGGCAAACTTTACAAAGACTTTGTAGTTTGAACATCTTCCTGCCAAATGTTTTCAATTGAACTGAACTGAGACCCAAGAACCCATTCAGATGGTTTCTGAACACAAGGCAGAAAAACAAAGGCCGGAACTACCAAGGAACTTAAAGGGGAGAGAGCAGAAATAGGACTCAGCAACCTGCTGAGCAGTGAGGAAAACTTTCTGTTACACACAGACACAAACAAAGCAGGGAACGGGGCAAAGATGCTTACAAGCAGAAAGCAATGGTGCCCTCATCAAGGTCTATCAGACAGCTGACGATGTCTCCTGCTGCCCAGGACTGCAGGAAAGGGAGAGAAGAGGTTAAACATGTATTTCCAGGGTGTTCCCATATCACAAGAAAGACTGCAACCCAACCAATCCCTTGTGATTCAGGGTTGAAGAAGAGGGAGTTCCTTCTCCCAGTAGCTCACAGCATTTTCAGGCACTTCTGGAAGCTGCATATAAAGCCCTGACTGGGATCTTTTCCCCCCCTGGCACTAGGAACGCATATTTATCCCAACAATGCACCATGCTCTGTTGTACTACAGAGAACCAGAGCCCTCCAGGGACCAACACCAGCACTAGGATGGGAATCAGTCTGCTGGGGCTGCTGAACAAAGCACCCAGACAGCACATCCAGCATCCCTAAAGTACAGACAAGTGCTGGCACACAGACTGAAGAAGAGAGGAAGGCTTGAGGGCACTTCACAAGGCCCAGCAGAATTCAGTGAGCAGGAGTCACCTGCTTTCTCCTCCTTCCTCTCCATCCCATTCCTGGGGCACAGCTACTCACTTTGCCATAGTTTGTAGTAGTCACGTTCCACTTGCGCACCCTGTTTCCATCATAGGCGTAGGAATCTGGCGTGTCCCCAACGCCTTCCTGCACCAAAGCATAAAAGAGGAGACTCAGACCAGACCTGGCAGAGGAGATTGCTCTCATTGCAAGAGAGCCTTTAAGGGGGAGACCAGTGGACAGGGAGAGCAGCTGACAGCACACATGCTCTGCCTGGGAAAGGTCTTTACTCTAGGAATGAATCCAGTGGGTTGTGATCTTCAGTTCAGAGAAATGAACCACTCCTTACTTATTTTTGGGTCAGAAGAAGTGTACTGGCATCCAACACTTCCCATTTCTATTAAAGCAGCCCCTCGGGATGCCATCACTTCCCCTCTCATATACTGCAGAGTGACAAGTTAGTGAAATTCTGCAGCTGACATCCCTTTCCAACACCAAACATCCCACCCAGAAGAAACAACATCCCACCCTCTCCTGGGCAAAAAAAGCCCTGTAGCACCAGCTGCTGAGGCCCATCCCAAGGGACAGGCTGCCAGCACTGCAGGCACACACACTTTTTTGGAAAGATACCAGCTGAAAGTCAATACATAGCAGTTCTATGTGCAGCAAGAGCACAGCAACCACACCCAGCACAGGCTTTCACACTGTGCACCATTCTGTGGATGCACACTGCACAGCAGAGAGTCTTGTAAAGACTCTTAAAACAGCAGGCCTGGCATTTCATGTGTCTGTATGGCATTTCTGGTGTGAATGCCAGCAGGACACAGCACCAATGCAATGCTCTACAGTGACTGAAAAAGCAATGGAGGAGCACCCCCCAGAGTAGCTATACTACCTCCTGATTAAATCTGCAGTTGAGAGTACACCAGCCAATCTGCATGAGTCCCTGGGAGGAGATGAGCACCTCATAAATCCATTTCCCTGAAAGAAAATGAGATGCCACACAGTGAATTCTTGACCCCTGGCCTGTTGTTAGAGAAGCTGAACCTGACACTGCTCCCACAGAGACACGTGGCACACAAAGGAGGTTCAGGACATCCCCAGGATTCCCCTCCCACCCCCTTACTCTGGCATCACACAATCCCCCATCCTTCTCATTCCCTGGAAAAGCTCAGTGAATGAACTGGGGGAGAGGGTGGCCAAGATCTAGAACATATTCAAGATTTCCTGAGCTCTCCAGTTGCTTAATTCCCTATACACTCCTCCTAGGATCTTTTCTCAAAGCAGCACTGGTTTATCTCCTTACCTTTATACACACACGTTGTGGCCCTGATGGACCCAAAGTTACTGTGGCCAATCACCTGGACCAACAAACAAAAGATATTTTAATATCAGACAAAAAGATAGGCTTGTTCAGTACATCCCATTCCCTCTGTCCTGGCACTTAAAACCAAAGCAAGATGGAGAGCTATGCAGGAGGACAGTATAGGGACAAGAAGGGACATCTTCCCCACCCCAGCAGCTATACTTGGAGTCAACTGACCGCAGGGAATCATTCAGGTCCCTCCCACAGCTCATCTGTACTTGACAAACCCCAGGGAAGCACCCAGCATGGCAGCAGTACAAGGGCAACATGTTGACAGTCAGGTCCCCAATGAATTGGCATAAAATTTGTATACAAAAGTGATTATGATATGGGAAAGATGTGAATGCTGGATAAGTTAGAACAAAACTGTAGATTCAAGGTGTCCAGACTAAAGGGCTGGCAGGTAGCATGCTGCCTAGAAACTGAACCGTGTTAAATCCTGACTCTTGCCATCTGGGGACAGACCATGAGGAGGAAATGAAAATAGGAACAAGGAATTCACAGACAAGCCAGTCCAATCCATTCTGTGGGTTAATTCTAGGAACAGCCAAAGTAAACTAGAGCAGGTGGTTAAAGGGAAAGGGGAGACCAGGGCAGCCTGATTTGTTAGAGGCTAAAAAGCAGGCATAGATTAAGGAGTGAATCAGCTCAAGAGCAGGGATGTGCTTGCTTGTTGAAGGAGTGAAAGGAGTGCAGAAATGACTGAAGTAGGAAAGGGTTAAATTCCAGTCGATTCTTTCAGTTGACTTTTTGCACAGGGAACATCAGCTAAGGAGCAAGCAGGTAATTAGTGGAAACAAAGGAGAAAGGAAAACCTCAGCTTCAGCCTCTTTCAAGCCTTTTAAGACCAGAAGGAAGGAAGAGGTCTGCTGCAGGGAGGGACAAGAAAGCTGGCTGCTTAGCCAAGTGAGCCCTTTCACTTCCTCACAGCCCCACTCAGACCTTGCTGAGACTTAGTGGTACTGCCAGACTTTTTCCCCTGAGAGCTCATTTCCTCCAGGATCCTGCAGCTTTCAGGGCAGACTCCATTTACACACATTACAAAGCCACTGATAGGGATCTACTACAAAGAACAAGCCAAGAAGCTCCAAGTGCTTTTAGCCCCACCAAACCATTTTCTGCTGTGTCCAGCAACACACTCACCCCAAGTAAGTCATCATCTACCAGCAGGAGCCCTTCAAAGCCACTTGTGTGGTCCAACACCACAGTGGAGGGACCGAGCCGGCCCTCTGCTACTTGATCTGAAACAAGAGTTGCAGAGAAGCTGTTGGGGAGAGCTGTGCATGATTTAACAGCTCACCTGCTGGGTGCTTCCAGCCAGACTGTGACAGCACCTGGATTCTGCTACAGGGAAGGAAGATTAAGATAGTGTTGCCTATGTTAGATTCTGAGAAACTCAGAAGAGGCGAAAGATTTAAAATAAAATCTCCCCAGCAACTCAGCTATGCAGCATTCAGGACACATTACATTTTCCACATTAAATTTTCCTGAAAATTTTACTTCGACAAAATTCAAAGGTTAAACTCTGTGCCAAATGTTTGGCCAACGTGTCACACTATGATTGCAGCCAGCAAGAAAAAATCACCTTTCTAGGAGGGGAGCCAGGTTGTATCTTGCCACATCCTGATTAATTCAGAGAAATTATGCTAGTAGGAACACAGGGTACAGCCTGAGGCCCAAAGTGAATACCTGGAGTGGAGACCAGCATGTAAAAATTGTCAACAAGCCTCTGCATCTCCACTGACGACAGCACTGCACACTCCTGGTCAAAGCAATGGATCTGCATATCATTATCAGTAAAATACTGACAACATTTTCCCCCACACTGCTTTTCCAGACATTTTAGCCTGGAAATATGCCTCCCTCTGCAAACAAACCTGCTGCAGGGCTGGCTGATGAGCCCCTCATAGGCAGAATTTAAAGGCACAATGAATTAGAGCACAGGGAGGCAGAACAGCACTCACTCAGGGAAATGCTTTTCATGACACAACTTGTCCTTCCCAATTAAGCAGCACAAGCATGAAGCACAAATTGGACAGGCAGTGTATCCTACCTCTGCTGTCTTCAGAGCCATTCTCCTCTGCCAGCAATCGCTCAAGGTGCTCCTGCAGGTTCTGGAACGTCAGGTGCTTCCTAGGGAATAAACACATAGGAGCTCTTAAAAAAACTTCGTCTCAAATTTTTCAAGAATTGCAGCCCAGACACATGTCCTGTGCTGAGACATAAACCATGAAGTTCTGTCAATCTGTTTCAAGTCATGAATCTGAGGAATTCCTTGCCCATCATGTCAGGGCAATGAATAAAGGAAGGACCAAACCCAGCACCAACAAGCCAAGTAGTTAACAAAGCATCTTAGTCTTCAGTCTGCTCAGAAGTGTTTTGAGGCAGTAAGAAAACTGTGATACAAGGCAGCAAGAAACCAGCTATACTACCAATAACTATGGACACAACTTTGCTGCAGTCAGCATCATACAAACATAGCCTAAGTCAGGATTCATTTTTCCCCCAAAGTCATTTGCAATACAAAAGATGAGAGAGAGCCACAGCAGCAGCTGTAGCAGTTCAGACAAAGGTCAGGCTAGTCCAGCATCTTCTCTCTGTGAAAACAGCTAAAACCTTATTTTCATACTGAAAATTCTCTCATGCATCCCCTTTGGGTCACTGTTCTAGAGAACTTACTGCCCTTCCTTGGTTCTCTCCTTTCAAGGATAGTTTACTTAGCTGATCCTTGCACAAGAACCTCCTTTTACTGTGAGGACCACTAGTTGTTCCTATCCCTGCTTCCCATTTCCAAAGCCACCTGGGAAACAACTTCTCACTTCTCCAGGACTCGGGATTTCCCTAAGGCTGGTGAGAGACATTGTGAAAGCCTGATGGATGTGAGGAATGTGAGGAACTGGAAACCCCTGGTTTACAGAAGTGAAATCAAAGAATCAGTTTTGGTTGGCATGAGAAGGGTGGCTTCAGCAAAGCTGCTTAATCAGCACTGACATGGAGGAGGAGTTCAGGGAAGGAGAGGGGAAGAGCATGAGACAGGCAGAGAGTTGGCTGCAGTGAGCTCCTCTATGAAGAATTCAGGCCTCTGAAGGCAAGATGTCATACCATAAAAGTTGCTCTCATATGGCAAATGTTATTTCCAAGACCTCTTTGACTGCTACTGGGCTTTCTACCAAGTAGCCATGTACAGGGAAAAAGGGTGGAAGGCAGGAAAAAAGGAGAGAGACCAGTCCAACAAACTATCAGTGTGCATTCAAGTCATTAATCAGACAAAGAAATCAGAAATGCTGAAAACCAAAATGCTCAGGCAGATGGACTGCCCCAAGGCTCGCTGGCAGGAGAGCTTGTGGTAAAGTAACATGACCCACTTTGCCTCCCCCGCACCATCACCCCAGCTCACCAAGAGCCAGAGGGCCAAGAACTATTTATAGCAGCTCTGAGCTCATGTTGGAGCTGGCAGCCCTAAGTATAGCCCGTGGAATGTGACCCCAGCCACGCTGCAGCACTGCCAACCAGCAGGCCTGCCTCACTCTGCCACACTCCTACCTGCCCTGAACCTGTCTGACTTGCCTCTGGCAAAAGAGATGCTAGAGGAATTCTTGTCATCCAACACTACAAGTTCCTGGGATTAGAGATGAAGAAGAACTGAAAATACATATGAAAAAAGCAGTCACTAAACAGGAATTTTGTGTTTCTCTTCCTTTGGTGACCCCTAATAAAAGTGCCACAGCCTGAAAAATGTATGATATTGCATGGATCAGTAACAGTCCTGCCTTTAGATTACAGGGAACTAACAACCTATTTTTAATTCCTGCACCTGAAACCTGTGCATTTTGCATTTACAAGCAAAGGGCGAACAGGAACAATCAGGCAAATGCCTACTTATTTCAAAAATATTGCCTACTGATGTTGTAGATGGGATTTTTCATGCAAAAAAAGAATCCTTCCTCACTAGCCCTGCAGTTTGAAAAAGCCATTAAAAGACCAGACTTCAGAGTTGTTTCTGTAACATGGAGCTGCAGTGCTTTTAACAAAGATCACTGTGTGGTAGTAAAAGATCTTTCCTTTCAGGCAGTGCTGTTTATCTGGAGGTGGCATCGCTTGCCAGCTGGGCAGTGAGAAGTCTGATACCTGTAAGCAGCTGCAGGCTGGTTCCCATCAGCACTGGTAAAGACTCGATGCAGATAATCATTCAGCAGCCTGCTGTTCACGATCCCTTGGGAAAAACAGAATGGAAAAAAGCTTAGAGACTCCAGGGCAAACCCAAAAAGGAATTTTATGTAAAAGCAAGAAACTGGTAAGTATGGGTAAATTATGTTCATGTTTGCTGATCAACACAGCAAAAACACAGGAAAATGCAGCTTCAAGCAGTCATTCATCACCTCACTGTCCTTACTAGCAGAACCAGAGTCCAGCATTATTGGGTGCATCTCCCCAAAAAAGGCTCTTTCCAATTTGAGCTGCTCTGCCATAGCAACTGGAAGCCTATAAATTGCTCCACACAGGTGGAAGTGCATCCTCAAGAATCCTGCTGTGCTATTTCCTGATAAAGTAATTCCCAAAGCTGAAAGTAGGAATCCAATTTAATTTAAAAAAATCTTAACACTACTGCAATTCCTGATGTCCTATTCATATTCAGGATGTCTCTTAACCACATAAAAGATGCTGAGATGGAAATGTTGCAGGTGCAGTTCACCTCGTGTAACCCTCCTTAATGATGAGTGCCTCACCTTCATTAAACAACCCCTTAGTGTCACACTGATGCAGCATTCCTTGTTTCTGAGTGCAACAGTGCCCTCAAATGCCAGATTTGTGGTCTCAAAAGCACACTTGTGCTGGACTGGTGACGCCAAGAAAAAGAAACAGACTGCCTGGCAGGTAGCAGCATTTCCCAGAAAGGGATTAATTTGAGAATTTGACATGCTGTTCATCCTGCAAGGGGAACTCTCTAAATCAGATGAGTCTCAAGTCAGATGGCAGTCAGGCAACAAAACATTCTCCAGCCTTATGAGGCAGGGGCCTGTGTGCCAAAGAAAAGGCTCTTGACATGAGTTTCTGGAGTCATTAGTACTGCAGGGATGTCCCTTCCAACATCTCATCTCACTTTGAGGATTTACTCAGTTTCAGCCCCCCTACACCTCACATTACCAAGGCAACTGCAACTGGAAGCTGGCTGATCCCAAAGCAAGGGATGCTCCCTGGATCCACAGTGCTCCTGTTTTCACAAGGCATGTACAGGCCCCTACCTGTGACCCTGGACTTCTCTGGCTCAGTGGTCAGCCTGTAATTCTTCCTTGAGAAAGCAGTCCCAGCACCTCTTGACGTCATTCTTCACAGGCACCACTTCCAGAGCAGACATAAGACAGGCAGATGCCTAGAACAAAACCTTCTGGGGAGGATGCTGCCTTTAGACTTCTCCCGTTCTTGGAAGTTGGTTTACCTGAATTAGACAACAGGGATAAGCCAAAAAATAGCCACAGTCCTTGCATGTCCTGATGACATTACACAGGAGCCCCAAACCAGCTAAGTGCCGACCCTGCTCTCAGTCCCACTGTTGTCCAGCAGCTCAAAACCTTCCCAGAGCAGATGAGCCATTAAGCCACACTCCAGACAGCCACACAAACCCCACTCCAAACAAAAACACAGGCACAACTGAGCCAGAAACACAGGGAACCTTCACACCAAGCCTGGGCCAGAAGCACTGAGCCAGCACCACCGCCAAACACTGCTGAAACTGCAAACCACGCTGCACGGCTGCTCGTGTCCTGACAAACACTTCTGCCTTTCTCTCCCACTCTGTATTATTTAGGACAGCAACATGTGCCTGGTTAATCTTCTGTTTAACAGGTGTTTAGATTATTCCACTCCCCAAAACAAAGAGAGAGGGAGAAGGAATGAGACAAATGCAGATGGAGTGGACTACAATAGAATATCACTGACTACAATGCGAAAGACCCAGCTGTCAGAGTCATGGGGACAGAAGTAGACACAGGTAATGTACAATAGTGTTTACAAGTGAAAATCTACCACGAGACTACAGATTCAGGAGCCTTCCTGGTATCACTAGACCAGCAGACTATCAGAGCTGCCAGGACAAAAAAGAATACATTCAACTGGCTAGTTCCATCCCGCTTCCAAATGTTAGGTTATACCCCTCCCTCTCCTGCTTCCAACTGCCCCTACAGCCAACCCTCACTGGAAGACTCTCCCTAGGCATCCATCTGTCAAAGCACTTTGTGACACACAAGCAACAGGAAGATGCAACAGAAGCAAAGGCTGCAGGAATTAAATGTTTTTTGGCAATCTCATGCAGAGCAGAAACTAAGGTGAACCCAAGAAAAGTTAGTGACTCCAGAAAAGGTGTGCCAAGTAACAAAAGCGCCACAGGAACTCCAAATCACCTGAGCTAGACTTGGGAAAGGGTTTCCTAAAGCCCCTTTCCTCAGGACCACCCCAGCACCCAGCAGTGGAGCAACGCTGCCTGGCCTCCCTCCTGCAGCACTGCTGAGCAAAATAGTGGGAACAAAGCAAAAACCAGCCTGGACAAAAGCTCCTGAATGATGTGTCAGGAACTCATAACAACAGATAAAACAATAAAGAGAAACAGATTGTTTACTACCAAAGCAGAGCAGACAGCACAGTGTGTACTACCCTAAAAGTACTCGGCACATGACTTGATTTCACCTCTGTCAGGACAAATTAAAAACACCCGAGGGCAGCCAGGAGTGCCCACGGCTCTCCTAAAAGGAAGCCACTCTGGTAATCAGCGCTGCTGAAACAGCCTGAATACCCAAAGCAGAGCATGCAGCATTGCCACACTGGCACCATATGCAGTGCTGGCACTGCTGCAGTGCCAGGGTGTTTGCTCAGCTGGAGAAGAGGTTGCTTTCAACAGGTCTGAGAAAGGGCAGAGCAGGGGGACACACACTGCCCCAGGTGCGGTTCACAGAAGCAAAGATGCCCTGCTCTGAGCCTGGCCCCAGGCTGAAATCCCTTCTCTTGGCAGAAGCAAGCAGCTTCCAGCAGCAGGGCAGAACACACAACACAGGAGCAGCCAGATCTGAAGTGGAGGCGACTGGAGGCAGGCGAGGAGGCTGAGAAGCCAGGCCGTCCAACACAACTTTGGCAGCTGCCGGCCAATCCCTGACACTCGCAGCAGGCAAAGTGAAAGAGCACAGCCCGACACGGATCACAAAACTGCCCTGCCTGCATTCCAGGCGTGGGTCCCCGTGGCACCCCAGCCTGCCGGTACCCCCAACCCACAACCAGCAGGCAGCACCGCGGTGCTCACACCCCGGAACCGGCCCCAAAGCCGGGCTCACCCCGCAGCTGAGGCGGGCAGCACGCCCCGAGCCCAGCGGCGCCCCGTAACCCACAGACACCCCCTAAACCGGGCTGCACTCCCTGCAGCCACAGACACCCCAAACCAGGAAGGACCCTCCATGCCCACAAACACCCCAAACCCGAGAACACCCTACACCTGCCTACAACCCGTGAGGCGCGGTAGCCGCCCCCCGATCGGGCGCCTCCCGCATAGCCGGACGACACTCCCCGAGCTGGCTGTGCCCCGAGCCCCCCNGGGCGGGACGCGTTGCCGGGAGACGGGCGGGACTCTCTCGGCGCTCCGTAGGGCCGGGCCGCGGTGCCCTGCCCCGGGGAAGGACAGGGGGCAGAAACCCCCCGGTGCTTGGGTGAACTTGTCTCGAAGAAATCGAGCAGGGTCGGGGCCGCCGAGACGCGAAGCTCTCGGCAGTGGGGCTGGCAAGCGGCCAAGGCCAGCCCGCAGGAGGGAGGCCAGGGTAGGTGCTGCCGACTACCAGGGAGACAACAACCCTCTGGCCCAGACCCCGAACACTGCCCTTGGAGAAAGAGGAGGAGGAAGAAGTCGACACGTGAGCGTGGAGCCTCTCAGTGCACTTTATTGTGCCTGTGGAGTGGGATCCAGTACTGGGGGACAGTTCGCAGCAGGTCCTGTGGCCGTGTCCAGGCTGGCTGTGGGGATTCTGCGTCCAACATTGCAAGTGGGAGCAGTCTTGGATCCACATGGGCCCAGGGAGCATGGACTGGAGCATCTGACACTTTCAAGATAGAAACATGGAGTCACAGAATGATTTGGGNGCTGGAGAAGAGGTTGCTTTCAACAGGTCTGAGAAAGGGCAGAGCAGGGGGACACACACTGCCCCAGGTGCGGTTCACAGAAGCAAAGATGCCCTGCTCTGAGCCTGGCCCCAGGCTGAAATCCCTTCTCTTGGCAGAAGCAAGCAGCTTCCAGCAGCAGGGCAGAACACACAACACAGGAGCAGCCAGATCTGAAGTGGAGGCGACTGGAGGCAGGCGAGGAGGCTGAGAAGCCAGGCCGTCCAACACAACTTTGGCAGCTGCCGGCCAATCCCTGACACTCGCAGCAGGCAAAGTGAAAGAGCACAGCCCGACACGGATCACAAAACTGCCCTGCCTGCATTCCAGGCGTGGGTCCCCGTGGCACCCCAGCCTGCCGGTACCCCCAACCCACAACCAGCAGGCAGCACCGCGGTGCTCACACCCCGGAACCGGCCCCAAAGCCGGGCTCACCCCGCAGCTGAGGCGGGCAGCACGCCCCGAGCCCAGCGGCGCCCCGTAACCCACAGACACCCCCTAAACCGGGCTGCACTCCCTGCAGCCACAGACACCCCAAACCAGGAAGGACCCTCCATGCCCACAAACACCCCAAACCCGAGAACACCCTACACCTGCCTACAACCCGTGAGGCGCGGTAGCCGCCCCCCGATCGGGCGCCTCCCGCATAGCCGGACGACACTCCCCGAGCTGGCTGTGCCCCGAGCCCCCCCGCGGCCCCCNACACTGCCCTTGGAGAAAGAGGAGGAGGAAGAAGTCGACACGTGAGCGTGGAGCCTCTCAGTGCACTTTATTGTGCCTGTGGAGTGGGATCCAGTACTGGGGGACAGTTCGCAGCAGGTCCTGTGGCCGTGTCCAGGCTGGCTGTGGGGATTCTGCGTCCAACATTGCAAGTGGGAGCAGTCTTGGATCCACATGGGCCCAGGGAGCATGGACTGGAGCATCTGACACTTTCAAGATAGAAACATGGAGTCACAGAATGATTTGGGCTGTAAGGAACCTGAAAAGTAATCTAATTCCACCTCCCTGCCATGGGCAGGGACACCTCCCACCAGACCAGGTTGCTCCAAGCCCATCCAGTCTGGCCTTGGACACTTCCAGGGATGGAGTAGCCACAGCTTCTCTGGGCAACCTGTGCCAAGGCCTCACCACCCCCACAGCTCACTGGCACCCAACTCCAGCAGCCCCAGCACCACCAGCCAGCTACCATCAGGGTCCTCTTGTGTCTCCCCAGATCCAGAAAATGCCAGATGTTCCAGCACCCCTGGGCCTGTGTGGATCCACGACTGCTCCAGCCTGCAGCGTAGGGCCCAGAATCCCCACAGACAGCCCAGATGCCACTGCAGGACCATGCACCATCCCCCAGTGCTGGCCCTGAGCCCACTTCACTGGTGCAATATAGTGCACTGGGAAGCTCCCTCAGGCCTGACAAAAGTGTCTGGCCACAGAACCACTACACCGAGAACAAAATGTTCTATGTCTTGAAGTTTGACTTTGTGTAGCTTCTCCTTGCTATGTAAACCCAGGCCTCTTACAGCAGACTTGTCAAAGTGTAAAGGTTTCTGCCTGAGAAACAATAACTTTGCAGTCTTTCACTCTCCTAAGGTATGGGGAAATCACACCACCACACAATTCAGGCACTCTTTCCATCTTAACACCAGACACTGGGGCACAGTGGAGCTGTAGACTTGCTGAACAGTTCACTTCTGGAAAGCAACAGAATTCCTCCACTTCTGTCTCTGTTTACTTGTCTGCAAATCTACACAATCTACTTGATACAGTTCTTGAGCTCACATACAACCTTCAGGTCAGGTATGGGAAACAATCCACAGTTCACCAGGGTTCCAACACAGGTGGAGTGCCCAGGCAGCAGGAATGTTTCCACAGCCAGCATCAGACTCCACTAATGAACCTGCCTGGACAACAACCAGACAATGTCTCAGCTACAACCAGAATAGGGAAAAGGAATATGAAATCCAGCCTTGAAGAATTCAGGTCTGAAATGCAATTCAAGAGGAGGACAGAAACCCAAACTGTGCAGAAGTCCTACAATACTATTTATGTGACACTGCTGGGAGTGACTGCTTCCTTCAGCTCCTGCCTTTAGAGTGTCCCCAGCGATCCT
>WEIU01023454.1:1034267-1067158 GCA_013389925.1 Aegithalos caudatus
GGTAAATCCAGGCGCATCTTTCCCTGCGGGGGAGGAAGGAATTGCTGAAGGCAATAGGCACTGCCGCGGTGGTGTGAAGGGGGTGCGTGGATGTCTTGGCGCCTCGGTCCCTTCCACAAGGAGGAGGATTTGATGTAACACATATTTTGGAGGAGGGATGCCTCTTCTCGGCTACGCTGATAATCTGGCTTCAGGTGTGTGGTTCCAGTACAGCAGGCGTGAGCCTTATCATGAAGCCAGGGCTTGCTCTTTGTAAATGACAGAAAAGGAATTCAGGAAGGAGCAGTTAAATTCTTTTAATACCTTTGCTTTCAGCTATGGAATGTCTAAAAAGAGAACCGTGGATGTCTCAGCTTGAGAAGATGGGTGACTTCTCTTTTCCCTTTCAATTACATTGCAGCTTTGAAAAATTACTGTTGTGCAAAGGCCTAGAGTTGACATCAAACCTACCTTCTTATTAGGCAATCTTATTAGAAAGGTGGCAATTACTCACAGCAATACTGTCCTGAAAAGCCACCCGGATATGACTCTGGAGGAAAACCACATCTCAGAACTTTCCAAAATGACTTATGACTGAGCTGTCTCATCTAGGGTGTTTCAATACTGGCAATTGCAGTGAGTGGCCCTGTCTGTGACTTCAGCCACTGGGACACCCAATGAAGTATTTGTTTAGTTACAGACAGTGCTCAGTGTTTTGTGTTGTGTATGTTGAGGTTTCTGTGCTTTTTTAACCAAGTAGTCAGCTGTATTCCTTCTGGAAGAGTTGTCCTGCTTCCTTGCCTGCAAGGTATACTCCACCCTCTCTCTCCATTCTAATTTGTTTCAAAAGGCAGGTTTTGACTTGTTTCTTAATGGCTATGTTAGTTTAATTCTTCACTGTGTAGAGAGAAGGGCTGATGTCAGTTGGATTATATCTTTGTATCTCCAACAAGATGAGCATTCTCTTTGGACAGTTTGTAACTTGACAGGAGGCAACAAAGGGCAATTTCCTTTAGTGCCCTGTTCTTTCTTAGGAGTTGCAAATATTACCTTTGACATTGCCCTTGAGAAAGGAGGTGATGGTTTCCTGGCATTATGGGTCAGAAAGTGTTCAGTTCCCCATTTTTGCATTGGGCTGATTTCTAGATCAACTTACCACCCTGGCACACTGCTCACAAATCCTGTCTTTTTAAGAGAACTTCTCCTTTCTGAGGGCTAGTTACAAACTACCTGTGGACTTGTCACTGGACTCTGTGATCTGGGTGTTTCTTCTCCCTGCTTGGAAGTCCTGCCACAATTACACCCTAATTCTAAGGACAGGATTAGGGAAGGGCCACTGTGGAATGTTTGTTCTTTGTTGTCTTGCCTGGCTGAGCAATTTCTAGTTTGCTTGTACTTTTGCTTTTTTGCTGTGTTTGTTCTGAGGTCTTCTGCAGAAGTGCAAGCAAAGCACCAGGTTTCAGTAGGTTTCTTTTTAGTATCATCCTTTAATATTACTGTCTGTCAGTATTTATATTGAGTATCAGGTGCTGTTGAGGCAGGCATGCACTTTGGGCAATTCTTTCGAGTGCATTTCACATTGCAAGCAGTCCATATCCTATAATATTTGGACATTTTAAAGACAATAAATTACACTCCATTGGAGTGTCTTAATAATGCACTTCTAAGTACTTGAAAGCACTTTGCTTCCCAGAATACTGCATTTGGAAGCAAATGGAAGCATTCTAGGAAAAGTATAAAAGTCAGGGTTAACTCAGAGTCAGGCCTCTTACTTTGTTGATCAGTCCTTAAAGATCATGTGGAGCTTTTAGGTCAGGATGTAGGCATAGGTTTCATATTGCTAAACTTGATAAATTTGTCACCATTTCTCCTTCAGCGATTTCTCCAATTTCTGCTGCCAGTGAATGCATTGTGGCAGGAGTTTACTGCTGGAAGGTGTTTCAGGATATTTTTTCTCCCATTTTAATTGGATTACTGAGTTCTTCCCTGCTTTACTCTGATTTCAAAGATGGATTGTGAGCAGTAAGGTTAATTTAGTGTGTTTCCCCTTTTCATTCTGCTGTACGTAGTATTCTTATTTTTAAACTGCAAAAAGCACAGCACTGATTCACCAGGACAGAACTTGTTATTTTCATTGGTAATGTGATTACTTAGCCTTGGTATGCCAATTTTCCAATAGTGACCCTTACTGGAAAAGGAAATTAGATGACTCATATCCACAATTCAGCTAATTGTGAAGTATTTGAGTGTTTAAGGAGGTGGAGCAATTCAGAACATCTGTATCAGAGTTAGAGAAGAAAATAATGTACTTGGGGCAGCTGATACTGGGCTTTCTAATTGGAAACAAAACTTCACATGTCTGTATATGCAGTTAACTGGGCTCTGTTTCTGAATTAATTTCTGTCTGTAAGTTACAGCATATTGTGTAACAGGTACAGTAATGTTTGAGGCAAGGCTCTTCCTCCTTATGAGAAGGGGGAGGCAGAATGTCCATCTTCCTGGGAGGCTTTGGCCAGCACAGACAGACCAGCTTTGTTGGGTGGGGATGTGCTCATTTGGGGTTTGAGCCATGTGTAGTCTCTTGCAGCTTCCTTGTCCTTTTGTGATATGGAGAAAATCCATGTCATTCTGCCTGCCCTTGGCTGAAATGTGGCATCTGCAAGAGGCTGCTACAGGCTAACCTATCAAAACCAGCATATTTCTTACAGTGAACAATATGATTATCCTGATTTCATTTGTCTGGTTTAGATATTTTCAAGCCCATATTTTCTCCACAGACAAGGTCAAAAATACTGGGATATTGAACTCTACCCAATTTTTCCTCCCCTGCTATCACTGTCAGGGATTCCAGTTCATACTTGCTGGTCTATTTGGATACTCCAGGATCTGTAATAGGTTGCCAGTGATAAGAAAGTAAATCATGAAGATAATTACAGAATGACAGAATTGTTAGGATTGGAAGGAACCTCTGGAGATCTAGTCCAAGGCAGGTTGCACAAGAATGTGTCCAGGTGGGTGTGGAATGTTTCCAGAGGGAAGACTCCATGAAAATTGGAAAAAAGCTTCTAGAAATGTAAGCAGTCTCTGTTTAATGAGCAGAGGATTTCTTTCCCAGTGCTGGTCCTTGGTATTTTCTGTAATAAAGGAGTTAAACTGCATACAGCCTGTTCTGTGAGGCTCGTGTTCAGGCACAGGCTAATCTCACCAAGGAATGTAAGCTTCTTGCCTGGAAACAACCGAGACTTGCATTTGAACCTACTTAAAAAAATCTTCTATGCTTTTTAGTAGCCTGAAAAGTAAACATCAGATTTCACAATTAGCAGTGGTAACTTGCATTGCAGATTGCTTGGTTTCGTGTTCATTGTGTTCTTGGTGAAGAAGCTGCTTGAAGGTGGCAGAGAGTTATGAGTTGTGGTGTCTGCTGCTATGGGCACTTAGGTTTTGTTTCCTCAGAAACCAAGCAGGAAGGAGAGGTTGAAAAATGCTGCCCTGGCATAAGAGGCAGATGTGCATGGCTGGGTTAACATGCTCTGCTAACCACAGAGGGCTGTGTGACAGCAACAAACAAGGCAACCTGGCCTGAGCATAAAAGACACAGCAAGATTGATCACTTGGATTTTGTTCAGGAGTTAATTTTCCTGTGGCTGTGTGCTTCAATGACTCTAGGTACCTACCAGGGTAGGGTGTTCTCTCTAGCTGTGTGTTTTGCTGTGCCTCTGTGTAACTCTGAAAACAGTAAAATTTTAACATACAGGTTGACTCAGGATAGAGTTTGTGGAAGTGGTTGCAGGTAGGGTAGCCCTCAGAGAAGGATCCTATAGCCCAAGAAACAGAGAATCCTTTAAAAACATGTTCAACATACCACGATGGCTATTTATTAGGATCTGTAAAAAGTTGAGCATGTGAGTTCCAAAATGCCTCCAACTCTGCTTTTTCTTATACTGCCATAAAAAAGCCCTTGCTGGATATATTTGCCACAGATTGTGTTTGCAGATGTCTTATGGGAGGAGGAGAATACCCTCAAATTGCCCAGCCTTTTAAAACTGCAGCTGTAGGGTATTTGGTGAAATGAACAAATTAGTTTAATTTCAGGAAATTATTGGTTGTGTAGAGATTGAAGATTGACCTTTTCACAAAATCCTTGTATTCAAAACAATTTATACCATTCATTTTTGGTGTGATACACCTCTGTTTTTATTAGCATGATCTCTGGCTCTCAATTCCATTGAGAGGTAAACTTGAAAACTTTTTTTTTTTCCTAGGTTGTGAAAGGAACTAGTCATCAAAGTCACTTTTGTGACTCTTTTGGTGCAGGTCTTGTTAATAATCAATGCCATTTAAAACAAGTAGTGGTTGGCCAGATGTCAGTTCTGCTGCAGTTCATTTGTACAGTGTTAGAGTTTCCTTGATGATCCTTGTTGTGCTGGATGAGCAATATTCCAGAGTCAGTTCTTAGTAGTATAGGATAATTAATTTATGTAACTTAAACTTTGCTCCTTTCTGAACACAGTGTTTGGAAATTTTACACATGTGATGATGTATGAGTAATATGGGTAAAGAAAAAGATGTGTTTCCTATAAAAGCTGATTTATAAGGCTGGCAAAGCAGGTGGAGTAATCTAGTCCAAACTTCCTTTTACTGCAGTTCCAGTGTGTTTGACAAGTCATACACCAAGTTTCAGTTTGGCAGGAAAAAAAAATCCTTTAATTCTTTGGCCAAGTTAGTGTCTAATTAGTTGCTTAAATCTGCTTTCTAGAATTAGTATGGTATTGGCAGTAGCAAATTCATAATACTGCAGTTTTTGTGAGGAAAATTTTTTTGTGGCACTTAGTTGTGGTTTGGTTTTAGTTTTGTTTTTTTTTTTCCCCAGTTCAACTTTTTCTGTTAATTCAATTCACCATCTAAGAAAAATCCTTCCTTCCCATTGCCAAATTTGCATTTGGGTGTGGGGGGTGACATCCTGTGTCCTTGAAGTGGGTGGTAGGAAGGGAACTGAGTCATGCTTGCCTTAAATATCTGTCATCAATCTACATTCTCTTTTTGCCACTGAAGAAACATTTAAAATTTATTCACCACCTGCAGAAACAAATGCTTTTAATTGTGTTTAAGGATAGTTTATATGCTGAGGGTCCAATGGACTGAAAATTATCTGGGGGCCTGGATAAAGCTGCAGTGTTAATTCTTGCACTGCTGATGAAAGACTTCAGTTTCTCTGAATGCAGACTTGACTTTTCCCCTTGTTATGTGCATATTTTAATGTACCACTTACTTCTAGCAATTACTCTCAGTTGTCTACAAAGTGTACAGTAATAGATTTCCTGGCAAACCTCACCGGAAAATTGTATTTTTAGTATGTATTACAAAGGGATTTATATAAATAATATATAAATAGACATATTTAGTACAAGTGCACTCTTTATGGACCAAGAAGAGATGCTTGTATACATATTCCATAATAACCTGTTGGGTCAGGGTGTCAGATGTCTGAGTAAAACCACAAACTCCAGGAAGTTCCCTCCCTGCCACTTTCTCATAAAGGCTGCTTAAAAACGCGTTGTGCTAAACATGCTATTTTATAAAAATGGAGAACTAAAAGTAAGTATAAGATTAAAAAATAATAGCTTTATTTCCAGTAGGTCTTTGCATATAAAATTAAAGTTTATTATTGGGCTTAAAGTAATCCACGTCATGTTCCTATTTGAGCAAACAGCAATCGGCTCAATTCAGTAAATATTTAGCAGACTTCTTCCTGAAAGACTCTTGTCTTCTCTTTTTCTATGGCACTCTGGCAGTTGCAGAGTTTCTTGCTTCCCTTGGCATTATTGTTGTTCTTTTAGGTTGTTTCTCACACCAGAGCTGGGTCCCTGGGCTGTGCTCAGCTGTGGGCTCTGGGGAATGTAGCTCAGGGCTGTTTATATTGCAGGTAAACAGGGGTTGTTTTACTGGGACTCCCTTGCAAATTCTCCTTTTGGGAGTGCCCAGAAAGAATTATGGAAAACAGTCCCGAGTTTTGGGGGTTTTCATTTTATCTGTGTCCCTGCTAGAGCAGTTTGCAGTTAGCTGGTGCTGCTCTGAGGGGTTAGTCAAAATAAAGTGGAACCCTTTCCATGTCATTAAGGCACTGTATATGGGCAGAACCCCAGGAGAGACACTCAGAAATGCTAATTGAGTTAACATTTGTCTGAAACACCAGGCATCACAATTCCAATCCACATTTCACTGCATTGCAGTGCTTGTAAAATGACTGCAGTTACTCAAACCTGCCAGTTTGATGAAACAACCAAGATTTTTTAAAATTGCAACCATGCAACTCAGTCTGAGTCTTAGGCTGCCTGTTGCCTACCACAAGAATCACTTGGAAACTTCCTGATCATGTAGAGATCCTGTTTTGGGGAGGTGCCCAAGCCTGCCCCAGCAATTACTGTGATTGCATCTGGGCTAGGAGGCTTAACTGTGGTGTATATTTTTTGTCTGCTTGTGCTGAAGCTCCTGGCTGTGCTAAAATAGTCTGGTCAGTCATGCAAGTGTTAAAATCAGGCTAATGTTTCCCTGTGAGTTTGCTTTCTGAGTAATAGTAAATTATTTTTGTTTAATCTTTAGGAAAGTGATTCTTATGTTTTGAGTTTTTATGCTAAAACAGTAAACTGAGGAAGTGTGTTGTTAGTAAAGTTGTAAAAACTAATCCCTTTGAAAGGCTCTTGGGAATTCATATTGCTTTTTAAAAAAAATAATTTATTATTTTCCTGCTAGACTTTAGAGGCTGTATCTGGGATTGTATGGCTGTGACAAAAATGTTAGTTAAGTGTTTCTCTCTGGGGACTTGTTTGGTCATGCCCTACACCTGAGTCAGGGCAAATGTGGATATTTACCATTCCATCACATTTCTGGGAACTGGATCTTTTTCTGGAGCAGTAAGGAATGACATACATTACTCATTTTTTTAATTTTACTTTTAGAAATGCCTAAATTATCTTTTGAAGGCTTTTCAGACCACCCTCTGTTACAGCCATAATTCACTATTTATAAATGTTTGTTTTTAAAAGCAGCAGTGCTTTTGAAAAGAACCTTCCCAATGTGTTTCTCAAAGCATGGAACAATCTTGGAATAGATTAAAACTTGCATAATAAAAAGGCTGCCTAAACTAATTTTTCATTACTAGGTGGTCTCATTGTTAATTTAGATATATTTTCTGTTTTAAGACAGAATTTTTAGTGTATTCTACTTACATGAAGGCATAGCTATGTGAAAACTTCCTTTGTATCAGCTTACAAAATGTCACTGACTTAAGTGATTCAAACCACTAAGAAGAGTTAAAAATACATTGCTGGAATCAAAACTTTGATATTTGAAAATGCTTTAAATAAACTCTACATTTTTTTTACCACTTGACTCTTCAAGATCGCAATCTCCAACATGAACTGCCTTGAGAATTAACTTCTGCAAATAGTATTTAGATCCTGGGCTTGGTTCTCACATTTTAATATGCCCTCATTCAGTCCTGAAAGGGGTGAAATAGGCAAGTAACTCCCTTCATGTGAGCTGATATTTTGAATAATTAGACAGCTTTAAAGGTGAGTCTGTGAGACATTCTCATTACACATTCACTTCAGTGCTTTCCAAAGCTGAGAGGATAGAGGCAGAAATGGAGGTAGGGCAAGGCAAGAGAGAGGTGGTGGTAGGAAAGGGCAGGGTGTTCTCTCTCCAGTTCCACTAAATGGAGTTGATCTCTCCATATTTGCTTTCCTGTATATTTTATGAGAAGTTTGTCATTGCTGCAGTAAAACTGCTGTTAGGTTTGATTTTGGTTTTTATGAAATCGTTGGCAAAAGTTCACTTCTCTGTGAAGAGAAAGAAGAAGGAAATGTCAGTGAACGAGCTCGAGCTGTTTGTAACTGTGTGCTTTATTTAGGCTATGGTGTATATAATGTGGGAGTCTGGAAACCTGAATTGTCACTGATGCCAGCAGAGCCCTCCGAGCTGTGGCCACCCTGATTCCTGCACTGTGACGTTTGTTTGAAGAATGCAGGGGTCAGGTGTGCTTTCGGTTTTGGTTGGTTTTTGTTTTCTCATGGTTAACCATTCAGAGCAGGAACTGTAAGCAACAATCCCTCAAGTTTTTTTCTTTTTCATTTATGTGCAATGCTAACAGTATTAAATTATGATTTAATGTGAATATGTTTTTTTACAAATATTTTAGAGCCCTTTAGGTGGATTCATCAGGTGAAAGCGGTGAAATGGAGCAATTTTTGTCTAAGAAGGAAGTTAGCACACTGCAGGAGAGTTTATACAGTGCCTGGAATGTCTTGTCTCCTGAAGGTTAGAAGGTTCACTGAGTGTAAAGAATGTTGAGCACCATTCTGACTTCACTTGACTATCATCCCTCTTGGGATGCACCTTTTTCAGTAATGGGATATCACTTAAGTGTTCAAGAAGTGCTTAGTACTCCTTGGGCAGTAAAAAGACATTATTTCAGTAAGGTAGTCACTGACCATGCAGAAATTCTGAAAGAGTATTGTTAGTTTTGATTGTCAATAAAAATAGTTAGAAAAAAATTCTTTTTGAAGAACTCCAGTGTTGAAAGAGAGTGTTGATGACACGAATTACAGGTTCACAGCACTTTCTGTTTTTTCTGTAAATGTCTCCTTACTTTGTGCTGTTCTAAGACATGAGCCTGCATGAACCCAAGGCTGGCAGAAAAATTACCTGCTGTGAAGTAGGTGATAAAAATGCCTGCCAGTAATTGGTTGTTACACTCCTTGAAGAACTGTGAGAAGAACTAACTCCTCTCTGTTATTTATTTTACTGGGTTCCCTCTGAAAGCTCATAATTTTGGTCTGCAGCAATCAGGCAGTGTTTCAGTGGGTAGGACTGGATCCCAATGTTTGCATACACAAACACAGAACTCTCATGTGTACACCTGACACACCTGCACTTCAAACATGTGTCTCCATTTAACTCTGCAAAAGATGGGTGCAAAATGTCCTTGTATCGTGGTTGTGTCATTTTGCCAATGATACAAGTGATGCAAATGCACCAGGTGTCTATAACAACTTGGTGAAAATGAAATGGTGTGTTGGGTTTTTCAGCTTTGCTTTTGTTGAGTTCCTTATTAGAGGTAGCAAATACGAGATACTTGTTTCATTGAGCAGAAAACTTTATTAAAAATAAACAAATGGAGCCTATAGTCAGTGTTTTTATCTGTTGATGGCCAGCTTGGCTGGAGATGGGCTTGTGCTGTTTTCTCTCATATCAAAAATTAAATTAGTCATGAAAGATAAGGGGGCAGTAGCAGTTTCCTGCTGTGCTTGGTAATTTATGATAAGTAAATATTTCTCCACTTTATTTCAATTTTTCTGGTGTCTTTGATTCTGCCCAGCCTTTGCTAAAGTTCTAAGAAGTTAATTGTCTGTACAAGTGAAGAATTTGAGTTATCTTTGTCAGCCCTAATCTCTTTCCTTGACACAAGAATTCCTTTCCTTAGTGTAGTTCACTGGAAAAAAGCGGCTTTTCCTTTACTGGGAAAAAAAACCTGAGGAAGAACATAGAAGACTCCTTTACTTTGTCTCTGCTAACATTGCTGGAGAATAACTGTGTGTAATGGAAGTAATGTCAACTTCCCTAGTGAGAGAGCTCTTTCAGGGTTGATCCAGCAGTAGAAACAAGAGGAAAGAAAAAGCTGTTGGCTGCTTCACAAGTACCAGAAATTGCAGTTGACATTTCTTGTCCTGCAGTTTCTGGAGGTGTCTGTAGTTTGTCACAGTTGTTCTTGCTGTTTCTTGTGAACATTGGAGTCAGGATGGATAATTCAGTGTACTAATCCATTGAGTGCAGTTCTCTCTCTGTTTTTTTCTTCTCTCTTCATTTGTATTTTGCTTTTTAGGCTTGAAAGAAAGTGAATTGTTTGGATGGTAATGAAGTGGCTGTGAATTTGCTGTCCAGAAGTGAAGCTAGTGCTCATGAGGATGAGAGGGCATTTAAAAGCTGTGTGTTTAAGAGTGCATGTTTAGGTCAGCATGTCAAAAAATGTTCTTGAAGGGTGCAAATAAGTGGGGCAAAACATGCATGTGTTTCTCAACACATTATTTTCACCTTTACATCCCGTGGCTGTGTTGCAGTAATCCATTTGTTTTCCTGGCAGTGTTTCTGCCATGGTTCCTGTGATCTCAGGAGGCTGCAGCAGTTCCTGCTTCCTGTTTTACATGTAAATGTTCAGCTGCAATATGTGTGGGCAGTCCACAGTATCCCATTCAGTACTTCATGGTGGTAGCCATAGTGCTGTATTTAGTTCTTCCCAAAATCAGTGCTCAAGTCAGATACAGTTTCATAAAATCATTGTTTTGAAAGAAATTTGACTCCAACTTTTTCTTCTAGAAAACAATAAAGTTGATGCAACCTCTCCTAAGGGGAAAGAATTTATTTTAAACTGAGCCTTTTTATTTATCAGTGCTCGTGTTCAGTCAGTGCTCAGCTTACTAAGGGTTAAGTTGGTCTAGAAGACACTGAGGGGAGGTCCTTTAAATTTGAGCCGGAGTAAAGCATTTTGCAATTCTTTTTGTCAGTGATTTAACCTTACAGTGTTACTGATACTCAAATACAACTTTCACATTTGGTGGGTGTTGGTAGCCAAGTGAAAATTGCTGGATGCTATGGAGATGTGTCATTTTGTTTAAAGCTGTTAACAGGAAACTGAGCAGGGAAAAAACAAAGAGAACTCTGTAGCCAAAATCTCTACCACCAGGCAAAAACAGGATGGATACAAAACCAGCTCTCTGGTTGTTATTTTAGAGCTGGTTGTTCGTTAAAAATGACTTCCTGCAATTGTTCCCAAAACTGATGCATGGTGTGTTTTTTAAGAAATAAGAGTGCTGGAGACTTTGGCTTCCATGGAAGATGAGCTTTATTGGTTTCAGACAGTAGGAAACAGATCATTTCACTTAGCACTTTAAAGGGAATTGTCACTGGCTTTTCTGTGATACCTTTTCCCCACTGTGTGGTAAATAGAACTTGTAAAGCTTCCAGAGGTTACTGGTTTTGTCTGCCTCCATCATTTGGTGCTCATCACAGAAGTCAAAGCTGTTGTAATCTCTGGTCTTCCCATAATAAATTTAGGCAGTATTTCTTAACATATGCCATAATGTAGCCTGGCATACTTGCTGTTTCAGTAAAGTCAGAATTTCAGTTCTTCCTAACTGAAACATGGATTGTAAAATACCTGTTTAGAGATGCCAGGGAGCCTGCCAAGAATCTGTTCAGCACTGAGATTGTCTTGAGTTTGGGACTGGGAGGTCTTAGGGAATGTGAGAAGAACATGCTGCCACCCCAAAAGCTGGGATGCTTCATTGTGAGCATGCTCTGAACCTGTTTGTTCACTCAAACAACAACAATCACAGTCAGATAAAATGAGAGGGACCAAAGACCCCTTCTCAGTGTGGTTCAGCTTCCCCTGGCTTAGCAGACCTGACCTCCTGCAGCACTGCCTTGCACAGTTGTTTCTTAGTCCAGTAAGTACTGAGAGACTGGAGGTGGAGCAATGGGTTTGCTGTGGGTTTGGTTAAGGAGTCACTCTTACCAATTCTGGTGGTCTCTCTCTTGCAGTTTTGGAGCCCTTATTGGCATTGGAGTTACTATTTTTGCAGTGGTTGTCATTACTGTTATTCTGTGCCTCACCTGTTCCTGTTGCTGTCTGTACAAGGCATGTCGAAGACCACGGCGTAAGTAGCTCTAGATTTGTTTTCTTTTTCACATCTTTGAAGAAGATATTTTTTTATCCCTCCTGGAAACTGTGTTCCTATAAGAGATGAAAATACTCTGCTCAGAAGTTGCAATACCTAAATATTAAAAACAAGCATTTAAGCCTCTCCAGAATGTGAAGTTGCAGAGAGATGTTTTGAAATACTTCCCGAGCATTTAAAAGTTCTCTCCCTCCCACCATGTGTTTGTCTGGGAGCCGTTTGGGGTTTTTGTTTAGGCCCCACCAGCACTAACCATGTTCCTTTTCCTTGCCTGTAGCTGTGGTGACTGCTGCCACCACCACGGTGGTGCACTCTGCCTACCCCCAACAACCAGCAGTGCCACCCAACTACCCAGCAGCTCCGTACCAAGGCTACCAGCCCATGCCCGTCCAGCCCCAGCCGGGGATGCCGGTGGCTCCGTACCCCACACAGTACCCTCCCCCTTACCCCATGCAGCCAGCAGGACCCCCAGCTTACCATGAAACTGTGGCAGGTAAGGCAGCACCAGGTGCTTCTTCATCTCCTAAACAGATAAAGACACAGTGCTCTGGAGTAAATCTTGTGTTATTTACATTTACTGTTTTCTATGGCTGTGTTAATTAAAATGTAAACAAGCGATGTAAAGCTCGAGTTACGGTGGGTGCTGTTATTCACCCTGGTGGAAATTTCCCCCACTGTTTCCGTGTTAAGCATTGCCAGAGGAGGTGTGAGCTGGGGCTCTTCTGGCAATGTGTGAGGCTGTCAGCAGATCCAGTAGAACTTTTTACTAATTCAGCTGACATTTAATATTAAAATCAAAGCAAATTAACATATATACATACATATATATATATACATGAGTTGGATGTTTCCACATTCCCTTTCTAATTGAATATTTGCTAGCTCTATTCTGTAAGAGCATGTAGTGACAGGACAAGGGGGAGTGGATTCAAACTAAAAGACAGCAAGTTTAGATTAGTTATTAGGAAAAAAATGTTTACAGTGAGGTTTGGGAGGCACAAGTTGGCCAGAGAAGTTATGGACACATCTCTAGAGGTGTCCAAGGCCAGTTTGGATGGAGCTCTGAACAACCTGGTGTCATGGAATGTTTCCCTGCCCATGACAAAGGGATTGGAAAGGAGAGTCTGTTGACAACTTGCAGTTAGAATTACCAGAATCTTTTTTCCTTCAGCTTTCCTTCTTTCACAGCATTGTTTTCATGCAGCTTTATTGTTGCAATGAGTAATTCCCACTGCTGGTAATAGCTGTTCTTGAACAATTGGCTCCAGACTGCTCAGAGGGGCCAAAACTGGGCTGTTACCTATAGGATCTTAAAGCCCTCTTGCAAACCTCACTGTTCATCCTTTTAAGTAAAAAAGTACAGTCCTGACTAGTAAACAATGCCCTTAGAAAGTAGTTTCCAGGACAACTCAAATATAAAATGGCTTTTCATGGTGTGAAAGATTTGCACACAGTTAGAAATTGTACATTAATAATATGCAAACCAGCCCCACATGTGAAAACACTGACTTGGCAGGACTCTTGGCTCTGTTTTTCTGTCATAAATGCCAAAGAAGCTGTGGATTTTACAGGATTATGCCAAAGTGCTTTGGCTTCATGTTTTTCATATGAGGGAGCCAATAAATTAGTCATTTCACTTCTCCTACTCTCTGCTTTCTCAGGCCGTTGCTGGTTTGTTAGTTTTAAAAACAGTTGTTTTTGGGGTTTTTTTTTCTGGGAACATACCAAAGCACTTTCCACATTGCAGCTGAAAATGCCTTTCAGTGAGGGTTCTTTCCTTAATTTCTCCTGCCAAGGAGCTGGCTGTTAATTAGGTCACATGCCAGGGGAGAATACCTGCTCTGCCACACAGGAGCCAAACCCACTCACTTTACAAGATCAGCAGAAGATAACCACACTTGCACTTCCCAGGGATCTGATCAGGTGCTGTTTGAACAAATGTGTACTGTTTGACAGAGCTGAAAATGAAGATGTCACTTGAGAACAGCTTTTCTCAAAACAGTAGAAAATAAGGATCTCTTTCAAAGGACAGACATCTGGTATATAAGTCAATCTCTTTCATGTGCTCAGTAGTGGTGGGATATTTTTTCCCTCTTATTTTACTTCTTAATTAATTTTTTGACACTTAGCAGTATTTTTCCTGAAGGAGTCCTAAGATGATTTCTCTAGTCCTTTTACTTTTTGGCCAGTGTTTTTTTCTCAGAACACTTATCAGGTATATCCTCTTGTATCTGCACCCCTGACTTCCACTGGCTCTTTTTTTGAACCAGATCTGTTCCCATTTTTTAGACTAGGTTCTCCCCTGAAGGCTACTCATGTACACTCAGCATCAAAAAAGCCCCAAAGCCAACAAGAACAAAGGTTTTTCTGGTCTTCTGAAATGCAGATGTTTTATGAGTGAGCACAAGCTGTTTTCAAGTCCAGTTAAGATACTGGCTAGGTTGAATCTCTGTGTGCTCTAAACAGAAATTGCCATTTTATATTTGGAATTTAGAATGTACATTTTACAAATCTGTTTTTTCTTGTGTTTTGCTTTTGCAGCTGGTGCTGGAGCCCCTTACCCCACCCAGCCCCCTTACAACCCTGCTTATATGGATCCTCAGAAGCCCACCTATTGAAAAGCTCTTCTACTGTGCTTCTGCATACAAAACTTTTCAAGATATAATTTGTTTTGTTTACACCATGCACCTGTACTATATTTTTCTGGAAGACAAAAATTTTTGGTCTAAGTAGAGTGAAATTCAATTCAGTATCTTCTTATTTTTAATGCTCCAAGGAAGGAGTATTTTTCTTGCAGGAGTTAATTTTTACCTCAAGCAAATACAAAAAGAGGTTTTGTTCTGGATACAATGAGAGAAATGTGAAGAAGGAGCATTTCAGAAACACAGAACCACAATACTATTTGCTGTGCAATAATTTTGAGAGGAATGGTCTAATATGAGCATTGTCAAATACCCAAAGCTGTAGCAATCTTTTGCACAGTATTAAAATGTAAAAACTTAACCTCTAAGAAACTACCTGATATATGTTATGTTGAGTTCTGCCTGTTTTAAAGCTACTTTTGTTAGGTAAGCTACCATTTAATACATTTGATTTACCATTCAAAAGGGAATTTTCCTTTTTTGCAACATATTTACCTTTGATAAGGGGTAGTAAACCGTGTTTAATTGCATTTGAGCTAGTTCTAAATAGTACAAGTTGGTTATTTCCTTGTTTTCTGTCCCATTTTTAATGTTTATAAACTGTGCCCCCCGTTGGGTGTTATAGGTAGACATTAACAGAGTCTCTCTGCCACTTAATGGACCAAATAGATCAAAAGCTGAAACCCTGAAAATTCTTCATAAAAATTATTGGATGAGTATTTCTTGTTCAGGTAGTATTGGACAAGCTTAATTTAGCCATCTGTTATTGATGAGTTTGAAATTAAAATCAGCCCCTTAATCACATGTTAAGAAGAGGTACCTTGGCAGTATTCAGTCCTGCCTCATCACAGAAAAGAAATTTATCTTACAGGAGAGATGGGATGTTAGCAGAAGATTGGTGTTTTCAAATGCTCAGGGTTTTTTCCACTGTCTCTAGTGGGAACTGTAGGTGGCAGGAGCCTAAGAATTACAGACCTTTATAAATCCAGTCTGCATTGGAGTAACAATATGCTGGGTATGGGGCCATAGTGGGCATTAAACCTCTCTTTTGTCTTCAACATTCCTGTAAAGCTGAGCAGAGAATGAGAAGTCAGGGAAAGGAAGGATTTAGTCACAGCCAGGTAATGTATTTTTAAGAAGGTAATGTTTTCAGTCATGAAACATCTTGAGACATCCTCATGACTCTTAACACTACTGGGGCTTCAGGCTTTGTGAATCTTTTATTGCTCAAACAAATAAGATGGGGTTTTTTTTTTCACTGTCTTCAACAATTCTCTTTTCTGACATTGAAATGCAATTTATTGTTAGTCTTATAGAACTATGTCCTTGTTTGCATGTATCACTGTGACATAATCACTGAAATAATTTTAACATATTTTTTACACTGATTTTACTTTTTTAGAGAGGCCATTGAGCCTTTTGCCCTGTGATTGTACATTTGGGGCATATTATTGTTTGGTATTGTTTTACCTCACAGAGTGGATGGAAATTGCTGCTGTCAAAGGCAGCCTAGTTCCCCTTCCTGATTTTTTGAGTCTATTTCTGGATTATTCCAGTTCTTTTTTTTTAAGAAAGTTTTCAGGGCCTTTCAGTGGAAACTTGTTGAAAGTTTTTACATTGGGGCTCATGACAACCTGTGCCCCTCTGTTAACATCTCTCTGAGTGTTAAATTTAATAGCATGAAATGGTGCTGAGAGCAGGTATCCATGTATCCTGTGTTTCTTCTCTTTCCTGCCTCGTCAGAGAAATTGGGCAAAACGTCATTACACTGTCAGGTGTTACATGGGAACAACCAAAAAAGGATGTCTCCTGTATGGAGGAGGAAGTGTTGCCTTAGAAATCTGGAATGTTTCTGTAGGAGGGCACTGAGTAACTGGAGAAATAAATCCCTTGCTACAGATCCTACCCCTGGTGTTTATTCATGGAGAAGGAGGGAAGAGATTGTTCCAGCACCTTTGTTAGCCTGGGTGGAGCCAGGCCAGGGAGAGCACAGGTACAGCATCCAGTGTGGGGCTTCTTGAGGTTTTTACTGTGCCCTGCTCCTGACCCCAGCTGCTGTGACAAAGGGAGCAGCTCGTGGCACTCACAGGGTCACGTTTGGGTTGTGAGAAGGAAATCTGCAATTTCATGGCAGGATGGCTCAGTGGTCATCCCTGAGGAGATGGGAGGAAAGTGAGGTGGCAGCAATAACAGACAGTCCCAAGTATGAGGTTTTGGGGTGGAAATTGTACAGATCAAACAGATGGTCCTGAATTGCAACTGTTCTGTGTGTGGTGGTGGGAGATGAGGGGTGGATAGGATTAAGGAGCCTGAAAATGGACACAAAGGAAAGCTTCAGTGGCTTCAGTGGACAAGTGAAAAACAGAACTATATAGCAGTGAAGAGATCAGTCTTTAATGTACAAGAAACTGCCTCAGCAGTACTATTGCTAATTCAGTTACAAAACTTACTGAAAGAAGATAAAATGGTCCAGTTCACAATTAATCAGATTGTGATTAATTTCTTATTGTTAGTGCATTAATCATCATTAACAATGAGGTGTAGGACCAAATTTTATTTGGTTCTTGCCCTGCAGCCTTGTTGAAGCTTGTTTTCAAATACTGAAGAGAATGGGATGGTCACAGAAAAGATGGAGATGATCCATAAAGTTTTCAGTTTAAGCACTGCTGATGTGTCAGTCCCAGTAGCTGTTGCCTTCACGTCACACTTGTTCTCCACAGTGCTGTAGGGAGGGAGCTAAGACTTTAAATGTTGATATATCTTATTTTTTTTTAATTCTGTAAGTGCCTTTGTTTCAGAAATGTTTTGTGAAATTTAAAGACAGCAGAATATTGAATTTACTAGATAATCATTGTTGCTTTTGTTACATACTGTAACCTCGCTTTGTATGTTGTTTGTAGGTTAAACATAAGTATTCAAACCAAATGGCATAAACTCTATGCACCTTTGTAATAAATGCAGTGTTTGAAGAACATTCTGTCAACTTGGTTTTCGTAGCCTCATTTTGAGTATTATTTAGGGGAGTATCTGCAAAGCTGCATTTTCCTTCATGTGTTTGACAGTTTATGTTACTGAGTGCACTTTAGGTCACCTTGTATCATGAATATCACTTTTGGTGGTGGAGACTGAAGCCTAACCAAAATTACAGGTTACAACATAAAGCAAGCCAGTGTAAGCTCCTGAATGATTCTCTGACAGCTGCTGCCAAGCAAGTCCCAAAGGATTGTTTCTAAGGAAGTCTGTAATTCCATTAAAAATATAATCTCAACCTGTTTAGAGACTTGTGTGTTAAGTATTGTGTCTCATTGATCAACTTAGCAATTCAACATGAGGTAAGTGATGCTTTCTACTCTGTCTGAAAATGTTTTTGCTGAAGTGGTTGTGTATTTTATAGTTTTGATAAAAATGCTTTAGAAAGGTTGGATTCACACCCCTGACTCATTAGTCTTTCATTTGAAAATATTTTCTTTGAGCAGGTCAAGAGTACTCTTTATATGACACCACACAGCAGTGAATTGGTGTTTAGTGTATCAGCATTATTGCCTTGATTTGCCAGCTACCTTCTAATGCAGCATTTAAAAGAAAAACAAAGGGAGAAACACAGAAATTAAAAAAAAAAAAAAAAACACCAAACACTAACACCCAATCAAAACCCCATAATGATTGGGTAGTTTTGTAGTGTTACTTCTTGAATTTTCTGGAGTCTCAGCTGCAGTATTGGAGGTACAATATAAATAATTTCACTTCCAGTTTTATTTCATATTTTCTCTTAGTTGACTGGGGGCAGCAGACAAAATGCATGGTCCTAAAAATCTAAATCTAGAAAACATATAATTAATGTTTGGGCTAGAAATGACACCAAGAAATTGCAGTTGTTTGTGATGATTTTGTTGACACTGCTTTTCAGTTTATTTGTTTCTCTTTTCCCATGACTTTTAGCAGGTGCACCTGTGCAGCGTGGCTGAGTGTGAGAAGTGACAGGCAGAGAAATGCTCAGAGGAAAGCTGTGTGCCTTCCCCTCTCTGCACACAGGGCTGAGGAGCAGGACCTGGGCTTTGATTAAAACCTGCAGATTCCCTTAAGGAGCACATAGGGTTTCAAAGGTACCTTCACCCTCTATTGCAGCAAATGGTTGTATAGGAGAGCAAACTGCTGAACTGAAAAGTTGAGAGCCATGGGTTAGGTGAGGAATATTGCTGGTTATGTTTTCATAATACTTAATCAGCAGTTGTCTATGGTAGTGTGAATTTTTCCAGAACAAAACTTGGCACGCGTTTACAACTCATGGTAGGGTGTGTGGGAAGAGCTGGACACACAGGAGGGAAAAACTTCAGCAATTATTGCCAAACAAGCAATTCTTGCCTGTTTTATTTTTTCCAAGTATGGAAACTCAATATCATATCTCAGCACTAGTAATAACTCACCAGATTTGCTTTAGCCAGTGGTTTGGGGCCTGTTTTTTTCTCTCTCTGAGAGACCTCATGTAGTTGTTTTGCAGCCTCCACCACAGGAACCTCATTTACAGCTCTTCAGTGTGCCGTATAGGAGGGGAAAAGTGCACAAGTTAAACCTGTCAGAGGTGAGAGAAAGCTGAAGAAAATGTTACTTTATCCTTTCAAGAGCTCAGGCTCCTGCACTGATGGAATTATCTCCTCTGCAAAGGCAGCCCCCCCTCAGGGCCAGTTAGTCATTATAAAACAATCTCTGATATCCCATTTCCCTTACTGCACTCCAAATAACTTCTCAATCAGCTGCTGCAGCCTTTTCATTCTAACACTTCACACTCCTGCAATGGGATTTGTGGTGCACTCTCTGACGGTCCATTGCCCCTGGAATCAGGTAGGATGTCCTTTACGACTGCTGGCCTCGGGTTGCAGCTCAGCTGTGCTGTAAAGAAGGTTCTTTAGCAAAACAAATCGTTCATTCTTAAAACACCAACCTAAAACATGATTAATGCAGAGACTAAAACATTACTGTTTGTGTTAGCTCTGTTAGGATATTTCCAGGCATTGGTTATTATGTTCTGACCATATATGAAAATAAAGTGGCTATTTCCTCTGGATATTTTCAAGGGCAGGTTAGCCTATGAGCAACTATTGTACTGACAGGCTTTAGGACTAAGTTTTCTGATTAGTCCGTGCTCAGCAGTGCTGGAAGTCACACTTCAGGATGTGAAGGTGTTGGGCCTTGCTCTTGGAAGCATTTTGATAAAATTCAGCCACAGTAGGTCTGTAGATCTTTGTAGAGATCACAGATCACCTTTTCTTGTGCTACATTACAATCAACAGTGTACATTTCTTTTAGCAATTTACACTGGAAATGGAAGTCTACATTTGCTGTTACATTCACAACAAACAACAGAGTCCGTGCAGGCAGAACTGTTGCATTTGACCCTAATTGTAACCATTGGGCTCTCAGGCAAAGATGAGAATAGGAAGAGCAGTTCTTTACTCCAATGTGTGTAACTATGGCATTAACAAAACAGAACTGGGAACCTTGTGACGGCCTTCTCGGCCGGGACAGGAAGGGATGGAGGAGAGGATTTGCTTCACAAACCCTGGGGCAGTCTGACCCCGGTGCCCTGCAGGACTCTGAGCAGCACCAGGCTGGAAGGGCAGGGATGAGCAGGATCCCGGGCTGTGGATGAGATGTATCAGCAGCTCCATGGTGCTGGCTGGAAGGGCAGGGATGAGCAGGATCCCGGGCTGTGGATGAGATGTATCAGCAGCTCCATGGTGCTGGCTGGAAGGGCAGGGATGAGCAGGATCCCGGGCTGTGGATGAGATGTATCAGCAGCCCCGCGGTGGTGCTGGAGCTGCCGGAGGTCGCGGCGGGGCCGCTCCAGCAGGGCCGGGCAGGGCGAGCTCAGGATTCCTGGGCACACGGGCAGAGGGTGCCGGGTCCCTGGGGCTGGACTGCAGCGGTGACAGTGAATTCTCCCCGCAGTCAGCACAGCTCGACCCCGCTCCTTCCCATGCCCAGCACTGGAGCAGCCGCCCCCAGCCCCGTCCTTTACCTGCCCCCAAGACTCTCGGTGTCTTCCCCCTCCAAGAGAAACTGCCAGAGACAAGAGAAGTGTGGCCAGGTGCTACGCTGCTCTCCCAGCTCTGGTCACTGTAGTTTAAGTACCCAGCAGTTAGTTTCCTAGCAACTTATGAGAAAAAAATCTATAAGGAAAAAAGAAAGAAATTTAACCCCCTACCTTGGTGTTTGGAGCCTGGGTCGTACTACTTTAAAATCCAGAGTTGGGAGAAAACTCAGTGAGAATGTAAATGTACATTTTAGGGTGTTGTCTGTTAGAGGGGGTGGATGAGAAGGGATGCAGAGCCAGGAGGGAACAGTTAGGAGTTTTCCTACCAGTTTTTCCACAGATAACTCTTTTGTTTATATAAAGTTTAGCAATAATCTACTTCTCCCTTTTTCCAAGTTGCCATACACACAGCCCTTAGATGAAGCCAGGAACTTTTTAAAACAACTTTTTATAACTGGATCGCTCCAACAGTTTGGGATTCATTAGGGAACTGTTTTTTGTCCAAACTCTTTAACAGTTCATTTGATCTGTTTACCCAAATGGCTTAAATGTCTCTTATTTCTATAAACTCAAATTGTTTAGAGAAATTAAGTGGTGAGAACGGTTGAAATGTGATGGCAGATCACTGCACTTTGGGATATCTGAGGTACTGTGAATGTCATATCTTTGTTAAGACAGCTCTAACCTTGCCCCTCACAGCAGGCTCATGGCCAGGTAGTGCTTTAACACAGCTCCTGCTCATTGGGCTGTTCTTAAGGAATTATCTTAATGTTTATTTTGATGTTGAGGAAGGAAAGAGCTTTTACATGCATTTTCCAACTCTTCTCACTAATCCTGAAGAGAAAGAAATGTTGTTTGGTGATTGTTTTTTCCTTTTTTTTTTTTTTTCTTTGCTTATTTACTTTTTATTTATTTTACATGGACAAGTCGTGTTTTTGTCACACCATCTGCAGCTTGCCTTGTCCAGGGCCTAGTGACAGCTTCAGGGTTGTGACCATGCAAGCACAGAGACTTGGAAGGCTTTGCTGCTCTGTGCATCCTTCCTTGGTGCATTTCAGCAGGAACATGTCAGTTTTCCAGATGCTACAAGGAACTTGAAACCTCTTACTGAGAGGAGCAGTTGGCAGCTTGTGTTTCACAGAAGCGACCTGGCCCCTGCCTGGTGCAGCTGCTGCTCAGAGAGGAGGAGGCTGAGCCCAGGCTGGGGGCAGGAAGGACCTTTGGCCCTCGGGAGATGCTGGATTATTATTCCAGTTCTTCCTGCATAGGCATTTCTAGGAAAGTTCTTTTCAAAACCAAAAGCCAAGCCAGGAGCTTGCTGAGCACACTGCTGAGCTTTGCTGCAGGGCAGGTCACAGTCTCTTTGGGCATGACCAGAGAACAGAATGCCTCCCAGTTTTCCAAAGGCTTCCTTCCCACTCTCATAAAGTCTCTTGTCCTCCTGGTTCCTAGATCCAGGCTTGTCCTTTACCAAGTCCCTGTTGAAAATTGAAAAAAAGCTCTCCCATCTAAAAACACACACCTGAGGGCTCATTTTAATAACACTCACACTTCTCTTTTTAGGGTCTAAGGCTCATTTGATAGATAACCTGCAGCCCAGTGTGACAGTGAGTGAGGATCATGCACACTTCAAAGGGTGGGGCAGAAGCTCTTCCTCCAATTTTTGTTGCTGAATCCTAGGAATGAGATGATCCTTCATCTTCACTATGATCAAAACCCCAGTCACTCTGCACACATTTAAATATCTTTCTGTTGCCTAGGATACATTCCTCAACAATACCATCTTACTCTTTTAAGAAGGAACTATAAAATGTAAGTTCTCTTTTTTTTTTTTTTTTTTGGCATCTCTGTAATTACACTTTCAGCAGACTCATGAAATTGAGTGAGCTCAGGTGACTAATCCTCAGCAAGAAATTCAACTGTAGTGAACTTCCAACTCTTAAGTTATTTCTAGAAGGGTTTTTAAAATCACTGTAAACTGTTTACTAATATCAACAATATGGAAATTCTGGAATTCACACAAGGAAGTGATACAGCTACAAAAGAAACAAGTGTGTTCAAAAGGCTTTCATATGAATGCAGTGATGCCAAACACCTCGGCACATTCAGCATCATAAATTCAGCTGTAGTCACAGTAAAATGGAGAATAGAGAGAAATTTCTATTCACAGCGGTTTCATACAGGATGAAATTCATAACCAGAACCAGTCATAAGCCATTGAATGGGTTTGCACAGCAGTATCACTCTCATCAAAATTCCTTTGCTTTCAGCTACATTTAAATAACACTGAAATAATTACTAAGAAACATGTCTTATTTGTGCTGTGTTTGAGTGCAACCCAAGATTATCACTTAAAAGGATGAGTCAAAGTTCACATTTACATTGGCAATGATGATTCAGATAAGGAAGGACAGAGATCTTTGCTGTTGGCTAGCTAGAGTCTGTTCCTTGGTCTTCTGGCTCAGGAGGATACAATTCATCCAAAATCAGCTCTGCAACAAAAAATAATAATGCTTCAGAGAATGATTTTTTTCCTGCTTCATACAGTATAATTATAGCTGGTATCTGCACTTTAGAAAACACTGATGGTAGAAGAATACAGTAAATACAATTTGTGAAGGTTCCATGTGAACAGGACTTTAGATTTGTGTTTTGTCACACAAACTTCTCCCCCTCTTTCCTTTAATGCCTTTTTTAGGGACACCTTCCACTATCCCAGGCTGCTCCAAGCCCCTTCCAACCTGGCCTTGGGCACTTCCAGGGATGGGGCAGCCACAGCTTCTCTGGGCAACCTGTGCCAGGGCCTCCCCACCCTCACAGGGAAGAATTTCTTCCTAATATCCAATCTAAACTTGCCTCTAGAGGTCTGAGCAACAACCAGCTGTGGTACTTGTTAAAAGAGAAAGTGACAGAAGTGAAAATTTTATTTCTGCAACATGGAAAAAAGCCAACATTTGTCTGATATTTACCTTCAGAGGCACTCAGTTTTTTAGTCTTTTTGAGAATGGCTCTTATGCCTGGCATGGCTTGGTCATATTGATGGAGAACTTCCAAACAGTGTTCATGGAACAGTTTATCTTTCTGAGACAGGCTGTGCAAGAGTAAAACAGCATCCCGTAAAAACTGAGTAACTTGTTCCTTATGTGCACACAAACTGGTCTCAGATCTTCTAATCTTTACCCACTGTCTGTGCAACATCACAATTAGTGCCTTAACCACCTGCAAGAGGAAAAACAGTGCATCAATATACAAAGCAAAAATATCAGAGCAGAAAACTTATTTCAATGTGAACATTACTGCTTAATCTCTTCAAACTTTCAAATTTCAGGATATTTTCTAGCAAGTCAGAGCAAGCTTCCTAGAAGGTGGCATCCTCTCAAGTACAGGACATTTCTGTTTGTCTACAGCAAAAAAATAAAAGGGGCCCAAAGCAATTTCAGCATGGAGTACTTGGAAGTTCTCAGCAGGTTAAATGGGGAGTGTGGTGAACGTACCTCAAGGTTGCACTGACAGTCTGTGCCAGGAAATAAAACTGCTGGTCTGGAGCAGCACATGCAGCGTGTCAGGAGCCTGACTGTCTGTTACAAACACAGGCTGTGTTAGTGAGGGCTAAGTTATGATCATTTATTGCTAGTTTCAAATATTCTTGGGATATTTTTTTTTCTTAACAGCTGATGTCTTTTACCTTCAAAGTTGTACTAAGTTTTTTTCCCTGTAACACTTTACAAACAGAATTTGCCTTGCAGAACCCTCCTCAGTTTTCTGATGATGAGGCTGACAAGGTCTGTGGCCTTTAATTCACTGCATACAAATAATGTGTTTACACTTACTGCAACAGTGCAGGTAGGGGTAAAGGAAAGGGTTCAGAATTCTTTAAAAAGAGGGAAGTAGAGCAAATAGAACCCCAAACAAGTAACTTCTGTCTGTACAAACAACATAAATTAGGTTTAAAAACTATTCTTTCTATATATAACCATGAATAATATAAAGCAAGTTAGCATTTCCATTGAAGGCAAGGAATATAAATCCTAAATCACTACAGAATGCCTTTTAAATGTAATAAATACAATCAAAATGAAACACAAATCTTGCTTCTTTTTACTCCTCTATTGCCCTTAAAGCAAAATAAAGCTTTTAGGGCAATAGGAGAGTGAAAAGCTGCTGAACATCCGCAGCCATCCTAGGATCTTCGTTGTTTCATTCCATGACTTCAAAGACTATTATGACCAGTGCTCTCTTCAAGTGATAGGTACTGATTCAGTTTCAAGCAGGTCCTTTCAAAAATCATTGTAACCCCTTACTGCAAGCTCATACTTGCAGTTTTGCATTTCAGCTAGAGAAAGAACTTGTGCACTGTGCAGACAATTCGTGCACTGTGCTGCTCCTCCCACTCCCCCAGCTGGAAGGAGAAGGTAAGAGCACATGGACACTCAGCCGTGGTTACCTCTTGCTCCAGCTGAAGCCAAAGCATTTCAGATGCTGATTTATCTGGTCTTGATGTTATATACATGTAGAGTGCAAGGAGAAGGCAGGTGTCTGAAACAGAGACAACTTCTTTTTCCAACCAGCCACTTGTTTATGACAAAAATTAATTCTTTCAGGCAAGAAAACATTTTGAGTTCTATGCTAGGATTCATGGTACAGGCTCAGCTTCTTGTTTTACTTCCCCACATCTTCAGCAGTGCTGAGGAAATTGGTATCCCTAAACTTAATATTTGCCTTTGTGATAATCCTGTCCTGGTTCATTCATAAGGAATTGAACAGAGATAATTTGTCCTGCAGACTGGAATCTTTAAACAGTGCCATGAGAACAGATAAATTTAATTCTAAACTCTCCAAAAGCCCCTTTTTCCTCATCAACCTTAAATACACAACCTAGAAAGTGATTTTAAAATGGCACTGCTTGTAGACAGACACCACAAAACAAATACTCTCCCAATCATAAGGAGAAAACGAGTTTTCAGGTTACATAGCAGACTTTTTGCCTTCTGGGGTTTCAGCACCTTGAAGCAAGGCCTGTTTGCATTACTTTTAGTCATGGTAACAGTTCTCTGTGTCCTGCAGGCTTTTACCTGAGTGAGAACAGAGCTGAGCTACCAACAGGTGGTGCTGAGCAAGAGCACACAGGAGTCTCACAGTCAGAAGCACAGAAGGCAGAGGAGTCTCGGGACACAGACAGCGCTGCAGTGTCTGGCTACTCAGTAAGTGCTGGAAACTTCAAAACAGAATTTAGTTAGAAAAGGGAAGGGCAGGTACAAGGTGAAAATACACTGGTTTTTGTAGACAGCATCATAATTTGTGCCTTTTTAGCTATTTAGAACATACCCCATATCTCAAATTATCTGTCATAAATACAAAGTATGCTGAAAAACATTGTTACTTTGGCAGTCACTCTGCAGTTCACACTAGAAGTTTTACTTGCCAGAATGAGATTTTGTGTTTTCCTTCCTTATGCACCTCCCAGCAATCACAAAACCCCCCAAATTAATATTATAAAGCTTCTCCCAAAAGTTTCAATGAAGCAACAGCATCTGCTTCATGTGAACACCATCAGCAAACCTTGTCACTGATCAGGGATGATTATTATACTCATTAACAGCAAAGGCAGTAGAAAGATCCTCAACTGCTTCTCAAATGTGATCTGAGATATGATTTCTCTCATACATAGGACAATTTCTACTGGAAGCTGCCCAGATGAGTTTCAACAGAAAATGAAAATGGCTAAACAGCAGACTCTGAAATAATTTTAAAGCTATTACTGACTTACTTTATTAACAAGTCCATAGTTGAATTTTCAGCTAATTTCACCAAAATCTTTAGGCTTTGACTCAGGATATTGTCAGTCTGGGAGCCCCTTGCAGCAGAAAAAGCTAAAATCTGAAGCAGCTTTTTAAACAAAGGATGTTGAGCTCCATCAGTATTGGGAGGTTCTTGTGGAGCAGGCAGCCCTCCTTGTGTCCTTCTCTCTTCTTTATTGTCACACAACACATTTTTGTCCATCTTGGAAAGCTGTTCACCTCCAGCAGCAGAACATTTTTCCATTTCCACAGACAGCAATGTGTGGACAACATCCCAGCTGTAGAACACCAAATAATAAAGGATCCCCAGTGATACAAGAGCAGTTTCTTCAAGGGACAACCTGAAGTCATCCTTGCTTGACACCGTGTTTGTGCTGGCTCTGGAAGCAGCAGCTGGATGGGTCCCACAAGCTCCATTCCCTGGTGTGTCCCCGAGCTGCTCTGCTCGGCAGAAGGCATCAACGTGGTGCTCCACCAAGGGCAGGAGATGCACAGCACCTGGGATCCTGCTCTGTGTCAGGGGCAGGAGCCCTCCCTGGCCTTCTGCTGGGCTCCCCTCTGATAATCCTTCATCCAGAGCAATCAAGTTCACTCCTGTTACTGCCAGTTTTTGAGCTTCTTGCAGGGATAAAAGAGGAGCGATTCCTTCTGGAGTTGTCCTGCTGCTGGGAAGTTGTGTGGGTTTCCTGTCCAAATAGAAGTAAAAGGGAAATGCTTCACAAGGAAAGGCAGAGAACAGAGTTGAAATCTGAGTTATCCATATTATGAATTGAATAATAGAAAGGCCAGAGTACAAAGAGATGTCTGTTTCCAAAATAGGAAAAGGGGGAAAACATCATCCTACTCCTTGATGCCTGCATGGAAGAGCCATTTCAAATCATTCTAGGTTTCATTACTAATAAAATAACCTATCTTCAAAGCAAGGGTATTTGAGAAGCTACAGTCTAATTCTGTAAAGTGAAAAACTATTATAATTCATGTCCAGTCTTAATATTTAAAATGCTTTACCAGGAAATGTAAATATATCTTGGAAAGTTGCACACAAATTGTACATTACAAATTGAACACAGTTTCTATTTTGAAGATATAAAACCAACTTTTAATCACATCTTCAGCTTTTTCTTCCCCCTTAACTCATGATCATGTTTCTGTGCTTCCCTCATTGCAAAGCAAGCTGCTACCAGCTACTTCCAGGTTTAGTTCTGTGCCAGTTTAGTTCTATCCCTAACAGATAATTCACTTCATTTATTTTTTAGTGATGTTTAGTATCTGTGATAACCAAAGATAAAGAATGATGTTCCAAATTTTGCACTAAATGGCCTAAGCAGAGCATGATTTACCACAGGGATGAGCTGTCCTGCATGACCAAGTGTTTCTTAGTACAGAGAATGCCACTGTGCTGAACATGGCAGAGTTTAACAAAGAAATAAAACTCACGTATCCAAAGAGTTGGGTGGCAACACAGCTCCAGGTAGAGGCTCAGAGTTGCTACTGAGAAGGTGGCAGAGTCCAAGAAATGACCCAGGGACAATGGGCTGCTTCATCAGTGCATTCAGCAAGATAGAACCTGGAAGGATGCAGAATTTTCTTTGCAGTAGATTTGCCATCACCACCAAGAAGAAAATCAGTATTTTCAGAAGATCAGCCTTCTTTAGAATGCTCGCAACCTCAAAATGTTTTTTTTTTCATTGTGAATCTTTTCTCTTAACAGGAGGATGACTTTCAGAAGAATGAACATAAGGCATTTAAATATAAACCAAGTTATAATTAGAGGTATTTTTAATTATGATCCCATATTAGCAAAATAGTTTGAGCCAAGTGATCACATATCCCAGCTGTTCTGGTAACTTGCCCTCCATTTTCCACTCCAGATATTGAAATTATGTGATGCAATTCCATTGTCAACTGTAACTAAGACAGTACCCTAAAGAATTATTGGAGCTGACTTTATAATGTTTTGTTTGTTTTTTTTAAGGTACATTTTCCCTGGTTTTATTTCTGCATTACCAGAATGATATTACCTTGTGTATTTCGTTTGGGGACAGAGTTGTAGGAGCTTTTTTTTCCTGTTGCTTTGTGCTGCTTCAGGGATGAAACTTCAGGATGGGTTATCTTCCTGTCTGAAACAAACAGGGATTGGGAGAAGAGAACTGCAGCCAGCCTGTACTCACAGCCACAGTGTTAGATGATCTTTTGATCATCTCTGTATGTCACAATTGCCAAGCAAATCAAGGAGAGTTCAAGAAGAAAAGTAAACAAATGTATTTTTTCAAACAAACAGGCATATTGAGTGTTTTTATCATAACAAACAATAGCAATACCAATGCTTTCAGGCTACTGCATTTTTCTTTTTGCTGGAGCTCCTACTGCCCGTAATTTTAGAATGAACAGTGTAACTGGCAGCAACACCTCAGATTTTTCATGACTCTTCAAGTAAGAATTAGTTGATGATATCAACATTTCTTCCATTTATTATTTCCCATTGCTATTAAAAAATCACTAATTTTGTTTCATATTATAGCAAACTTCAAATATATGCATATATTAATTTCCTAAGCTTTACTCAGTGAATTTCAAGATACAATTTTGTGAGAATTACTGCCCTACATGTAAAAGAGGAAATGAGTACATTGTTTCAGTTGCTTCTCTCAATATGGCTAAATACCTACCCTTTAAAATCCCATCCAACAAGCTACAAGAAGAATACAAAAAATGCATTAGCTGACTAGCAGACCAAGAAATAGGCAAATTATTTCCTATTCTTTATGAAATGAGAAAAGACAGATGAGCAATTTGAATGTTTTAGTTCATCACACAATAAAGTTTTTTATTGCAGCCACTGGCCACTTCATCATTGACACCTTGCCATCTGGTACTAAGGTATGAATTAAAATGATCTTCATGCAAATTTCAGTCATGGCTATTTAACTCCAGTTGGTATAAAGTGGAAAAAAAATTAAGCAAAACCAAAATAAATAACTGTGAACTGACTGCAACTGTTCAGTCACAAAATCCTTCTCTAATGTAGAATGTTCACCTACAGCTAATAATGTTGCAAGCTGTACATGTGTTTACCTTCTTTGATTGAAGTAGTCAGGCCCATCAAATTTCCTGAAGAACACACTGGGATACTGGACATTTCAGCATTGAAGGATTCCTTTGTAGGAAAAGATCTTCTTCCTGGCTGTGGAGAACATCCTTCTGATTTCACTTGTACCACATGATTCTTTTTAGGGCTAAGATAAAAAGACAAATCAGTATTTCTTTTATAATTATTTTATTAAACAACAATCTATTTTCTTTGCACTGATGTTTTAAAGATACTTTACTATAAACTCTCTCAATTTCTGTCACAGATACAAGGAAGGCTCTTTTTTGAGCAAATTCCATAACGTCATCAGACTTTTTTGTTGTATTTTTTATAGACAACATACCTAAGAGTTATATAAAGAAAGCCTCTTCAATAGTTTAAACACATGAATTGCAAAAATGAACACAAATTCATTTTCCAATCCCCCTACCTTGTTGTTGGAACTGCCTGAGAAAGTTGTTTATTTCTTTCACAGTTCTGAAGTCGTGTTCTTAATTCATTCATTTCTGCATCCTTGAACTGCAGCTCGGAGTGCAAGGACTGTACCTGAAAGAGGAGTTCAGGACAGTTTTACTGTCACCAGTTTAGAAGTGGTGCAACTGAGTTACCATGAAAGCTGGAGATCACCACCTACTTACTGTGAGCTCTGCACAAGATCTCCACTTTTAGGAATGTTAGTCCAATTAACACTATCTGACAACCAAGTGCCAGGAGTTCAGGCACTTTGTGAGTGGCTAAAACAGAGCAAGTGCCACGGAGAGCACAGCTCCAGGGAGGCTGCAAGTGCAGAGCCAGCTGGACAGAAGCAGCCACTGTCCTCTTCAGGGCTCACAGATATGACTGCAACAGGAACAGCAATCTGATCAGAGCCACAAAGCATGTTCTGTCCCCTTTTTCCAACTCTAAAATACATTCCAATTGCAGTGTTCTTGGGATGGCTTCAAGAAAGCAGTAAGTAAATGAAAACCTCTAGCACCTGAATTTCATGCCTTTATTTTGGCAGGGGAAAACCCTCAATGAGTTTTTACAAATGTTTTCTTCTAGGTAAGAAAATAAAAGAAAGCACTGGAAATTTCACACCAATCTTCTTCCTTTGACTAAATGGACAGTGACATCATTAAATCATAAATCAGCTTCTGCATGTGATCTACAGGTAACTGACACATTTACAAACCTTTCTGGAGAACTCTTTTTCTTTTTCACTTAAAATCTGAGATTTTTGCTGTTCCAGTAGCAGGTATGATCTTTTCTGTTCCTCCATGGCATACTCCATCTGCTGCATTGAGTCACGCAGAATTTTAATTTCTCCATTTTTAGTGAGAATTTCATCCTGCATTTCTTTCAGCTGCAAACAGAGGAATTCCATTAAAGGGTGGATATAGCCAAAAGCATGTATTTGTGTCAGTATGTGGTTGAAAATTAGGTGTATTTATAATTTTGAGGGAGAAAATTGCTCCTGGTAACCCAGTTTAGAAATTCTACACATGTTGCCTCTAATCTTTCTCTTATTAAATCAGGCTCAGCTATTGTTTTCTTTAACATAATTAAAAATGACAAGACCATCCTTCTCTGCAATTATGTTTTGTTTTTTTTTATTTTATTTAAGTGTTCTAGTCACACACATCAGTAATTTATTCAATTTGGATTATGACAGTGATAATTTGATTATCCTACTGCATCCATCAGGATAGGCAACAAGTACTCTAAGACAAGGTACAACCCACACTGAGTCTCCAATACTTCCTGAGCAGCCACCACCACTCAGAGACAAGACTTTGAAGGGATAATAAAGAAGTTACTCAGAAAAGCAAGAAGAAAAGATAAAGATTTTACAGCTGTAAAATTATGATTTAATATGGTATACAGGTAGGAGATTCCCTGAAAAAGGTGGATATAATAGAGCTGGGAAAGATACAGAGAAGGGCGAAAGGGAAACAGAGTATCTTTCCATAAATGTCTACCAGAAGGTAAAAGTAACATAAAGTCACTTAAAAGTCACCTCACTTTCTTAAATCTTTCAAGTTGAAGGAAACAACTCTGCCTGACAGGGCAGAGAAATTATTTTATAGGAAACAAATAAAACTGAAAAATTAGCACTTGCTAATCTGAAATGACCAAGAAATAAAATACTGCTCTCACTCTTTAATATTACTAGAGCTGTTTCTAGTGTTATGATTTAACACACTCCTGGATTACAAAGATTATTGATCACCTTGAATAGAACTAAATGCTTTGGACTGGATTTATCCCACCTTTCAGTTATTCCTATCAAAAACGTGATCTTTAGAGGAGAGGGGAGGATATTGCCAACCTTCTGTTTGACTTCTTCATGCTGTGTCTGCAGCACTTCAAACTGGAATGCATCTCTCATCAGACCATCTTCTGCTCTGCTTCCTGCTGCAGGGAAAAGCCAAAATCTGAAGCACAGATGATGAATGTACATCACTGCTGACTGACTCAACACCAAGGTCTTGTTATTTGTCATTGCATACATCTGAATATCTTAGTATTTTACTGTCATTACAAACATGTAAACTGCCTCATCTAACCACCACAGGAACTTTGCTATGCTAGTGCATCAACTCTTATAACAAGAACCCCTCCCCCTTCAAATTTCTAATCACAGAATGGTTTGGGTCGAAAGGGACCTTAAAGATCATCTCCTATCTTAAACCAGCAAGATGACCCACAGCAAAAGCAAGCATTTATTCTGAGATAACTTTAGTTAGTGCACAAACAAGGGTTCACTAAAAACTTATTCACCTGGTGAGATGACAGATGTCAGGGTTGCTAAAACATACTTAGATTATTCAGGCTCTCTAAGCTTCATTATGAAGAAACCCCTGCTTTTGTTTCTTTCAAAGTAAACATGAAAGTCAGCTGTTAATACAAGGCATGCTATGCATTCATTAGTGGAAATTAAGAGGGGGAAAAAATCTGAAAGCCAACATGCTACCAGAATATACCTACTGCATGTTGAAAGTTTAGGAAACTTTTTTTTTTTAACATGCAACAAGCACCGTGGTCCCAGGCTGGCATCACCACAAACACACCAGGCATGGGCTCCTGGTGCCGTGACATCCATGCAATGTGTCTGCTGGGATTGTTATCCTCGTTATTCCTCTGAATCCCAACCGGGGGTGCCACCGCGGGGTGCTGGGGGCCAGGGGAACAGGCAGGAGCAACTCCCTTAAGGGGACTTAGAAGAAATATGGAGCAAGTCTACTTACAAGAGCCTGTAGTGACCTGACGAGAGGGAGGGGCTTCACGCTGACGGAGATTTAGGTTAGATATTAGGAAGAAATTCTTCCTGTGAGGGAGGTGCGGACCTGGCACAGGTTGCCCAGAGAAGCTGTGGCTGCCTCATCCGTGGGAATGCCCAAGGCCAGCTTGGATGGGGCTTGGAGCAGCCTGGGCCAGTGGAAGGTGTCCGTGCCCATGGCAGGGGGTGGCACTGGATGGGATTTAAGGTCCCTGCCAACACAGGCCATTCTGTGGCACCTAAAGGGACACCAAACCCTTTCGCGGCAGCGGGGCAGTGAGGGGCAGCCGCCGGGACACACCGACCTTGCCGCCCGCCCAGGGCCGGCCCCGGGACTCCCCACGCGTGTCCCGCGG
>WEIU01023454.1:1070249-1087637 GCA_013389925.1 Aegithalos caudatus
GACCGAGATCTCCACGGCGGCCGCGTTCGTGACCCGCCTCCTGCGGGCCGCCGGCGGGGTCGGCGAGGAGCAGCTGCGGTGCTTCCGCGAGTGCCTGCAGGAGGCGATGCACGGTGAGTGCCGGGGGTTTATCCTCTCTTTCCATCCCCTCTTTCCATCCCCTCCGTCCCTCCCGTATCCCGCGGGGTCCGGCGGAGCGCAGCCCCGCGCAGAAGCTCCTCTTTGTTCCCTCCCGCAGAGCACTACAAGCACCACTGGTTCCCCCTGGTGCCCTCCAAGGGCTCCGGCTACCGCTGCATCAGGATCAACCATAAGATGGACCCCTTGATAGGAAAAGCGGCAGAGATGATCGGACTGAGCCACGAGAGACTGTTCCAGCTCTTACCCAGCGAATTAACGCTGTGGGTCGACCCCTTCGAAGTGTCCTATCGCATAGGTGAGGATGGGTCTATCTGTGTGCTGTACGAAAGCCCCCAGCCTGGGGGGAAGGTGGCCAAACAGCTGGAGAGCAGGACCAGCTGCAAGGAGGAGTGGAGAATTGGCAGATCCAGCCCTTCCAAGAGTTACAACATGATGACGGTTTCTGGTTAAAAACAACTCTTCCCTGTACGATGTTGTATGTATCCCAACCTCATGGTAAAGTTAGATGTAACTGAGCTTTTTTGGTTTTAGCTATTTTTTTCACCCTATAGTCATTAAAGTGGTAATGCTGCCAAGTTCTTTGTGGCCAAGGGCTAAATGTACAAAACAGTTCTTTACACTGCATGTTCCTTTCTGGGTTGTGTCCTGTAAATGCCCTGTACAGTCGGTGGATTGTTTTACACATTTATATTTTCGAAAAAGTTTTGCCTATTTGTAATAAAAAGCAATATTGTAGCACTCTTTATGATGGGTTTTAGTCAAAATTAGTACTTGCTAAAAAAAAATCTGCAGTTTGCAGAGCAATAACACAAAGCAGGGTGGGAAACAGATCTAAAAAACTGCACATAATCTTTCCAGTGATTTGTCTGCACAGACTTCTCTCAGGGTCATTCAAGTTTGACTGTGAGGCACAAATCACAGAAGTAAATTTACTTTTCCTTTTCCAAAGCATGCATTTATTTGAGGGCTGGCTTCCAACACACCCCAATATTTTAGCAAAAAGAAGTGGGGATTGTTGTCCTGTTATTTCTAGTTATGGGAGTAGAAAAATAAAGACTTGCTTAAAATGCTTCTGACTTCATTTGGGTTTTTGTTTTGGGTTTTTTTTTGGTTTTTTTTTTTTTAGGCATTTCCCCCCCTCCCCTTGGCTTTTAACATTGCCCTCAAAGCTTATTCTATCCATCTCTAATAATTGCAGAAAGCTTTCTAGTTAAAGAGGTGTAGTGGTGAACATCCATCTTTGTTTCAGATCACAACAAAACAGTGAGTTTTAGGAAACCTTGCTGGCTGCCTGTCTTCAGCTGAATAATCTCTGTAGAGCTGGGTGGGTTTTTGGTACTGAAGGTATTCTTCTAATATTTGAGCTATAGCAAAATAATAATTTAAAAAAAAGCTTGAGTTTATAAAGAAATAGAGTTTTAGCTTTAAACTGCAAAGCAGGAAGCTCGATAAAAATGATCAGCAGTGCTGTGACTATCTTGTCTTTTCTGGAAGGTAAATCCTGCTGTTTCTGGCTTTGAGTTCCTTATTTTTGTCAGGGTCTCTAATACCAGTTGAGTACAAGTTTTGCTGATGGTATCAAATACAGTAGATTTGATGTAGTAACAAAACCTCATGTTGCTGGTTTACGTGAATACTCTTAGTGTTGATATCCCAGTAAAGAATTTAACTTACAGATATTTTGATTCCTATTCTAAGAAGCACTGCCTTCTAATTCAGCCATAGAAGGCTGCCTGGCATTGCTGATTTCTGTAGCCTGGTGTTGGAGCACGGTTGAACACTTGATGAAAGGGAGCTTTGTCTGGTGTATGTCAGCAAAAAAACCCTCCTTGTGCTATGTCAATAACATGGTAGAACATACAGCCAGGGAAGGGGCAAGTCTGGGCACACTGCAAAGGGCAGAACTCCAGCTCACAAAGAGGTTTTTTCTTTGTTTGCCTTAGAAAAAGCTGTGGCTTGCTTCTTGCTGTTTGCTTATTATCTCGGAGGCAGGCTTGTCCAGTGGTATTTGTTTAATCTGGAGGAAATGCATAGTGCCATTTTCTTAGTAATTAAAACTCTGTAAAAATTGATTGTGTGTTTCTAGTCTATCACTCCAATAAATAAGTTTCTGGGTAACGTTAACAAATGGGTGTTAAAGGTCTGGTGGCAAATTGCCTTTTTATTAGATAAGATTGGAAATCGGTTCTTGTGACATTGTATTATCCTCTTGAGGAGGCAGTAACACTTTCCTTTTCCTCTGATGAATATTCAGTGTGGGTAATCCTATTTCTTTGGGACTTCTAAGGGATGTATTTGACACATTTGTCAGTAATCAAACAGAATAACTTTAAATCTGCTAAGGGTGAGGTGCCTTCTTTGATTAAATTTAATTTGAAAGGTAATTGGCCTTGCTGCACATTATGTTAACAGCCCACTGGAAAAGATAGGTATGAAGTCTTCAGCTTAACAGGACGTTTTCCATAGCAGGAACCACTTGAAGTGGAATTGAAGATGACTTGGGAGAACAGGCTATGATTTCCAGCTGCTGGGTGTGGTTTGAGGTGAAGGAAGGTACAGCAGGTCCTTCAGATGTTCTGTTCTTGCCTGGTGTCTGTCCATGTAAGAGCAGAGAAGAGCCTGGGTTAATCCAGCCATGATGCATTCTGCTGCTTTTATTAATCCTCCCCTAAGCAATGGGAGGTTTCAGATGTTATATAATATCACATCTCCAGTATCCTGTGCTCTCTGTAGGTTTGAATATCTATCAGTGAATGGGCAATTTAATGCAAGTTAAGTTTCATACATTTAAGCTACTGGCATTAGTGCTGAAGTCACTCTGCAGACAAACAGGTGGGGGACACGGGGGAGTTGAACAAAAACCACTGAAGCAAAGAAAACACTTGATCTGCAAGTAAATACACTGTGATATCTGTGCCATCTAGAAGTGCATTCCATTGCTTTAAAAAACGTCAAAGATGTACTGACAGCACAAAAGCTGTTCTGAGGGAATTGAGAGCTTGGTACTAAGCCAGGGAGGCAGTTATTTGGAGGAGGTAAAGAAAATCAACTTTGTGTTTTCCCCAAAAGGTGATAAGTTTTGTGTTCTGCTGTTGTAACAAACAAGGCAAAAATCTTAACATCTTTTAAATGATGTACTTGTCACACAAGACTGACCACATCTCATCAGTCATGACTTAGAACAGACTGGTTTGGATTCTGCAGGAAGGATTATTGCCTGCTGGCCTCCTTGAAGCAGTAAAAATACATGCAGAAGAATCAGTACATGCTTGCTTGGGTGAGGATGGGTTAACTGATGGATAACTAAAGCTGAAATAGAAGGGAAAACCCCATGCATTTGCCTGTTTCTCCAAAATACTGCCTTGATGCCAAGTTAATTACATAACATTTGTCTGAGTGGTAAAATCCACCTGAGACAGGTGGTCCTTCTAGTTTATACAGCCTGACCACTTTTGTGTTGCAATTATTGTGTATCACCCCCCTGACTCGATAGTTGGACATAAGAGCCCAGAGATTAATTGGTTAATATGAGAACTTCAAGAGATAAGGGGATTGTCTGTACTTGTTTCAGATTCTATTACCTTTAGAGCTAGGTAAATTAAAATATGAAATTTGGGATTTTTAGGTTTAGTTTATAACCATTGGTATCCTTATTTCCTTATCCCTATGATGAAAGGCTTTTCAGTGTGTAGCACTTTATATTGCCATCAAATTAAGGCTGTTTTTCATATTTAAAGGATTAAAAAGATTAAACTTTTAAAGTTTGAGCATAAATAATTTTCTTTTAACTGGGATTTACATACATGCTTTCTGCCAACACTTGTTCCATTTTTAATATGTGCCTGAGAATGTGTTCCCAGGGAATGAGTGCAGTGAACTCACTGATGGGGATCGCTCTGTTCCCACCACGATTTGCTGTTCACCAGCACTGACAGTGCTCTGAGCTTCACTGCCCTGAGAACAATGCAGGAGTCCTGACAGAATTGCTGAAAACATGAGGTCTTTCACTTAACTCATCTTTAATTCCTCTAATGCGTTCTTCCCTGTTATTTTGTCTAGAATGCCACGTGTTTTAGGTGAGGTGCCTGGTAAAAAAAACTAAATAATGAGTTTGTGATTGCTTACACAAAGGACAAATCCCAGGTTTGTTTAGTACCTTTCTTACTGCTGGGTTGATTTGCATTAATGATATTGTTCTCCTTTGAATTATACTCTTATTATGAAGGGAATTAGTACCTGATAAATTAACCTCCTTTTTACATTTAATCCATGATTAAAAGTCTTGTAAGTCTCCTGCAATTATTAGTTGTTAATTTTTTTACATTGAGACACTTACCCTAGAGAAATTTTTTATTTGCTCCCACATTCACTGAAAATAGACATTGGGGTCCCACTAAGGCAGTTCTCTTGGGCATTTTCTAGACTTTGTGGTTATGCTTTTCCTTATGAAATCCTAAAACTTAATATTTTTATATTATCTGTTCTAGTCATAAGTATATTTCCATTATTGCATTATCCTCATGAAGTACAGTTATCCACATTACCAAATACAGGTAGGCATATACTAATTACTTCAGTAAGTAAACTTAAGTAATTTTACCATCTTCCTTTTATCAGAACTGGAATTCATTTAAGTGCTGATGTATCTTAAAAGGTCTTTACCTTTGTATAACTGGTTTTCTTAGCTATTTGAACCATGGCTTTTCCTCTCATGTTTTTAGCTTCCTTCAGATTTTTTTTTTGCTTCACCATAATCTGCATATATTGGCTTTTTTTTTCTTTGAGCTTGTTTTTGTCTTATCAGTTTTCTTTCTTTAATTATGACTCAGAATTTGGATCTAATCTTAATTTCTGCCTCACGTTGTCTCAGTGTAGCAGCACTCAGCCATCACTTTGGCTGTGTGTGATTCTCCAGGCTGATCCACGTTGCCATGGCAGAGTGGGAAGATTTGTATTCTTGGGTAATAGAGGTGTGCTGGTTCCTGACTAATAAGGTTGATACTTTTTATAAATTATTTTTCTCATGGTTCCAGAGTCACTCTTAGTAATATATCTACTATAGAAGTAATAGACTTATTTATTTTCATGGTTTTCTTTCTGGGTAGTGAATTTATTCCAGTAATAACAAGTGATATTTTGCTTTCTGTTAGAGGGCTATGTAAAATTTTCAGTGAGAAGTAAACTGTCAATTTTAGCGTGTAATTTGGGTAATTTTGGTGGACAATGTATTTTGAGATGGAATTGCATGGAAGGATCTCTCATCTGTTTGGGAGATTCAGTTGCCCCTTGTTTGCAATCAGCAGGACTATCAATGTCTAGAAAGTGTCAGGAGGCAATGAGAGGGTAAATTGAATTGTGATTTGTGGCCACCTTGGTATTATCATTGCTTTAAACTACTGGGCTCTGGATTATTGATGGTGATATTTGCACAGCCTTGTTAGCTATTATGTAATATCAGTTATTTTTCACAGTGGTTCTTAAAAATCCAAAGAAATAAAAGCTGGAAAAGACAATAAATGTCTGTTCAACTAAACAGCAAATCAGTGTTAAGTCACTGAAAGACAAAGCTGCAAATATCTCTCTTGATAAAATAACTCCAAAACAGAGTAGGAAGAAAAAATATTAAATCACGAAAATGTTTGATAATGTTTCAAGCAAACCTCTAGTGCTAAATAAATACCAATCTTAGAGAAATAAGTTTGTAATCCTAGAGATATGCCAAGTATGAAAGTTCAGCTCTGAAACAAAATACATTTTTAAAACAAAAATGCATATATAAAAGTAAATTAAGTCTTTGTAGATGCTGTGATGCAGCACATTTCAATATGATCTTTTTAGAGGATAAATTCTTACCAACTTTATTTGTAGTTGAGTAGTAGTGAGTACTGTGAATTTGATAAAGCAGTTTTTACAGTAGAGATGTTCTGCCTGCAGGATGATGTTAGGATGAGGCAAGAGCCCAGTCATACAAATTTGGCTTAAATTGATTATTTCAATGATCAGTTAGTGACTTTGGCCTCAGATGACTGAGACTGCTTGTGTAACTCCCAGGATTTTCTGCTACATGAATGGAAAAATGAACAAACATACAAGAAACTGAGGAAAAAGGTAGGTTCTACCAGAAAATATTTCATGATTTGTCTGGGCCCCAATTGCTGCAGCACTTTTGAGTACTCAGAAGAGAATGCTGCATAGAAGCAAGATTGTTGTATCCTCAAACTACGAAACTTACTTCATTTTACACCGAGTGCCACCATGGAACTTGGTTTCCTCCACTGGGACTCTAGGAGGGAAAGGAACTTGACTGTTATTTATAAATATTTACAAATACTTAGACATTACATTACCTATAAGACCTAAATTTTGTTTTGCATGCTGCATGGAGGTGATTAAAATACTAATGAGAATTCCTAGTGTTCTGTATTTTTATATGAAACTCTACTTTAATAACTGTATATGTCTATGATACCAATATGCAGTCAACACTTTGCACTAGTCCCCTACCTATTATTTATACAGCATCATTAGCATCAAAACAACCTTCTGTGAATGTTTCTGTTGCAATTGTCAACCTGAGGGTTAAATTTGCATAAAGACACATGTAGGAGTGGTGGAAAAGAACATAAACTACTACAGTGCTTTGGATTTGATATATTCCTGGAATGGATTACTACAAAAGCTGACCCCTTGGACTCGCCTTATCTTACTCTGTGAATTTGGATTATCAAGAATAAATGGGAACAGAATTCTCATAATGTGTATGATGAGATAGTTTATTTAGGGCTCAAAATTATGTATTACTCATACAAATCCTCTCTTCCAGGAAGTTTGCTGTTTTTTTTCTGTATACACCAGAGGTCACATCTCTCCTGACTGCACGTTAAGGGATGTTGCAAGAGCTTTGGAAATGAATTTTCCCTGTGGATAGGAAAAAGATGCACAAATGTGTTGGGAGAGGCTTACCTTGTTCTTTTTGCCTCACAATGTGATAGGCTGATACTGATATTTTGATGTGGCTTGTGAGCTAATATTTTAAGTAGATGTGTGTGTGCTAAATCATCAATTAAGAGTAATTAAATATGTACTTGAATTTAGTAGAAGTGCTGAACATTTGATGGGAATTAGGTATTTTAATGGATGGAGGTTTTGCTGAACAAAATTAATTCAGAGTCAGGAACTGTGATATTTATGCAACACTTGATTTTGTCATTAGTTTTTTCATGGGTGTTTAGCTAATGCCTCTGACAGGCCTCTTTCAATGACTCAGTGCTACACTTTTTAAGTTGTTGCTTCTGTAGGAGTCACTGGAATTCCTCCTGTGTTTAGCATCAGCTCAGAGCTGGATGAACACTTGAGGCACTTGCACCATTTAATTTGGGAGCTGCCTCCAATTGCTGAAGGATCAAATGAAGATTTAATTGTAGCTGAAACCTGAACTCTTCTGTGAGTCACCTCAGCAGAAAGGAGAATAATTTGTATGTGTTGTGTCAGAACTGTACGTGTGCACCATATGGCTTGACGGTGTATTCAGGGAAGCTGTGTGTGTGACTTCTAAAATATTTTCTTTTCTTTCCACAAACCTTTAATATTGATTCATTTTCTAAATGTGTTCTAAACCACTGGACATTGAACATCCCCAAAGGGCTTCATTTTAGCTGTGATCCAGAAATCAGAAGAAAAACACAAACAGTGCTTATTGTCCTTCCCCCTTCCCTGCTTCCCTTTCAGAATCTTTCACACAATCTTTTATCATTAAGTTTGTTAAACCTTTGCATCAACATGAAATGAAGAGAAATGAATGTTTGTTTGTTGGCAGACACCACACCACATCCTGACAATGAATTGGGACAATAACCAGCACTGTATAAAAAGGGAAGGTGAATCCAGCACTTCCATGAGGTATTTCTTTCCAGCCTTATTACAGCTCCTGTTTTTTACCAGACTGGCCAGTGTAACACAATATTGCAATGGGCCTTTTGTAGTCTGTTCTAACTGGCAGCAGTATTTTAAATGGCCTGGAAGCTCCTTTTGCAAAGAGAATTATCTGTCCCACTATCACTTCACAGGGAACTGTAGCTGGGAATACTGAGATCTGGTATCAGCTTTCTCAACTATGTGGGGGCAAACAATTATGCTTTTGGAAAATCATACCTGTAATATATTCAGCATATCAGACAGGATCTTAAATACTACTTACGTTGTTTTTTTCATATACCTTCTGCTAGTCAGTTTTTGAATACTTGCAATTTTACAGCAGGTTTGTTTGTTTTTTGTTTTTTTTTCTTTGGTGGTTACTTCGATATTTCTGAAGATTGGATTTTTTGGGGGGTGACAGTGCTGGCTTATTGTTCTTTTTATAATCTATTTCTCAGTGTGAGTAACTGCTTGTAAACTAAATGTTTCACGTGTTGCTGTGATGAATTATTTCCACTGCTTCAGGCATATAATTAAACAAATTAAAGCTGGAGTTCCATTTTCAGCATCTCAGCTTTATGCCTATTTACAGCTAGTTTTATTCTTATTTAAAACTGCCAATGAAGTAGTAGCCCTAAAATATATTGTTAAATGGTGACATCAGTAAGTATTCTTCATTTAAACTGTTGTCTCCTGTTTCATGCCTAATTTGCAGTTTTAAACTCTTTTTTCCCCGAGTATATGCTGATGTCTTTAATTGGCATTTGTTTCTTTTGAATTTTCTCTTGAAATTTTCTCTTGAAAATCACTGAGTGCTGTTCATCCTTCCTTCTGTTCCCCCTAAATTTTTAAGCACTGTTTTTACAACAGAATTCATGTGGATGCAGCCAAACTGTTTTCTAGTTTTTTCCAATATTATTCTTTCCTATGTGTGCCACATCAGTGATGGCTCTCACCTCATCCCACCAACGTTTCTCAGTAGCTGTTGAGTGTTTTCCCTGTTTCAGAGGAATGGGACACCTGTCACCCAAGAGACACTCTGAAAGGCAGGTTACCATTACAGGCTTTAGTCCTGTGTTCTGACAAACATTTTACTGTGCAGCAGAAAGACAGAGGAACTGAAAACCTTGTATGCAAAATCTGAAGGTAGTTGCCCTCTTTATAAAAAGATAAGGCTGAGCTTATTAATGATGAAGAGTCTTGGGGGATTTTTTTCTACCCTCATGCTTTATTTATGGACTTGCTATTTGCATCTTTGTCTATACTTTTTGGAAAATAGATTATTTTTTAATATTTTTATGCCTACTTGGTGCCTTTGTGGCTATCTCCATACAAAACCAAATAAAGCAGTAGGTTAGTGTTCCTTCTCTCATGTATTATATAAACTACCCATTCATATAAAAGGGTTCCTGTGCATTTGTTTTAATTGAAATGACTTATCAATAACACTTCCTTTACTTTAGACATCTTGTTTGCAATGATTGCCTTAGGAAATTGGTGGCAGAGGAGTGGTTACTTTTGCTAAAGGTGAATATTTGTTAGAACCAAATTCTAGTTTGTTTCTGCATGAGTTAAAACCTACAATATATGTGAAATCAAATGGGTATTTAAGTTGGCAGTAATGTGAAGGAGTGGGCCTAAAACTTTGATAGTAGGAAAGGACAATTCACTTTATATCATACATCATCAGTCTTTTCTCAAAATTCACAAGGGCCCTTAGAAAATGGAAGAAAATGCATTTGGGGGAAGACTAAAAGCTTAGAGGATAAAATCTCTGTTTGTCCCTTACTCTGATTGATCATAGAGTGATCCTTGTACAAGGATCTTCTAATGAATATTTTTCCACCTCTCATGGGCCTGAGTTGTCCAGGAAGGTTAATATATGTATAACTTTACAGAGAACAGGTAAATTCTGGTTAGGCTGCTCCTTTTTTTTAGTAATTGCTGTAAACAATTTCTGGTGAGCCAGATTTTGGCAGATAGCGTGGGTTATTCTGAAATGGCATTTTCTGCCTTTGAGTTTATGTGAATCTAATCTCCTCTAAAACCTCTTTATGCAATTTTGGTTTAGTGCTGTGTCCTTGAAAAAGAATATTTATGGTCTGATTTTCACATCATGATAAATTATGTTCTAGGACTAAATCTGAAATGCAATTTGCTTAAAAAAACAACAGTTCAGGCCCAGGATCTTTGATATTCTGTACCTTTCTTGTATTATTTGCTTCTGTCTTCCTTTCTTCTACTTTTTGACTGCATCTTTACAACTGCCATTTGTAATCCTCACTCCTGTTTTAAATTTTTCCTTTTTTTCTTTTCTGTTGACTTTGAACCTCTTCTGGTCCATTGAAACTAAAAAGACAGCAATAATACATTCTTAAGCTCAGGGTGACCTGTTATCCCATACTGTTTCCCACTAATTTCTTCATTAATTATATTTCATAAGTTGTTGGGGTTTTTTATTATTAACTTTTTAATCAAATGAAAAAAAAACTCAACAGGAAAAAATACATCCTTTAAACATTTCTGTTTGAAATAAATAGTGCCATGCAATAGCTGATTTAGGAGCATTGTGAAGCTTCAGTAAAATTACAAGAAACTTAAATAATGGGAAGCATTTGAGCAATCTCTTTAGATGTACCTATCTGTATTAACAACCAGGAGCCAGAAAGGACATTCAGAGCAGCTCCTTTCACTGCGTTACCTGGGATCTCCCAATCATGAGTGCATGCAAATGGTTTTGCTACTCAAAAAGAAACAAACAACCCCAAATTTCAATCCTGTAGATTTTATTCTCTGAGGTCTGGGAGATGTACATGGAGAGGAAAAAAAAAGTAATGCACCTGATAATGTCTCCTTAAACCAGCAGATGAGGCTGTTTCCTATTTTATCTATTTTGCAACACTGTTAACCCCTGGAAACCTGTAACTGCAATTAAATGCCTGTCTCCAGGTATGATTTGGTAAATGTAAATGCTTCCCCCCACCTTTTTTTTTTTTTCACTGTAACGCAATGTCACAGATTCTTAGGTTCTGAACCAGTTATCAAGTAGATCAACAAGGTAAATCTTTTTAATCTATAAATTAATGCCAGATGGATTTGTATCTTCCAAGGTGCCAAGCTTGGGCTGAGAAGAGGTTTCACTGCTTTTTGGGCCTGATTCTCTTTTAATAAGTGGAGAATTTAATCTAGAATTTATGCTCACTCAATCATCTTAAATTCTATTCCTTGATAAAAAGCTTGAGAGATTTCTCTGTGTGTGTGTATATGTATTCCAGTATATTTATCTTTCTATCACTGCTAGGAATAGTTCTTCTTTTCCAAGCAACTTGGTTTTTCTTTTTCCTGGAAATCTATTGGAAAGTTGTGACATGAGACAAAAGCATAAATATGAGTAATGAGTATAGAAGTGAGACACCATCATAAAGGTTTTTTTATTGCAATGGATATTGCACTTGGTTTTGGCAGACGATCAGTCAGAGAGATCTCATAATCACTTGTTAAGTATCCACTTCGTTCCACCTTAATCAAGAGAGTTGTAGATTGCCACCTTTGAAATAGCTGTTTTAAATCAATAAAGTTTAGTGGAATGTGTTATCACTGATCCTCTGATGGCACAGTTCCCTTCAATTCTCTTTTGCAATCTGGGTAGATGGAGCAGCGAGGGCATGGGAGAACTCAAATACGTGTGCTTTTATGGGGGAGAAAGAAAAAAAACCAACCCAACCCCCCTGTCAGTAACAGCTCCTGCAATGCTGAATGAACAGGAATTCTCTCTCTCAAAACATTTCCTCGTTGTGCTCTCTGCTGCTTTTTCAGAGCACACCCAGAGCTATCTGTTCCTTCTGTGTGTTTTCTCCTTTCCTTGGAGGGGCCCCACGTGTTTGCCCTGCTAGGAGGTTCTGCAGCTGCTCAAAGTGCAGTTTCATAATCAGCATAACGTGGTCTGAGGGTGAGCTGGCAGCAGAATGGCAAATCCTGCGCTCCCCGAGCCTTTGGGATGTGTTCCCGCTCCTCCCCCGGTGACGGCTGGAGCACTTGTGTGGCTGTGCTGTGTGTCACGCTGCTCTGCTGAGTCAACTAAACAATTTTTTTGGGAAAAAAAATTCCCACCAGAGAAAACTCGACCATTCATTTGATGAATAATCTGCTGTAAGGTTACTCACGGCTGTCCACGTGTCAAGGGCAATGTGAGAGAGACCTGGGAATATATGGCCAAGTTTGGAATGGAGAACAAGATCACCCTTTTGAGATTTCATCATGTTTATATTGGCGTCTCTGCTTGGGAACTACATTACATCTGTATTTATATATTGGAGATGACAGATAATGTGAGGTTTAGAATTTGAGAAGGTGTCTCTTTGCTATTTATCATTCTGGTAATTGATATCAATCATGACAATTCCAGTAAATTCAGTTCTTCAAGGGAGCTGGTCGGGGGGAACATTAAATTTTATGATGCCATTTGCATACTGAGATCACTCCAAATTTATTAACACTACAGTCAATAAAATGTAGTACGTATGAAGTGAAGGATCTCTATCTTTGAAAGTATTCGATAGCTGTGCCAAGGAACATAAATCTGAATTTCTCAGTAAGTACAAAAGACACTGATGCCCCGTGTGTCTGTACCACTCCATAGCTGTTTGGTGTTTCTGGGTATAAACTGAAATGTTAACATGTGACTAATTTACATCAATTAGTAATTTATCTTCAGGAGACCTTGTACTCAGTGAACTAAAGGTTCTAATGGGGAAGGTTTCAAGGTTTCCTACAGAAGTGTTGCCAAATGACGCCAGTTCAGTTGAAAACCAGGATAATCTACACATCCTCTTCCCTGTTTAAAGAGGTTCACGCAGGTTCGCCCGAGTCAAAAAAGTTGCCTGCTATCCTTTAACCATTAACAGGTCCAAGGGCTGGGTACAAGGCTGGGGTATATTTGATAGCACTCAATGAAGTGTTTTCCCAGGAGCAGTTGCAAGAGGTGTTTGATGGTGAGCAAACAGTGTAACATTAACACCGAGTACCTGCACTGCTTAGCCTGGCCTGAGAGCACCACGAGTCCTGTGGCTACCTGAGTTCTGCCCAGGCTACAGAACTGCTCTGCTTGCCCTTTTCATGGAAAGACTATTTCGGTTGTTAGCTGCTGGTATGCCCTTTAATACAAGGCAAGACCTAAAAGCTCTTTATCCCTTCATCTTTCCCTCCTCACCTGCAGATGAGAGATTGTAAGGAGGTGCTTGGATGGGGTTGGTCTTGCTCCTTTCTGCCTTAATACCTTGTCAAAGCTACTAGGATTTCACCATAGTCTTTTGCTTTAATGACCTCCTACAGTTTATCTTCTTTTCTATATATTTTCTCTTACCAATCAAATTCATCACAACACTGTTTTTCATTTGTCTGTATTTTGGGTCATGTCCCACTGGTAAATAGTTTTTTTTTTTTTTCAATAAATGTATAGGCCTCCTGTATATATAGGAAATGTTTTTTAATTGTCTACATGTAAAAAATCCTGTCTGTCCTGGAAATTCTGTGGAGTTAGATATACAGTACAAAGTTATTCTTTATGCTATGTCTATAACTTTATAACTCCCTGAGACTGTGTGCAGCAATTAAAGTTCTTGATAGTTATAATGTCTGTTTATCCATATCTGTGGGAAGCTTGTGCAAGCTCTTATCTGCTAACAACGTAGACGTGGATTTATCTTTATTCACGTAAAGTCACCTTACTTGTTATTTACAGCCTTATTTCTGAAGACATGACTTCCTTTATCTCCACAGTATTTTACTGTGGTTCAAAGCACCATATATGCTTTCTAAAAAAGCCACAGAATGACACACTCCAGTCCTATTCTAATCTTTTTTTCTTTGTAGGGTGATTCTCACTCAGTGTGAGATAGTGAAATGATATAGCATGAAATTTCCTGCACTTACAGTATGTGTGTGAAATTATGTAGAAAAAACAGGGGTTCAAGAAATAACAGTGGGATGGAACAGTGGTGTTGTCATCATATGAGAAAAAAACAAAGCTTGAAAATTTGAATTATGTGAGTTACATAAGTATATTCCATTTCTGCTGGTCTGACTATAAAATAAATAATAAAATAATGGAAGTATGAAACTCAATCCTATTTAAACATAATTCTATATTTTGAAACTGAAAATGGTGTAGTAGTTTAAAACACATAGTAACAGTATTTTGTAGCACAATTTCACTGTAGTATTTTCAAGTCCATTTAATATTTTTGGACTCGTTGCCTTGAATTTGTGATCTTTAAACCTGATTTCTCCAGGCAGATGTTTCTAGGTCACTGGATAGGATCTTTTGTGTCATGATTACTCCTTTCATAAAGAACAAAATATCCTTTCTTTTGTATAGAAGTCTTTCATTTTAGGAACCAGGAGAACTAAGATGTACCTATTATAGCAAAAATCCTTCTTAGAAGCTTACAATTATTGTATTACTGGCACCCAATTTTATCACAAGTGTCAGGTAATGCTATTTTTTCCCCTCAGATGTGGATTTAATGAACTTTTTATAACAAAGAATGTTAAGATTAAATACTTGCCTGATGCTTTTTTTTTTTTTTTTCCCTCTCAAGGTAAGTGAACTGTGGACTGTTCTTAAAATTTCATTCTCATTCCCTGGTGAACTTACAAATTGCAAAAGATGGCAAATGGGAGAGTCCAGTGTTGATGGCTTCCTACTATCAAAGTATCCCAAGAAACAGGGACTGTGCCATAAAGCACAACTCAGTTACTGCATATTATAAAGCACAATTCAGGACTCTGAGGAAAAGAGATTTCAGGCCTGTGGTGCTCTCTCAGTTCCTTCACGTGACATCAAAAAAAGAATTGCTGAGGGGATGAAGTGGGGGCTGGAGAACTGAAGGTACTATTACATTATGCATTCCTGCTGCAGTTTGAAACTCATTTATTTACGTACTGAAATACCACAGGATACCTGACCATCTGCTGAGATCCCCAGGTGGATTTTGCAGGTCACTGAGCCCTGTGCTGGCAGACCTCAAGGCACCTAATTAAAACTCCTCCAGGTTATGTCCACACCAGCTGTAGTTACACCATTGACAGGGGAATTCCAGTTAGGCAATACCTGAATGTCATTAATGGCACCAAAGCTTCTGCTTACTTCAGTCCAAGCATGTTGTAGGTAATACCTGAAATGAGCAATAAGACCTGATAATGTAGGGAGAAATAGTACATGTTAAATGGGCTTTTTTCCCCTCTAGGTTTAAGTTTCACTGGTGTATTTTCAGAGCACCACCTCAAATTGCACAAGTGATAGTTCTGCACCTTGGAATGCAGGAGAAAACGGTGGGAAGTTCCCTGCTAGAGGAGGAGTATTAAAACTTGGTGTCCTAAGTGTTGTTTACCCTTGTAAACCTCCACTTTATTTTTAACTCTGTAGGTGTGCATTTTTCAGAACTATGAAAGACATGCTATGCTAGAGTTCCTTTTAAAATGGACGCAAATTAGTTTTGCAAGGCAATACATTGGTACTATTTCCCTATGTATTTCTCAGTGTAAGGTAATAAATGTTCAAATACTATTTCCCTGATGTAGCTACTTTTTAATGAAAGTATCATAAATACCACAATCTTACAGTCCTGAGTGAAAATTCTTCATATCACTCTTAAAAGTCAGAATAGTATGGTTAATTCTTGTATTTTAGATATGCATTTTTAGTAACACAACATAGGAAACTTTGCAAACACAGTTGACAGAAATCTACTTTAAAGAAATCAGTCATTATTTTCATCTTTATCAAATGGCCAAAGAAGCAAGAATTCCATTTTCTGGTAGGCATATATAGTATGCTAAAAAAGGAAAAATTATTATCAATTAATATTTTAGCACATATTTTGTTTAACCCCCATTTTTTAGTGAAATTGGATGATGTGTTCAAGTTACACCACACACATTAAAAAAAAAATCAATGACTCATTGCAGTTTTATGTAAGTTTTATTTTCAGCCTTCTAGGTGCGTCTTCTTTCTCCATAAAAAAGGCACAGTTTACTTTGCTCTGACTTTCTTTTGAAAAGCTGCATTAGAGTCAAGTTTGAGTATATCCAAATTATACAAATGTTCATTATATAGAGGAAAGCTTCTGAGTGTTAATTACCTGCTTTTGTGTCAGCCTGGTCCCTGTCATGAACAGTCTTGTGAGGAAGCAGGAAAGGAAAGGGGGAATTTCAGAGGACCCCTAGGGATTGTTTTAAAATAGTTATTGAAGGGTAAATTTCACTGCTTGTGGTCAAAACTCCTAATCATAAAAATTACTCGATTAAGGGTTCTAGAATTTAATCCTATGTTTTTGATAGGGAATTTGGCTCTTTAGATTGTTTTCTATTTATCATAAATCACGTATGTGTATATTAGTACTTGGGAAAACAGCTTAATGTTTAATTTTTAGGAATGTTACACAGATGTTCATCTTTCTGCTTGTAACATTTGGGTATTTGAATGACTGGTGTATTGGAGCACAAGGCTAATTAAACAGACACTCAACTGCAAGAGAAAACATCTGTAAATTTCAAACCAGCGTAGCTGGAAACTAGCTGAAAGGGACTCCCATTGGAAGGGACTGCCCAGGTGGATGGAGTTGTTTAAGGAAAGACTGGATGTGGCATTTTGTGTCAGGTTTACAGGGTGGTGACTGGTTGTAAATATGGCTTGATGGTCTTGGAGGTCTTTTCCAGCCTAATTGATTGTGTGAAACCCAATCCCAACGGGGTCAAACCCTCCCCTGTTTTGGGTGTTGGACATGCACAGACCCTCTGCTGTAAATTAATGTCCCACACAGTGAGTACCTTAGGTGGGCACCCCATACCACAGAACACGCTGAGCTGGAAGGGACCCATCGGGGTCAGAGGCCAACTCCTGGACACCCCCAAATCCCACCCTGCCCGAGAGCATTGTCCGAACTCTCCTAGAGCTCCGTCAGCCTGGGGGCTGTCACCGAGGGGAGCCAGTCCAGGGCGCGACCCCACTCTGGGTGGGTTCCTGATACAGATGAGGTCTCCCCTCAGTCTCCTCCTCTCTAAGCTGAGCAAACCAAGTGACTTCAGCCATCTCCCGTCACNAAGGCTTCCCCTCCCGATCTTTGTGCATCCTTAAGGCCTCCTTTGGATGCTAACACCTTAATCCCATCTTTATAGCGTGGTGCCCAAAGCTACACGCAGGACTGAAGGTGAGACCATTGCGGAGCAGAGGACCATCCCCTCCTTTGACCGGCCCTTCCCGGGGACAGAAGATGTTTTTTCACCGCCGGTTGTGCCGGGGGGCGCCTGAGGGGTCCCGCTCCCCGGGACGGC
>WEIU01023454.1:1087753-1241200 GCA_013389925.1 Aegithalos caudatus
CGCTCGGCCGCGCCGCCCGCCCTCGCTGCTTTCTTTCCCGGAGGAGTTTTCTGTCTCGGGGAGATCGGGCCCGTCCCGTGAGGAAGATGAGCGGGCGTTTCCCCGGGTCCTCCATCACGGCCAGTAAGGATGGGAGAGAGAGCAGCCGATGGCCGGGCAGCTGCCGCCTGGAGATGGGAGCTGTGAGGAAAAGTGCTAAAAAATCGCCTTTTCCATCATCATTCCCGGCTGTGGGTGATGTGACAGGAGAAAGCGAGCTGCTGAAGGCGTCTTTTTCCCTTTGACACCGACTCTGGCTCTGTGAGGAGTTTGAGCACTCGCTGCAGTGCTGGGCCGGGCTCCCGACTCTCATTTAGGTTTTTGGCTTTGCCACAGAACTGGTGTGGTGTGACCCCCACGGTCACTTCATCCCCATTCTCCCATCAACCTGTTGGTCTGTTGTTTTGTTTTGTTTTGTTGTTTTTTCCCCCTTTTTGTATGTCTGGGGTTATTTTGGTTGAGGAGAAGGCACGGGGGCGATGGAAGTGTATTTTATTTAAAAAATTCAGTAAAACAGATTCAGCACTTAAAGCAGTAATGATTAAACGAAGCTGAATCCAATCAGACTCTGTCAATTTATGCTGACAATGTATTCGTGCCCCCCTTGCATGTACATTATTTACTTAATATATTGGGATACGTGCCCTTTGAAAGAGTTTATTCCTTTTCTAAAAAGTGCTTGTGGCTGTTTTTGTGCTTTAAAGCTGTATTTGTATTTCAGTTTAAAAGCTGGTATGGATGTGCCACAGAATGTTCTTGATGATTCATAGATCAAAACTCAGCAAAGCCAGAATGATGAAATGTAGGATTTTTTGGTAGAAAAAGATCTATAATGAGTTGAATCTTGAACCGAATTTTCTAAAATTATGTCTGAATGACTGAAAATACTGTATTCCTTTAATGTCTGTTTTCTGTATTATAAGTATGAATCAATTGTAAAATATTAGCAAATACTAAGCCTGAGAAAAAGGTAAAAATCTTGTGGTGCTCCCCAAACTTTAGGAGGAGCACTTCTGTGGTTCTGGCTTTTCCCCTTCTTTTTCTTTGTATCAAATACTATATAAAAGCTATTTTTGATGCAAGAAGAATGTGAATGATTTTGTTTCCTGTCACATTTTATCTTTGAAAAAGGCAGTGTAGAAACTACTCAGTCACTGGATGACGGGAATCAGGATAAATAATGGATTATTAGTGATGTAATTATGATTATCTTTAAAGATGTGGAAAGTGAGGAAGTCAGCCAGTGATTCAGAATAGCTGCTGAGCATGCCAGTTCTCTTTTTAACAATATCCTAAAACTTTTAAGAGAGTGAAAGTGAAATAGATACAATTTTTTCTTTTCTAGACAACATTGAAACAGTAAAGCTTACATTTTGGTTCTTTGTGTCTACTGATGACAAAGTCTTATAAACTTGAAGCCTATAAATCCTACTTAGATGTTAATTGTAACTTTGTGCCTCTTATGAACAGGACATACTTGCACCATTAATCATCGTTCTCGTGATCTGGTGTTAAGTTATTCCCAGGTTTGTGTGAACGGATCAGCAGCACAGCAAAGACATTTTCACTGTCCTGGCGTCATTCTGTAGCTTCCCAGTTCCCGTTTTGTGCCTACTGGTGCCAGAGGAAGGGGTAGGGATTTGGTGGTGCTGGGAGAGACTTGAATGGATGCTCAGATACCAGTGAGAGGCCAGACTGGAGCAGTGCATGTGCTGCTCGTTTCCATGTTCTGATGTGTAGTGGTGTTTTGAAATGTGGAGAGACAGCTGGTCCCTACCTCTCTAAGTCTCAGCATTTCTTCCTTGCTTTTGGAAAATTTGAGAAGTTTTGTTTTTTAAACTTCAACAAAAAAGTGAGTCCCTGTCCTTCTGGAGAAGGTGCTTTGCCTCTCACGCAGTGAGGTCTGGGGTGTTGTGTTTGACCTCCTGCTCCCTGCACTGCTCCTTGGAGCGCTGCTCACAGCCCTGAGCATGGTCATGTCTGCAGCACACCGGCTGTGGGCTGGGGTGGGCAGCCTGGCTGGATACTCCTGCTCCTGCCTGGGGGCAGTGCCTGGCTTGGGGATGGACAGGGAGGGCTCTAAGGCCCATGGCAGCACAGGCTGCTCTCCTGTGTTTAGGGCTCTGCTCCTTTCTTGGGCTTGCTCCGTTCCCTGTAGGTTGCCCTTTAAGACACGAATGTAACGCATTGTTGATCCAGCACAGGACCAAATTAAAAAGTTGGTCATGGAAAAGTCACATGCCCAGCAAACAGCTCTGCTGGTAGTGAGCTGATAAGCCCTGGACACAGGCAACACAGCCGCTCTCCAGTGTGTGCAGACAAAGCTTTGTCTGGCACTGGATGCTGGCATCCTATGGAAAGTGCTCTGTTGTTTCCATGAAAGTGCTGTCAGTGCTTGCTGGGCTTTTTCCTCTTGCTGGTTATTAATCCTGCAGGATGTAACAGTGTCTCGCTGTGAGCTGAAATCACTGCAAGTGTATCTCTGTTCCTTATCCCTGCAGGACTGGGGTCCTGAGGCACAGCATGGGCTGCTCAACACATCTCTTCTTACAGTGGGACTTTTACAGAGTGACTTTAATTAGTTTGGCAGCATTTAGACAGTGATCTGGTGCATAAAGATGGAATGCCTGCCGAGCATTTCCAGTTCCCATTGTTATCACCAGAGCTCTGTGCTTGCTTGCTTGATGAGCGCTCAAACTTCTGCTTTCATGAATTTCTAAAGTTTCAGTTCTGGATAGTCTAAAGTTCCAGAAGATGTACAGAACTATGGTACAAATGTATCTCGTTCATTAGCTTTTCCTTTTGGTTTTTATTGAAGCTGTGAATGAATTAATCCAAATTGAAACTGAATTGTGGTTGAAAGGCCTTTGTGAAGTCTTGCAGTTTGCTGAAGTGCTAGAACGATCAGAAAACTTTCCTACCTCATGATTCTAGTGTGAAATAGAGCTGGTAACTCTGAGGTGTTGGTGAGACATTTGTGCTGCAGGACAGATACGGATACGGCTCCACAAACCTCCAGCCAAGCACCACCACAGGTGGTTTAGAAAGGAGGTTTCTTTTTCCCCAAGTTTTCAGTGGAGAGTCTCCTTCTGCTTCAAATTTGGTTTCAGATTTAAAAAGAGAGCTAAGCAGTGCTTTCCCTCCTCCTCCCTACTCATGGGCAGCAGAGAGGGTTGAGAGGAGGTGCTGCAGGACACTTATCTCCTGGTAAGCTGTTGTGTCTTCCTGCAGCACTGATCCTTAACATTTCAGAAGTGAGCTGGAAATCCTCCTTTGGAGTTCTGCACTTTAATCAGTTGTTTGCTCTTATGGGACACCTAACACTTTATTTTCAAAAGGCTTCAGTGGATGTTTGTAGAAAGTAGTGTAAGCAACTCTAGGAATAATAACTTGGATTTCCTTCTGCTGTTGAAACGTGTGCTTGTAGTCTACAGAAGCTGCTTTATGACATGGGGTGTGTGCGTTCCTCCTGGCCTCTGTTTTACTTCTTGTGTGTTGAGATATTGTGGTAATCAAAAGCCTAAATCTGAAATACATTTGAACATTAAACCTGTGTTTCAGGGTGAGTATGGGGAAGTGGAAAATAGGAGCTTTTTTTCCCCAGCTTGGTTTTTCTTTGGTGAGATGGTCTAGAACAACCTTGGTATGTGCTTGCAAAAGGTTGTGGTTTATGGCTTCAGATGCCTGGATTGTTAGTGTTCATCTACTCAATGTCTTGGAATGTTTGCAGCTCCAGCAGGTATCTTTGGGTTTTGGTACAGGACTTAATCAGTAAATACATAAACCATCTCCAGAGCATCTGTGAGCTTACAAGTTGGAAAAGGGAAAGGAGGGGGAGATAGAGAAGGTAAGTGAAGCATAGCTAAGGAGTCTGGATGAGGGAGTCAAGCCAGGTAATCAAGCTTGTAGAAGATTCTCAGAATCAGTGCCTGTAGTAAATAAGATGTCTCTCCTCTGTGATGTTTATTTTCCCTTCAAGACCTGTGGTAAAGATGTCCTAGTGCTGCTTTAGGAGCAGCCTTCCCAGCCCTTGTGCTGACTGCATGGGCACTGCAGTGAGCAGAGGTGCAGGGAGAGGGGTACCTTGTGTTTGAGCAGCAGTCTCTGCTTTCACTGCATCTGGAGCTGCTGGCACTTGCATTCTCTTGGCTGCAAAGCCATGCAGGAACTCACTGTCTGCAGAGTGGGGAGAGGGATTTGTTTGGGATTTTGAAATAGCTCTGTGAGAAGGGGCTTTGTGTCAAATCAAGGTAGATAATTGTTGCTCGTAATGCCTTTGCATTATGAAATAGTTTTCCTGTGGGTGGTTAGTTGTTTTGTTTATAAGAATAGTGACAAGTTCAGTTCTGTTGCAATAAATTTACTTGAGGAGAAGACAGGATTTAGGCAGAAGGGTGTTGCTGAAAGAGTAGAAATCTTGGAGGAATGACTTCATTATCTGCAGCTTTCCTCTGGTCTTGTTTGGCAGAAAGGGATGATGGTGATCATTAATTGCTGTCTCGTTGAGAGAATCTTCTTAAGGTGCTTTTTCTGATGATGTCATTTTATACAAGTCCCAAAACTTGTGTGGCCTGTTTCTTCTGTTGTTTTGCTCTGTGGAGCTGCCTGCATCTGTTTTGTGCTATTGAAGTTTGTGTAAGTACTCACATCTCTCAAAATTCCAAGTTGTTCCTGAGAAATTCCAGGTCCCTGACTATAAAGCAATTTTTAAAGCTGTGTTCTGTTTTCTGTTCAGTTGTGTTCTGATTTTTTTTTTCATTAATATCTATGAAAGTCTTGATTTTATGAAAATATAGAACAGGATGCTGATTCCTGTATTAAAGAATCTTCACTTAGCCATTCTTGTGGTTATAAATACAATAGTTTATTATTAATGGCCTTCCCTTAATATTGCTCTGACTTAAAATATGGCCACATTCTGGTCTCTTGGTTCTTTTACAGAAAGATATTACCAGAAAGGTAAAATGCAACTGTTGTTGAATTTTATTTTGACTAATGGGAAAGGCATAGTTTTGGTAAGACTTGAACTTAAACATTTTTGTCTCCTCAATGAGATTCTTTTATTTACAGTACAAACCTGTGCTAATTCTTACTTCGGATGGATTTGGGAATCATGTAATGTAGGGAGGAGTTTGGTGTCTGGTTCTATAGAATTTTCTGCCTCTTCTGGTTTTTTGTTTTGGTTTGTTTTTTTGTGTGTGTGTACATGTGGTGTTGTTTTTTTTTTTTTAATTCCATAGGGCATTTCTTTGGCATGGCTTCTCCAGCGTTGGTTTTTTTTGGGTGTGTGCATATCTCAGCAGTGTCTAACTCGAAACATTGTTTAACAAAACCCCCACACCTGCACACCTTTTGCCTACTTAGACAAAAGGACAGGAAGACAACTTGATGACTGAAGTTATTTGTCCTTCTTTCTTAGTTGTCATTGCTTTTGATTTTTTAAAAATTTATTTACTTACTGTAAACAAGTAGAGGAGCTTCTGCCCAAATGGACTGAAGCAGCTATGAAAACCAGTTGAAAAAGCCAAATATGTGATCAGGGTGTGTCAGCAGTGAAAAAGGAACATGCCTGTCTGGCTGTGAACAACAATGGAATTTTACAGACAGAGGGCAATCACCAGTTTGAACTGGAATTGGGGAACCTTTGTGACACCTGTATTAATTCCTTGCAATGACCTTGGCTAATTGATATTTAGATACATATCTGTGGTCAGTGGATGAAAAAAAAAGACAGTTTTGTATTTGCTTGTATTTAGTTCTTTGACTAAACAGGTACAACTGTGACTGTGGATGCCATAACTAATTGGACTGACTCTACTTGAGTATAATCTACAAAGTTTTTACTATAAACAAAGAATTAAAAGTTGGAAGTAATTCCAATTCTGTGAATTAGCTGTGAAGCTTTTTATTGACACAGACTTCCCCCTAGTTATTAGGTTGGGTTAACATCAAGGAATTTTAATTCTGCATTGGGATTTTAATTCCATATTGTAGCAGTAGTTAAATTGGACATTTTCTCGTGTTCACCAGGTGTGTGCACTGAAAGGATGCTCTGAATGCAGAGCAGTTCAGTGTCTGCCATGAAGTGAAAGGGAAGGTGGCACTGGGTGAATGCAGAGGGGACAGAGAGCACAAGGGTAGCAATTCACACTTTTCTCATAGGAGTTCCTTAAGTGTTGTAGCTGCAGGAGGGAAAGCACAGCATCTGTGGATGGGACAGAGGCTCTGTGGTCCCACATGGCAGCGAGCATTTCACTGCAGTAGCAGCTCTCTCCTCCCTGCACAGTACTCGTTTCAGAGGTGCTACCTTCTGCTAATAATGAGTGTTGGAGCAGACTTGTCTTTTGGTGACCTTCCTTGGAAATTCAAGCTCTACTTTGGGTCTATTTTTTTTCTTTTTTGAGTGACTTTTGAGAATGCTGAAGGCTATATGCAGTGAAAATGTAAAACAAGTCCCAGTTTTGCAGTCAAGCTCAGGAGGTCATTAGCCTTGATTAAAAATGATCTTGGTTTTATTCTGGTTGAGTTTAGTGCTAGCTCAAACTTGAATGAGTTCCTTTTGCAGCTGAGATCAAGTTTTTCTACAAAGATTTCATTTGTGTCTGTCACAAGTGCTTGTAATGCAGTGATGGAGTTTCTGTGCCCTTTCTGTGCTGCTCCTGTGCTGCCCTGAGCTGGCAGTGGCCGTGGGTTGGTGGCTTTGGATAAAGCAGCCTGGCTGACCCAAAGCTGTGTAGGAGTGCTCACTCTGAGAGCCTACTTTATTCACTACTTTATTCTAGTTACTCTTTTGGTCCTTCCTCCCTCCCAGCTTTTCAGTGGCTGGTCCTTTTGCCTCGGTGGATTTCTCTGCGACGTGGAGTGAAGTGTCAAGGAGTTGTTCTGACCTCCTTGAACTGTTCCCCCTGACCTGCTTTTCTTGGGAAAGAACAGAGTCATTGGATTTTTACATGAGCACAAGGCTTGCTTAGGTGTCTTTTGGCTGAGTTATTCTGGCTGCTGAGAATTATTCACTTGTTCTATCTGTCTCTTTAATTATTTAACTTCATTCTAATCCCTCTTACTGTTTTGACTCTTTATTTCCTGCCCCCATTAATAATTTCCTGGAACGCCTGATTTTCCCAACATAACATCAGATGACTTGGCAGCTTAATGCTGGGAAGTGTGTGCTGCTGATAGAGAGGGCTTTAGGGCAGCTTAAAGGGAGGAAGCTTAGGATGTGTTTTTCTGTTCTGATTGGTCCAACTCACCTGTTTACAGATGGAGGAGGTATTTGATATGCTTTTAAATGTTAAGGACCATTTTTTCCTTGTTTCACAGCAAGGATGTCAGGGCCGTGTGCTGTGCTACCAGGCAGTGCTAATGCAGGCTGAGGGCCAGGCATCAATGGGTTTATTCATCCTGTTCTCTCCCTGGGATGTTTCCACCTCCTAGCAGTGGGTGTATCACTTGATACCATTTCAGGTACTCTGATCAGCTGGTTTGGCTGAAGGGCAGACATTTCCTTTTCAGTCTTGCAGAGTGCAGTCATTAAATTCTCTTGGAATTGGTACCATCTGTGTATTGCAAGTGAAACCTGAGGTAGTGCTTGACTCTCACAGGAATCAAGATCATAACCAGGGAGAACAAAACCAAATTGGAAAGAGCACCTGAAGTCTGATGCAAGCTGTGTGCTCTGTGCTAAAGAAAACAAGTATGGAGGGTTTGCTTTCAGGTAATGGTTTGCCATATTGAATGGTGTCAAGCCAGATGCCATGCCAGAAATCCTTTATTCGTGTTAAGAAATAAAACCATTGTTCTTCAAGGACTCCTGTGCTAAATAAAAGAGTATTGTTCCAATTTCTGAATGCTTCTTTGCACTGTGTGTGAGCCATTGCTAAACTTCCTCCATACTGGCAGGAAATGTAGCTTTCCTCACTTTGTTTTTTGTGATGTTATCCACCTTAGGTAGAACAAAACTGAGCTGGAAAACAACTGTGTGTGATATTACCAGTGTATTTTGTTTAAAAAAAGCTGCAAAATTTTCTAGCACTGAGTTTATTTCCATCTCTTATAACCCTTCACATTGCACAGCACGCTGACCTTGGAGGAGGAGACATTTTAAAATGTCTTGTGTTGAGTATCATTCAGGTAAGCTTTGGCTGAAGTGCCTGGGCAGTGTGGTGGGCATGTTTTCACTGAGTTCTATCATTTCTCAGAAGGAGGAACTCTCCCTGTCACTGTCTTTTCTGAGATGTGAGGATAACACTCCTTTGTCCATTTTTCTCCTTCCCAGAAACTGCATTTTCTGAATAGAAAACCATTGTTTTCTGTTCAAATCCCTCAAAGTAGAATTGGAATTGAAGGGGTTGTGGGATGTAGATTTGGAGTAAAAAAAGTCAGAATAATTTTTGCAGTTGAGAAATACTGCATGCACCTGCAGTGTGCTGCTGCAGGAATAGCTTAATATCAGCTCAACAATCCCACAGTTCATGTTCATGTACCCTTGGAAGTGTCAAGAGTCAGTATTTGCATCTCACTGTGTTCAGTTTGTCTCCCTCCCTTGGACTGAAAATCAGAATGTACTTTCTGTAGGTGTCATTGCTGCAGGTTGTTGTAAAGCCAAAATGATCAGATTATGATGAATAACCACAGTGGTAGGTCTGGCATCCTTAGAGCTGTGTTTGATAAGTTCTTGGTAGCTTTTCAGGGTCAGCAAAACAGTGAATTAATTAACTACTTACAAAGAAATTCAGAGCCTTTACAGACACTATTTTCTCTAAAAGTATTTGACTTTGTATCTTTATCTCCTTTGGCCATGGTGTGTGAAATTAGTTGCAAAAAAATAGCAAAGTAAGAATTGTAGAGAAGATTTGTTACCAGTCTTTGAGAGTGTTTCATCCCGTGTATAGAATTGGAAACTTGGGACTTTTATAGGCACAACTTTAAAAGAAAGATGGATTTTCTTACCCTTTTAAATCAACAGATAGGTAACTTAGTCATGTAAAATTACAGATAGTGCCTGCAAAAACAGTGGTGAGCTTTCAGATGCCAGAATTTATGAGGTGGTGTGGAGTGAGGGAGATGATGGGTGTGGGAAGGGGGGTGGAATTCCTTTTGGGACTTAAAAATTCTTCTCAGTCTCTTGTTCTCCATCAGTCGATCTTACGTATATGAGCACAAGTTGGGAATCAAGGAGATGAGAATCTTTTCCCATTTCAGAAGGAGATGGCAGAGTAGAACTTTGCCTCCAGACAAAAGCAGTTAATGTGTGCTGCTTGAATAATAATAGAGTAATAACAAATGACGTGAACCTGCTTATTTGGAAGAGGAGAAGCTGATGTTTCCCAGGCTTTGTGTTTGGACAGGCTAATTCGTTGTATTTTTGTACAGAAATTTATTTTAAACCCGTGTGAGCAGAGGTGGTAAGAGCAGAGGGAAAATACACATCTTTCTGTGTATCTAAGCAATTTATCAGCAGTTGAGCTAATTCTAAATTTTCCTATTTCTTTCGCTGCCAGCAGCTCTTATCTAGATTTTTGTTACTAATGTAGCAAGAGACCTGAAAAAAAAAAAACAACTCTGTGATGCAAACGAGGTTGTTCCCTGAAGGGGAATATCAAGATTATAGATTTGCCCCAGTTGTGTTTAACTTCTAAAAACTCCCCAGTTCAGGAGGCCTGCATTTTATGGCAGTGAGGTCATAGAATAAGGTCAATATCAAACACCAAGCTGTAAAGAAACAAATGTAAGCTCTTATCCTGGTTTCATAACGCTACTGCTTAATCCAAAGTACCTGGATTGATGCCAGTCATATTTTGGCCGAGCTACCAGGGATTACTTTATTTTTTGAACTTTATTGAGTAAGATTAATATAATAGCTGTAGTAACTGCTCTGGAGAATAAAAAAATCTTAGAGGCAACTTTAGGGACCAGGCCCAGGACACACGAGGACAAGAGCTGTGTGTGTGTGCACATCCCGATTTTCAGTATTTTCACAGCTCCTCCCTCAGCTCCTTCTCTCCTTCTTGGCAATCCTGAACTTTGTTCTGCTCTAAGCCAAGCAGTTGTTTGGTGCTGAGGTGCTAAAGGAGTGTTTGCCTATCTTGGTGGGGCTATAAACTGCAGACTCCAAATGCTGTGCTTGAGCTGAGCTCCTCTGGAACACTTTGGTTACATCATCTCCGGCCCAGCACTTGTGGATGTGTTTTCAGAGATGCAGGCTTTGCTATCCTTGTTGCTAGTGTTTGTTTTCAGTTTTCCATAACAATTGGGCATGGTTGTTGTTGTAGCCCCAGTATGGTCCTGGAGCCACTAAGAACCTGGTTAGCTGCTGTCAAGCTGCTCTGCTCTCATGTGAGAGTTGTCCTTAAATTCCTTGTTTGAGAGTAAGAGCAGTTGTATGTGATGTTCTGATGGATTGGCTATTTTTGGTCTTTTGTCACTAAATGGAGACTGAACATATGCAGGGATTGAAAATAATTGTAGAGAATTCTTCCTTTGAATTCATTATTTTTCTAACTTATCTTACCTCAAAAGATATGAAGCCTTTTAATGTTTTATGTGTTACATTTGCCTACATCCATGTTTCTTTTTTTCCCCCTTCTGCTTGCAGCCTGCTTTTTTTCATCTTTTTATCTCTCTGGGACTGTTACCAGCTAACTAAATACCCTGATGGTGACAGTGCCTTGATGGAAGGGGTGCTAGGCACCTCTGTAAGCCCTTCCATTGCTTGTGGAGAAGGAAATTTAGGAAGCATTAGGGTTTAGTTGATCTGATTCTCAAAGTGCAAGGGAGTAGTGACAACCTCTTCAGAGATTTGTTCCCTTTGGGATTTGGGCCATTCTCATGTGTGCAGATAAGTATGGCACATATTTGGTGTTCAATCTGTAAATATAAAAAATTTGAAGGCATTTTAAGATAACTGGCAAAAAACCTCATGGCAACAACCACCCACAGTATTTCCAAGTAAAGAATCAGCCAAGTGAATCAGAAATGCAATAGCATGAAAAATGTGGGCCAATATTTTTGGTGGTGATGCTTCTGAAGCAGTTGGCACCTGTGACATCTGATGGGTTAACCTTGGTGCTGTGGAACTGGTATTGAAATACACAAAGGGATGGATCTAGCTGGAAACTTGCCTCAAACTAGGAAAGAAGTGTTTTTGAGGGGGTTTTGAAGTTTGGTTTTGGGCTGAGTTTTTGTTTGTTGGTGGCTTTGTTTTTTTATTTCCCCTCATCATCTGATAGTCTTACTAAACTGCAGTGTGGGCTGGCTGCTTTAAGTGCATCCCTGAAGTTTTGTTTGAACAGTGCTGTGTTTCCTTTTGACATCTTTAGACCAGCAGCACGTTCTTCTTTTGCCATATGTAATTTTGGTCATTTTGCCAAATCAGAAATGACTTGCTGATGAACAGGTACTGTCCTGATTCCTGTGAGAGCACGTCAGGTTTTCCAGAGCACTGGTTGGAATCTTGGCTGGGAACTGATTAAAAGATAAATATCTACACCAGCCTTGAAAGATTACGGAATCATGTTTCTGAATGGATTAGAAGTGATAATCAGATCACTCCATCACTGATCCACTTACTTATGAATAATTAAAGCAGGAGATCCAAATGGCTGAAACACTGTAAGAGTAACACAGGCTGCACACAGAGCTCCAGGCTCGTCAGGCCTGGGCTCTGTTACCCATGTAGGGCATAGCAGGAGAGGAAGTGTCACCAGGAATCTTGTCAAATCCAGGGGGCTGTAATTACCACTCTGGTGGTATCTCATTTGCTGTTGGGGCACTCATCTTCCAGGACAAATCAAATTAACAGCCAAGTATCCTTTCCTGTGAGAGTGTTTTTCAGATGGTGGTGAACGAGGAGATTTATGGTGGTGTGAGACTTTTTTGATCTGGAAGGGGCCTTGTCTGGGTTTCAGTGGCAATGTCTGAACCTGGGCCTCGTTTTGTTTTTGTTTTGGATGGCACATTGTCATTAGTTTTGTTTGTTTTCTCTTTCTCTCCATGTTAGTAATTAAAGATATCTGCAGCTCTCTCCTTCAGCCTGTGCAGAAACAGCTTTCAGCTCTGAAATATGGAATAGATCTGGTGCTGTCATGCTATGTGAAGTTTTTTAAGGGCAAATAATTTGGAAAGGAAAAAGCTTGGATTCCAGAAACCTGAAGTGCAACTGGGACATTTTGTCTGCATTGCCTTTGTCAGAGAATCTGAGTGCACTTCTGTGGTAGTGCTTTCAATGGAATGTAATACTTGTTGTTGTGTCTTGGAAAGGCCCAAATGGAGACAGACTGGCTAAGGGAGAACTCTGGACAGCAGCTGTTTGTCTCTGCCTTCTGTGGTGCCCATTGTTGGTATCCCCACTGTACCTGAAGAGGCTGAACTACATCAGTGGGAGTAAATATGGCTAGGATCAGATATTTAGGCAGACCAGAGGCAGCCCTGTGTGTTGCCTTTTAACAGGTTCCTTAACACTGTGTCAGACTTTGATTTTAATATGTAAAACCTCAAGCTTTTAAAATCGTTACAAAACTGATAAAAATAGAAAGAATTACAAAAATTAGTGAGTTTTTCCTATGATTTTAAGGTCAAATATTTGGAAACCTGCTATATTTGTTCCTGTGTTATGTATTTACTCTGCAGAAGTTGATAAGTAGCAGGGTTTAGTTTAGTGTTCAGCTCACCTGTGCAGCTGCTGCTGGTAACTGGGGAGTGTCTCTGATAACTTGTGCTGACACTGTCAGTGCAGGGGGCCCTGTGTCTCTTTGGGGGAGCTCCAGTGCCGGGGTGTGGCTGTTGGAGGTTCCCTGTGAGCTTTCCCAGGTTTTCAGAGCAGTGCTGTAAGCTCAGGGAGCATCTCCCTGCTGCACTGGAGATGCAGTGGCTGCAGTGGGCACCTCGTTAGACTGAAGGCAGAGCTGGCAGCAGACACTGCTGTGCTTGATTTCAACTGGTGTATTTGATTTCAAGCTGAGTGAAATAGCCATCTAAAATGTGCTTTTCTGTTTTTGGTTTGTTTTTTTTTTTTTTTTTTTTCTTTTTTTTTTGAGAANTTTTTTTTTTTTCCTTATTTTTTCAGAGAAGTAGATTGGGGAATTAGACAATTGTGCTGTTCAAAAATTCTAATGAAACTTTATTCTTTTGTATTTTCCTCCAGCGCTGTGTGGTGCTGCGGTTTCTCAAGTCCCCCCCCAACCAGAATAAGGTAAGATGTAAGCATGTCCTGTTGCTGAATGCCCTTGGGTAAACTAATAGCCAGTGTGAGGAGAAACAAGAAACCTGTGAAAGAGCTGAGTGGCAGGACTAAGAACAAGTGCCTGTTTTGAAATGTGCCTGTGTTTCAGGGGGTTTGGCAACAGGAGGAAATCTGAGGTTGTCTTATGTAAGTGGGCTGATGTGAGTGCTCATAGCAGGAGCTCTGTGTGGGGCTGCCCTGTGTCAGAGGGCAGAGCTTTCTGAAAGGGCAGCTCTGGCACAGTGTAAATGTTCCACATACACCCATGGGAGCCCAGGGATGCTGAGGAAGAAAGGAATTTTCCTGGCTGTGGCCAGGTGGGACAGAACAGGAGTCAGACAGAACTGGTACCATGGTCCAGGTTCAGTAGCTAAAAAGCCATGGAATCTGAACAATGAAATGTTCACAGAATCCTCTTTGTCAGTGAGTGAGTTTAGGGTTCTGTCTGTTACAAAAAGAACGTGGCAGGACACAATCTTCCAGTTTCTTTGATGGTACACTAAGGTTTTCCTGCTTGAGAAGGAGCTGATTTTAGATTTCTTTTAACAGGGATAAAAAATGATCAAAACCCAAAGGTGCAGCATAAATGTAGCAATGGCTTGAGTTACAGCAGCCATGGCTTTGTGAGGCACAGTGACACAGTGACAGGTCGTTCTGATGAGGAAAATACAAAAAGCATTGGGGCTCTGCTAAGAACTGGTGTGTGTGCTTCATTTTAGGAAAAAAGAAACAAGGATGAATGAAAAGTAAACATCTAGAAAGGGCATTTTATTGCTTTAAATCAGGAAGATGAATTTCACTGTGAAAAACATTCAGTTTAACAAGGGAGAAGCTGCCAAAGTAGAGGAAGGCAAAATTAGTGAACACAGCCTATGTATGAGTTATTTGATGGTCTTTCTGCTACTATTTAACTTGAAAAAGGATCTGGTAAAACCAAAGTAGGATTCGAGTGGACTTTTGAGCTGCTTATATTGGCAGGATTTCAAAAATGTATCTTGTGCTTTTGTATTAGCCCAAGATAATAATGTTTAATGTTAATGAGAACAGTGACGAGTCCAGTGCATCACAAGAAAGGAAACAGAGCTTATCTCAATCTTTAGTATGGCAGGAGAGGACTGCACCACAGCTTTATGTAAAAAGTCAGTCTGTTGCAGTTCATTTAAGAAAACAGAACACTGAGTACCTGCCCCTTTTCCTTTTTAATTTTTTTTTTTTTTAAGTTCAAAGAGATTGTTGCCTAGCAATTGTTTTTTAAAAACTGGCAAAAGCATGATAAAAGCATGAGAAAGTCCCAAAGGAAGGCAGGAAGTGACTTTTCAGTTACCCACCACAGCTCTGGGGCTGGGCACACACATTCCAGTGTTGCATTTTGAGGAGCTCTGGCTCCAGCGTTCTGTGCTTGCCTTGCCAGTGTGTGGACTTGGTGATACACAATTCCCTCTAAATAGGTTTTGTAATTTGAATATATTTACTTATTCTGGTGATTGATTTTCTTTTTAAATGACCATTTTTTTCCTTGGAGCAGAACAGAATAAATATTTTATCATCAGATCAGTAAACAAATCCCAGAGAATCAGAGTTTTGGGATGAACTTGCACACAGCAACAATGACAGGGGAAATGTTGGGTTTTTTTTGGGAGTAATCTGTATTCCTGAATTAAGCAAAATGAGTTAAGCTTTGAAGTGTTCTGTGTCTGTGCATGACATCACAGGTCATCCAAGGTAAACAGCACTGCAGGAAGCAGTTCAAGCAAAATATTTTCTAGTAATACACACACTGAAATTCAGATGTGAACAAATAGGTCTCAGTCTCTTCTGCTTAACTCCTTTGGGAAAGGTAAAGAAGTCTGGATGCTGCTTTGCATTTTTGATGATCTGTTTAATTATGAATTTGGGATTAGATAACCCAGTAGCTGAAAAGGTGGTATTATTGTGAATTGTAACCTTCTTGTTATGATTGAAAAATATTCAATGATGGAATTGCAGAACTTGCGTTGTTTGAATTGATAGTCAAGTGTCAGGCCTCATGGAGTGCTTTTAATTGCATATTGCTAGTTTAGTATATGATATTCATGAAAGAATTTAAAAAATATTCTATAAAGCCTATTTGAGTTTTGGTGAATGAGCTGGCAGTAATGATGGATCCTTCAAAAGCTTTTCATCTTAGTGGTTTTTGATGTTAAAAGGTGATGCTTACATAGCATGTTAGTTTTTTTTGTTTGTTTGTTTAATTTAGATCTATCAAATATACTTGCTCTTAAAAGATGTTTTAAGCTTGATTTATAATTTTATAGTTGTATTGATCTTTTTAACTGGTGAGTCTTTCCATGTAGTAAAAGTGGCAGCAGTAAATTTTAATGAAATGCTTATTTCTCAGTCCGAGTCTGTGTATGTATATTAAAAAACCCCAACCAAACAAAACACAAACCTGTGGGTGCTGTGTACATCAGCAAACCAGGTCAGAACCATCTGTAAATGGGAATTAGCAGAGATTTCTGTTACTGATGAGATGATGTAATGTTCCTTCTCACCATTCAGGATCTGTGCAAGTTAAAGAAAGGGTTGTGTTGTCATTTGTGATTAGTGCTGGATGTGGTCTTTCCTCCTTTCTCTAGGCTGTGTCAGTGTCTGGGTGTTGTCCTCTAGTATTTAATTTCCTCTTACTCTGCTCTGTTTATATTTTTTTTCCTGCTCTTGTTTTTCCTCTTTGATTTGCTAACATGTACTCAAGTGTTGCACTTTCTTTTCCTCCACTTAATCTTATTGTCAGGTTTTAAGTGGATTTGTGTGTGTGTGTTAGAAAAGGACAGAGTAGCTTTGAGATTGTGTGTTGTGACAATAAAGTACCTTGCAGAGAAGCAGAGTGTGCTGGCAGTGGGATAATGTTGCTGTACAGCTCCTGTGCTCCCTTCTCAACCAGCGGGGGAGTCTGTCCAAGTCTCGCTGTGCACTTGTCCCTGTCCTGCTTCCAGCACTCACTGAGCTTCCTTTCCTAGCTTTTGGCATCTTGGTGTTTATGAAATGACAGAGTATCACATTAGAGTAAGAGTTTTCACTGTCTGGGGCAGGATTTGGGACAGATGGCAAATTCTGTACCTCTTCCTGCTGAGCTTTGGGGTCTGGCTCAGGCTTTGCAGCCACTCTTCCCAATCTCCATGATGTATTTTCTAACACTCCAAGCCTCTTCTGCAGTGCAGCTGCTGGGCACCTCTTTGGACTGCTGGAGTTCTCTGAGCTGTTTTAAGAATAATGGTCAGAGTAGGTCTTGAGCAATGTCTCCTTCTTCCACCTTGTCACTTTCTCTCTCCTTTTTCCCCTGAAACCAAAGAAGAATCATCTTTTCTGACCATTTTTCTGTTTGTTCCAGCCCCTGAGGCAGCAGTGGGGAAACAAACGCAGCATGTTTGATGTGTCTGTTGGACTTCAGTGTGCACTGACCTGCCAAGCTCAGCAATTAAGTTATTTGTTAAATCACTGACCATGACGTGTGTGTTCTGAAGTGTTGTTATCATTATTTTGGAGTTCAATTACCACATTTCTGTCTTCCAGACTCCAGAGGAAATACTGCACCATCTGCAAAACATTGTAGACTTCGGGAAACATGTGATGAAGCAGTTCTTTGGGGAGAACTATGTTCACCATGGGGTAAATGATTTGTTTTTAAAATAAATGGCTTGGGCATTGTAAACACTTAAGTGTTTGGGGAAACACTGAGTGTCAGTGAAAGGAACTAAGAGGGTTTGCAAGAAGCATTTGGATGGAAAGGGGGTCCTGCTCTGTGCTGATGAGGTGAATGGATTGCACTCACTGGTTTGGTCATTTCAAGCTACTGGTGAAAAGTGTGGCCACTCCTTTGCTCTGCCTTAGACAAGAGGGGTGAGTGTGAGAGAGATTTTTAGACTAACTGCAAAACAAGGGGAGAAACCAGGCTCATATAAATTGTTGAGGTTTCTGTGCAGTCAGAGGTCACCTTCTCCCTTGCTCAGTTCTTCAGGGCAGCCAGATCTTGTTCACTGAACATCAGAGAAGTGAAAAAGTTACAGCTTCACCTGGAACTTGAGTTACAGTTCTGCCTTGGAAGGCTGGGATGTGAGACATGGGACTTGTACATTTGTGGGAAGGACAAAATGATGCAGATTCCTTCACACACATTAAACTTGCATTGAAAATGCTCTTTGTCATTAATTTATTTAAATTAGTCCTTGGTTTTTATAGAGGAGCAGGTGTTGCATGTGATTGCAGGTACAGGTGTTCACAGACAGTGAATCAGAGGGGGAAGCTGCTGACTCTGTTCTTCAAGTGCACTGTGTAACCCACTGAACTTTGCTATTTCATTTCAAGACTCCCAAACTGAGTATTTATTTTTGCACTAAAATGTTTCCCTTTTTTTTCCCCAATAGGAAATTATTCAACTGCCTTTAGACTTTGTAAGACAGCTCTGTTTGAAAATCCAGCCAGAGAGGCCAGGTAAGTGCCAGGGATGGGATTAGAAAGGGACTTCCTCAAGCTGTACAGCATTTTTCATTGTGCTAAAGTAAAAAAGTATTACATTACAGAATATAAGGAAGCTTTTTTAATATTTAGACAATGATAAGTTGAAAATTTGTGGAAAAAAATGAGTTATATTCTGGAATTAAAAGCAGTTTGTGATAGCTGTAAAATGGGCAAAGAGGTTGGCCCTTGTGGTGTCTTATGTTCCCAGATATTCCTGAGAATGGCCAGAAACTCCTGCTTTAGCAAAACTCCTTTAAGATAAATAGAGTTAAATCAAAGTACTGCTTTGATGCCTCTTTGATCCAGGGGAAAAAAATGAATTAATTTGTATATAATGTGCACAGGACAATCCATTGTTGATTTCTCCTCATCTGTTTGAGAAGCAGTTCCACAGTGCCAGGATCCAGTGAGGAAAGTTAATAGTGTTTAATTAAAGTTAGAAAATCAATGATATTCTGGTGGAAAGAAATGATAGAATTTAGTTTTATTTCTCAAAATTAAACTTGGTGTGTCCACAGCTGCTGGGGATTGAAATGTGATTATGGGGAAGTGTCCAGGTGCTTCACAACAGTGAATTTCACTTTCCATTTTTAATGGGTTTTTTTTTTAAACCTCAAGGATTTTTTTCAGTGCTACCCTTCACATAAGCCTGTGTAACTCATACTTCAGATTTCTGTGCCTTTTTGATTTGGCAAGTGGCTTTCAGCTGTGAAGGTGTGAAGGATGTACTTTTGCTTAAATTTAGAAAAAGAAAACAAACCTCAACAATTTTTTGGAGACAGAAGGCTTCTTGCTCATCCTGGTGAAGCAGTATGGCATGACAGGCTGGTGCCCGAGGCTTTGGTTTCTCAGATTTATTTTTTCTATTGCAATATATTTTTCAGAACGTGCATTTTTCTTAGCAGTGGAAATTGTAACAGGAACGTGTGTCCTGCGTGTCTGTTTAGTAACAGGTACTTGAAAATCCGGGGGTGTGTGCTCTTGTTAACTTTGAATTACAGTCTCACAGACCTTTCTGCATCCCAAAGGATGCACGTGGATAGCGGTTATTCAAAGGATTTTTATCAGAATGCCTCTTAAGTTTATGATATTCCTGGCAGTTTTCAGATCCTTTTGACTCAGCTGAGGGATGGTAGGTCAGGCATAGTAAGCAAAGGGGAGATCACATCTTTGAATAAATACATTAATGAGCCACTTTACCTGTTGTGGGCCAATCCATTTTCTTGCTGTTTCGGGCCTCACCTTTTTTAGGATGAGCTGGGAGCTGCCCATTACCAGCAGCTCTGGGACAGTTTTGAGGAAACTGAAAGCAGGCGTCAGTAACGGGGAGGGCAGCTTTGGGCTAAAGCCGATAACCCGCGTGTCCTGTTCCCACCCCCACCTGGAGAACAGGACGGCTCCAGGGTGCAAAAGGCGCCGGAGCTAATCCTGACTGCTGTTGTTTGTGCTGTTTGTCCGTGCCCAGAGTGCCGCTGTGACAAGGACATGGACACGCTGAGCGGTTACGCGATGTGCCTTCCCAACCTGACGCGGCTGCAGAGCCTGCGCTTCGCCGAGCACCGGCCCATCCTGTGCATCGAGATCAAGGTGGGCAGGGCTGGGCAGGGCTCTGCCCTCCGCGCTGCCACAGCCGCTCTCCAGGAATGCAGCGGGGGGAAGGCAGAGCTCGCTGCTTTCACACTGAGGAAACAGCCCCCTCCCTCTTCCAATTCCCAATCTTTTGAAACATGGGAAATTCCCAGGTGTTACTAGGCTTTTCTGTAGGCCACAGCAGTTTTGTGTGTCTTTCTTTTTTAAAATAATGGGGAGTAATTCAGCTTTTAAGTGCTGAATTTTTAAAAATAATTTCTAAATACTTTCCTTTAACTGAAAAGATGTGCATACTGTGTGCCTTTGTATTTCTGTAGAGACACATTTGTATTTATGATCTTCTTCTGTTTGTTTTAGCCGAAGTGTGGCTTCATTCCCTTTTCCAGCCATGTTTCACAGGAGATAAAGCACAAGGTGTGTCGTTACTGTATGCATCAGCATCTAAAGGTAATTACTAAGTCACCCTGCCTTCCTTTGGCTGTGCTGTGCTTTATTTGCTGTTCCAGGCTTGCTTTCCTGTTGAAACTTGCTCAAATCTCCAATATGACTAACGCTGGTAGGAGGATACACAGCTGAGTCGCTGGGTGTGAATTTGTTTAGTGAGAGATGGAACATGTTCTGTGGGAAGCTGGAAGCAAATAAATACAATATCAGCCTTTGGGGACTGTGAATGCTGATTGGGTCAACTCTGATGTGGAACTTCCTTCCCAGATCAGCTCACCAAGTGCATTCTGTAACTTACAACAAACAGCATGTAACAGGCATGGAGTTCATGGACTCCTGTCTGCTGTGGCTCTGGAATGGTGTGACTGTGACTCCCTGGGATTTAATATGACCTTTTTCCCTTGTGAATGCAGTTTGAGTGACTTGAGTTAAAAATGCCTGGGAACACCCATGGAGGTCATGAATTTTGTGTTCAAAGTGGTTTAAATGTCCTGACCTCTGAAGGCAGGATGTCAGTGCCACACAGCTGGCTGTTAAAATGAGAGAGCAGCTGTTCCAGGTAGAGCAGGTAACTGACTGCTCTGGGTTTTCCACAGGTAGCCAATGGAAAATGGAAGCGACCAAGTAAATACTGCCCATTGGATCTCTTCTCAGGGTAAGGGTTCTGTGTTTCTGCCACTTCCCCCACCCTCCCCCCCCCAAAGAATAAATTTGGCATTACAGATTTCTTGCTTGGATTACTTTGCCTTTCACTGAGGTATTATGATCAATGCTGGCTTGCCTGGACCTTTACAGTGATTATATCTGGTGCTATCTCCCCCTTTACACCTATCTCAGCAATCAGCTGCCTTTGCAGCATAACATTGCACCCAAGAGCTGTTTAGTGTACTCAGATCTGGAGTTCACTTTGCCTTTGCAATGACCTCAGCGTGAGTAATGTGCTCAGTGCTTGTGCTTACACCAGGTGTGACCATCCAAAGGTTGTGACAAAACATTCTTGGCTTTGTTTTCCCTAGAAATAAACAAAGAATGCACTTTGCTTTGAAGAGCTTATTACAGGAGGCACAGAACAACTTGAAAATATTTAAGGTAAACAGTTAAATCTCAGCTTGCTTTTTTTGCCTTGGATTTTTAACATTTGACTGGAGCATTTAAACAGTCAAGATCTTCCTTCAAACCTACCTAATCAGACCTTCACTGTTGGACTCTCTCAAGAGAAGGAAATGGGAAAGTTCTTAGTTACATTTCAGGTGAAGATAGAGAAGTAATAATTTCCCAGAATTCACAGACTTAGAGTGTCCTGAGTTGGAAGGACTCATGGGGATTGTCAAAGTCCAACTCCTGGCCCTGCACAGGACACCCCAACAACCCCACCCTGTGGCTGAGAGCATTTTCCAAACCCTCCTGAAGCTCTGGCAGCCTTGGGGCCATTTCCTTTAGTGGAAAAGAATCACTGAGGAACAATTAATAGAAAAGGACTCAGAAGGTGACCAAAGTTTTAAAACTTTGTGCTACTTCAGTAAGAAGAAAATGGAGAACTTGGCATGTTGCTACAAATACTTCATTTTAGATTCCTGTTAGAGCACTGACACAGGCCCAAGGCACAGCAGGCCTCACTGAGGAAGGAAAAAGTGGCATTCCATGACACATGTAGGAAAAATACAAAGCAGTAACTGATGATCTGTGGAGATCTTTAGATTAATTCTAGGAAATAAGTTTCTTTCAATTTACAACTCTTTGAATTACTGTATGAGCTGCCCTCTTTTTGTACTAACACAGGTAGCTATCACACCTGTCCCCTTTCACAGCCTTCCCTTTGCCAGTCTGGGCTGGGTGTTTCACAGGGTGCAGTGATAGGAAAATGTGCCAAGTATCATTCAGCTGTATTGTTCTGATTCCTCACAGGTCATTAAGGTGGGAAAGTAGCACTTGATTTAAACAGTGGTTTCGGTTTACAGAGGTTGTTACCTCCAGGTTCTGATTAGACTTAAGAGGACAAATCTTTAAGAGGGAACGTTGTGTGTCTGTATGCAGATTGTTAAGCTAGTAACAGTTATCTGTGCTTGAAATATTAAACCTGATGCTCCGAGTAGCTCAGTGTGAATAACTTGACCTCCTGCCGTGCCTAAAGGCTTCTTTTTCTCCTTGTTGCAGAATGGGGAACTAATTTATGGCTGTAAGGATGACCAGGACTGTGTCTCTGACTGGAACGAACTTGCTCGTCACTTAAAACCTTTCTTCTTCCCTTCCAACGGGCTGGTCAGTGGCCCCCACTGCACAAGGACAATTGTTAAGGAATTAATTCACGTGATAACCATGGCGCTATTGAGTAGCACCGACACCTGCAGGGCAGGTGACATGAAGACAGTGCCCATCTCACAGGGGAGAAGCTACTGTGAAGCAAGTGCTTTTAACAAGGAGCTAGTAAGAAATGGTAAGGGATATTATTATAAAAACTGTCCATAATTTAGTGTTCATGGAATCCCAGAATGGTGTGTGTTGGAAGGGATCTTAACAGGCCACCCAGTCCAGGCCCCTGCCATGGGCAGGAACGCTTTCTACCAGAGCAGGTTTCTCAGAGCCTTGGCTGATGTAACAATTCATATCTTTGTCTCTTGGTTATAAACACTAATATGACAATGGAAACTGGGGGATTCTGGTGGCATTTAAAAAAAGAGTTTGAGTTGTGTAGCTGCCAGATAATTGTTGTTAATATAACGTGACATTGTAGTGAGCACTTACAGCGCTGATCTAATGACAGGGGTAAAAATAAATTCAGGTGGTAGAGAAAAAATGGAAGAAAATAGTAGTTTGAGCTGATAACAATCATAGCTATTCCTGATGAGTGGAATTCTATGTTGTGTGTGATGAAGTTTGGATGCTTTGGTTGGTTTATTACAACACCTGTACTTTGCCTTTCCCTGCTCCTCCTGTCAGCCCTCACCAGGGCACAGCTCAGGTTCTTTTCTTCAGCTGCTCTTCTCCTGGTAAAGAGAAGTCTGAATACCAGAGGGAAAAGAAATGGGAAGTGAGAGCTGGAAAACTGTAAATGATGTTAATTCCTCAGTGCATAACTTTTCTAAAGCTCTAATTATTCAAGATGCTGCCAGTTATCCTAATTAAACAAACAGCACATTCCTTACTCTGCTTTTGAAGAAGGCCTTTTTCACTGCCCATGGTTTGTTGTATGAGAGAAAGAGCTGTCCTTAGAGAAAGTTATGGCAAATACAATTCTTGATAAAGAAGACCCCACAGCTGAAATGCTAAGTTATTTTCTGTCAGCAGTTGATACCATTCAAAGTGAATTTGTGGTGGCTTCAAACTCAGATGAGAAATTTCTCTTGTGGCTGCAAAATGAGTAGATTGCAGTGGGTGTGGGTGTGTTTCAGTGTTTGTTGTTTTAAGGTAGTTTGCAGAGTTGAATACCAGGTGTTTTATTCTGCAATCCAAGATGTGATGTTTAAATGTGCAGGTCAGTAACTGCACCTTGCAGTTTTTGTTTGGAAACTGAAGTGTTTTGAGGTTTCCACCTACCTGTGCCTGGACTAAAAGTATTTGGACTCTTAAACATGCACACATAGTGGCAAATTGAAGCTAAGACTTGTGTCTGCCTTATTTTAAAATTCATTTTCTTCTAGGTAAACATAAATTGGAAAGCTCTGGTTTACCGAGGGGTTGTCTCCTTTATAAAACCCTTCAAGCTCAGATGCTTGACATGCTGGATATTGAAGGACTCTATCCTTTGTACAGTAGAGTTGAACAGTACTTGGAGGAATTTCCTGAAGAGAGGTAAGACTCGATGGCTTTTCTTTCCAGTGCTGAGTAACCAGGACTGCAGGCAGGACTGGCTCTGTGCACACACTCTGTTCTGTTGTACAACCTTCCTTCATGGCACTGCATATTCTGAATTTCTCACTGAACTTCCAGCTGATGCTGGTCACTTTGGCCTGAATTTTTAAGTAATGATAATGGAAAGTCCACAACAGGCTAAGAAAGGAAAATACTCTCTTAGTACTGGTGGCTGTGTATTTGCGGAAAGATACAGAGAAATGGGTGGTTTCTCCTGTCCCCAGTACCTGCAGAGCTGGGAATGTCTGCAGGGATAATGATGTTCTGCTATGATGAATGCAAGCTGGTGTGGTTTTTTCCTCAAATAAGGTTTATTAGTGTAAGAATAATTGCTCCAAGCAGCCTGCACTGGGGTGCTGTTCCTCTCCTGTGCTCACACGAGGGCACTCTGGCTTCACTCAGGAGCTGCTGCTGTCTGTGCAATTACACAGGAAACTGCATTGGGAAATGTGTTCTTTGATCTGTGGGGGGATTGAATCCCCTGGGAGGGCTCAGCTGTTCAAAGGGGAAGGAAGGCGCCTAGGACACCCCCATTATTAGCACATGGTGTTTGAGCAGGGCCAGATATGCCTTTGCCCCTAGTTTATACTTTTTATGTACAAAATAATATAATATAAATATAAAAATAGATATCAATATATTATATTTCTTATATATGTATCTTCAGCAAGGCTTCTGGACCTCCTGCAAACTGCTACAACTTTGAAAATTACCCTTGTTTTTTCCAAAACTCCCATAATTTTGCAGTGATACAGAGATGGCAGTGGATTAAGAATGATTCATGTTTATAAAACCCCACACAACTCAGATCCTAAGCAGCAGCAAATCTTGAGTGCTCTGAGAATAACAGGGACTATTGTGATGTTGGTTGGCAGTGGGTTAACACTTGGACATGTTTATCTGTGTTACTGTTGGGTTGTTCTGAGTGCCTGGGCTGCTGAGGAAAGATGACACTGAAAAGCAGCACATCATTTTGGCTGTCTGTAAATCTTCTTTTAACATTTATTTAGAAGTACATTACAGATAGATGGACCTTACAACGAAGCGTTCTACGAGAAGCTGCTGGACCTTTCCCTGGAAGATGATGGGACAGTGGCCTTTGCATTAACAAAGGTACTCCTCAACTTCTTGAGGTTGTTTTTGGTCTGTCAGTGTTAATTAAGCTGTGTCTCACTGAAAGGGCTGGATCAGGGATGGAGGCAGCACTGCTGCCTTGGGGTCTGCACAGTTAAAGTTCTTCATTGTGTCAGGGTGCATCTTTATAGCAGAAGCAGTTAAAAACAAGCTTGTAGCACCAGTTCCTGAGAGAAGAATAAAACTGTTTTTTGCATTCTAGACTGAGGAAGCTGGTTTGGAAGCTGTTTGGCCTTTAGGAATGTGATCTGTAGGAAATAAACATGATGCTTAGACAGGATGCTGCAAAAGCACCTGCTCCTGCCAGCCTTCTGTTACAGAGAGAATTTCCAGCTCTTAAAGTGCCAGCAGACCAATACAGGGAGTGCAGTGCTGCTTTTTGTAAGGAACAGGATGCTTTACTCAGGTAAACACCAATCTAAGAGAAAAATGTGTGTTATTTTCTCTTGTACAGGTGCAGCAGTACAGAATAGCAATGACTGCTAAAGACTGCTCCATCATGATTGCCCTTTCCACCTGCCTGCAAGATGAATGGTAAGAGCTGCCTCTACTGCTTTGGAGTGGCTCCAGTTGTTTAGAAATTGGGATATTTGTCCTGTTCAGGCAATTCAATCACTTAAAAAAAGTGTAGGGGGGTGGTGTGTCCAAATACTTGGCTGTGACTATTTTAGTATAGTTCTCATTTAAGACATTTATGACCAATGTCTCTTTCTGAAGAGTTTTAAGTTGATCAAAAGGATCAAAGTTTTATATTTATTCCCTTCTTAAACTTTGGATTGACTGTTCATAGTAGTTCCAGATAGTTTTAACTAGGTACAATTTTTCTGCCTTGGTGTTCTCATAGATTTTTTCAAGCTGAGTTGCCTTTAATGGCCTAGTTAGAATAAAACCAAGGCAATAATCAAGAGGTGACAGCTTTGGCTGTCAGGCAGGAGGCTCTGCCACAATGTGATCCCTTTTGGCTTGTGTCAGCAGTGCTAATCTGTTCTTCTGCAGGGGCTTTGCTTCATCAGAGCCCTTTTATTTTTAGAGAATGTTGTTCTTTGCATTTGTCCTGCAGTTCTCCAGTGAAGGGACAGTGATGGACATGACCTGTGCAATGGCTGACTTCAGAACTCCTCCATGCCTTAGCATGCTTGGACAGCACACTAAATTTTTATTATCTTGAACCTAAGTAGGAGTTGCAGTCCCTTTTCTGTTTTTGCTGGTTAATAAGGCTGTTGCTTTGTATGCATCACCTAGAAACAGCTTAGATTTACTAAATACAGTAAGTGAGAATAATTTTTGACTTCAGCTGTATGGAAGCTGAAAGGAAAATGAAAGGAAGAGGTGCCAGCAAGATCCCATCAGGAATGGTGAAGCTGGAGCTGTAGTTTCCCAAGTGTTACACTAGCTGCAGTTTATTTTCTTGGGCTCCCACAGAAGTTCTAAGATAAACATTAGAGTCACTTCTGTAAAGGGACACATAAATTAAAAATACTGGATTCAGTGACTCAGATGTGCAATGTGGTTTTATTTTCCAGCTCTGAGCAAAGACCTGTGGTACTGACATCCAAATCCAGATTCACTTTCTCTGTTTCTGTGCTGGACCTGGACCTGAAGCCCTATGAAAGCATCCCCCACCAGTACAAACTCGATGGTGAAATAGTCAACTATTACCTGAAGAATGTACAGGCCAAAGATGACCCAGTTATGTCCAACCTCTTCAAGGAGAATGAAGACTGCACATTAGTTCTCCATAAAGTGTAACCATTCCCTTAAGGTTATTTTTATTCCAACGTATGAGAAAGTGAAAGATTATTGGAATACAGTTATGGTGATTATTTTTTTTTTCTTTTCTTTTGTGTTCAGTGCATTTTTCAGCTGTGAATGTTTTTGCTTTATGAAATGATTTCTAATGGGTAATGCCTTCTCAGAGACCTGGGATAGCACTAAGCCACACATTTGCTAGATAACCTTAATGAATGTATTTAATGTGACAGAACAGGTAATGTGCCATACCTTGGAACTAGAGGACATATCAACTTAATACAAAAAGTTACTTCCTTAGAATTGAAAGAGCACAGAATTAAAGGTTTCCTGAAGTATTGCACTAACATATAAAGCCTAATTACTAACAAGAGAATTGCCTTGGAGCCTGTGCTTTGAGTCTCCCTCATCCCTACTAAAGGAGGGAATGCTCTGGCAAAACCTATACAACATTTTAGCATTAATCCACTGAAAATACAACCACGCAGTGGCTGATCTGTGGAACTGCCCTGGCACTGCAGAACATTTAAGTACTAATGCATGGACTAGGAACACCAGGCTGCCTCCAGAAGTTGTGTAATCACCTTGTATCTACCCAAAGCTTCTGAAACACAGTGCAAAGGGTTAAGGTAAGCAACCTTGAGTTTTTTACATGATAGCTGGGTTGGACTTAACTCACCTGCCATGCTGGTTTTTATTGTCTCTGTACCTTATATGCTGCTATTGGAGGTGAAACCACAGCTTCCTCTTGCCTAATTTAAATTGAGCTATAAGAATAATATGTTCTGAGTTTTACAGATCATTTCAGGTCTTGCAGATAGTGTCAAATGCTGGCACTATTACACTGATGCCCCACACGCTGCCTAGCATGAGCAGCTTCTTTCAACTCTTCTGCTTTAAAAGACACAGGAAAAAGGTGACAGAATCCCATTTTCTTCCTGTAGCTGCAGTGGGTCAGTCTCATGGCAGGGTGAGCTTGTGTCAGTGCTGCCTATGAGCAGTGCTCTGTGCAGCTGAAGGCTGGGGAGGTGCTGCAGTAAAATCATCCTTGGGGAAGCTCCTGAGCTGGAACTGAAGGGTATGTCCAAACCTGAGGGTACGATGATAAAATCTACAGCTCCTTTTCCTCAAGGATGACACCCCCTGAGGGGTGCAGAGATGAACACCTCTTACCTGGATACAGTCTGTGCTTGCCTGGAATGGTGTTTAGGGTTGTGTAGCTTAACTCCCAAAAACAGATTTATATTGGGACCTCAGTGTAACATTTGAACTGTTCCCCTTTACCTGAAATTCAAAAATACCTTGGTACAACTCAAGAACTGTAAAACACAGAGCCACGACTGCCCCTGTGCCAGAGATGTGTGCCAGGAGCCTGAGATGTGACTACACCAGTGCAGTGACCTGGCAGCTGACAGCAGGAATAACCCTTTCTTCCCAAAGAATCCTGCAGGGAGAGAGCTACTTAAATAAAATAAATCCAGAAACCCTCCAGCTCTTAGAAAGAGGAGGAAGGAAGGATCCTGCACAGCGGGGAAGTTTCAAGTTTTTTCTGCTGTAACTACACACATTTCAGATGCACACAGCAGTGTCTGGGTTGAGCAAACAGTTTCCTTTTCAGGCAAGGAGGAGGGAGCTGAAGATGAACTAAATTAAAGGTTACACCAAACCAGCTCAACCAGTTCCATGTCAGTGGAGAAGTATTGAATGACTTTTGCCTGTGTACTGGATTCCAAACTTGAAATGAGCCTGCCTTATCTAACAAGATAGAGCTGCCATTCACCAAAACCCAATCTCTGGTGTTCAGCTGTCACGTCTGGCAGAAACCAGGTTCTGGTCTGTCAGTTTTTCCTAACCTACCAGAACAGTGGGAGACCATTTCAGTGATTAAACAGTGGATTATTACATTTATGGGATTAGAAACATACTGTTGCTTTAGCTCAGATTTCTCCACTTCTTTCCCCATTGCTGCGTGGGCTGGGTGGTTGTGCTGCCGGGGCTCCAGCAGCTCTGGCCTTGGCAAGGAGAGCTCCTCCTGTTACCGGAGAGCTCAGAGCTGCTGGGTTTGGGCTGTGAGTCCAGGAACTGTTGCTCCCCAGCTGAGAAGTGCCTGACTTCCAGTCACAGCAGTTTGGGTGGGGTGCAGTGCTAGTGCAGGGCAGGAACTTCTGGAAACACTACGAGTTCCCAGATGGGCTCATGGCACATCTGCTGGAAGTAAAGGGAGAGGCAAGACATTGGTCTGATCTGTTTTGTGTCTTCAGGGATGAATGTGTGAAAGGTGATGCTTTGGTAATGTGTTACCAGAATTTCCTCCTGGAAGTCAGGAATGCAAACGAAGTGCTGCAGTCGGCATGAGGTGCCTCGCTCACCTGTTCCCAGGGGTGTCCTGGGCCTCTCTGGGTTAGAGTAATGCTGTCTCAACACTGACATTGTGGAACAAAGTTACTTCAGACAGTTACCTTTGGGTTTTTTTAGCATTGTATGTCTCTGAAATCTTCAAATTGTCTTCTTCCACCATAATTTAACGAGAAAGCTGTTTAACTATTTGTTCTAGGAGTCTCTTACCGTTCTCTTGTCATTTTAAAATCACTGTAATTTTACAGAGCTGTGAAATGAAATGGATTTTTATGGACTTGATTTTGACAGTGCATGATCTTTTAACAATTTCCAAGTATCTAGAAAATGTTAAGAAGATAAACCACTCTGCTACATTGATGATTCAGAAAGATAAATTTATAATGAAATCCCTCTGTACATGTAACTATTTTATTTGGCATTTTTGTATTTAAATGGCTGTATTTATTTTCATGTCATGACAATTTATATATAACGTGCCATAATTGTACAGATAGCATGTTTTATGAGTATGGTTTCTAAATGGAAAATAACTTAATGTTTATATTCAATGAAATTATAGACTGTGTAACACAATATCTTAATTAAAACTACTTTTGAAATTGCTACCTGGTGTAAGTAATGCTGGTGTTCATTTTTCTGAGCCCAGCACGCTGATCAGGGTCTCGATGGCTGCCTCGATCCCGAAGAGCCGGAGCACGCTCCGGAAGCTGCCAGGGATGCTCTCCTCAGTCCCCATCCTCTGCTCCATCACTGCAGGACAAACAGCAGGGCTGGTTATTTTCCAGGAGTTGCAGCAGTGCTGAGGGCGGGTGGGTAAGGCAGGATGCCTGCAGGGACGGGGTTTGTGAGCCCTTGGAGATTACACAGGAGGTGAAGCGTAGCTGCTGCTCCATTGGGGTTGGGTTTGTCTGGTTGGGCTCTGGGACCTGGAGTTCAGTGGCCAAACCAGGGCCTGGCAGCTCAGGAACAGTCCCTGAAGTGACTGAGGTTACCTTGCTCTGGTACTTTGGGCAGCAGGTCCAGGACAGGTGTAGTGGTCCCTTCTTCATCAAAATGGATCTTCCAGACAATCATCAATTCAAACCTGTACCAGGTGCACAGGAAAGGCAGGTCAGGTTAACCAGGTGCTGTCTTTGAGGTTCCTTCAAAGCAGAAACTGCAGCAGTCACGAGGCTCAACCTCGTGCTCTGCAACAAAATTCATCTGATGTCATGCAACGAACCATCTCTGGACTCAGGAACCAGGAACACATGAATCCAATGCCAAGGAAAGGTTCTGGCTACATCCAGATTTGCACAGTGCAGTAAAAGTGAGAGGAAAGCAAAGGAGAGCACTGAGTGTCCCCTGGCTCTACCCCTCAGGTAATATCTACACTCAGGATCAGGTGCTTGTTTCAGAAGTGTTTGCATAAATGCTGATGTGCTGGGTTTGGAGTGAGGGCTACCCTGCTATCCATGGCCTTTTTAGAGTAATGGCAGGTAGATATCTGTCCAAGGCCTACATTCCCACAGTTCTTTGCTTTTAATTAAAAAAAAAAGGCTCTAAGAGTTTTCTTTCAGTGTGATTTGTCAGCCTTTTGCCACTTCAGTTTTACAAATCCTTTGGGAATTTGTGCACAGCTTCTTCTGGGATTTTGCAAACAAATTTCTGTGCCAGGTTGTTTTCTACTAAGTCACTGAAATGACTTTAATGTTCCTGTGTTTCATGACTGGTTGAGAGGGAATGAGGGTAATGGAATTGGCACCTGGCACCAGAGGAGAAACTGTAAAATAAAACAGGTTCCCCTATCTGGGATAGATAGAACAATTCATTCCTGCACCCCTGAGTTAAAGCACTCAGTTTTAAAGGGCAAGTTTGGTTAAATGTAGCAGCATCATTGCTTAGGGTTTCTTTGCTTGATCTACACACAAACATACTGAAGGGAGCTGAGCCTTATTTCCATGTAAATTAAAGCATGTTAAAGCAAGGTGTAACAGGAGAAGGGAACAGTCTGATCCCATCACAAGATAGTTACTTTTCAAGACCCTTACAGAATTCCTGACAGCGATAGTTCCATCATCTTACATTCAACTGTAAGGATTTTTTTGCCCTGCTGAAAATCCCAAATGTACTGGAACAACTCTTACAGGGAGGCCAAACAAATCCCCTGTGCCTGGTAGGTAATAATGCCTTAATCTAACTGATTTCCTTCTAAAATTGGAAAAAGTATAGCCACAGATGCCTTGCTTCTGTTGCACAGTAAATGCCTTTTTCTTTCTGTTCTTTAATGGCAAGACACCAAGGAACTGGGCTTTGCTGGGATGGGACTGGGATCCTTGCACCTTCTGCCACAGAGCTGCAGCACAAGGCTGCTGTGCTATCCCTCACCTGTGTAAATACAGAAATGCATTTATTGGCTTACCCAGAAACTTTGGGGTTCCTTAGAATGATAAAATCTCCCAGCACTCCTTCTGGAAGGCTCACAACGTCAGGATACTTGGCCTGTGAACAAAAAGGTTCAATTGGTTCATAAAAATCAGAGCAGATAAGGTGGTTCCTACCTAGTGCTCCCCACTCACTGTGGATTGCACTAAGTTAAGAGCAACAACACTCACTCCCTGAAATTCTGACCTGTTGGTTTCTTTTTTTTTAGAGATCCTTACATAAAGAACATTTTTCCTCAAGGAAAAGAACATTTTTATTTTAACTAAGTTTGTTAATTAGATTTAATAACACCTTATAATACATCACCATGTCACCCCCTGCCTCTGAGTGATGACATGTCACTGGTGCTCTCTGGTTTGAGATGGACACCAAGCTCCACACAAGAGTAATTAAGGCAATGAGAGACCCAAATAACCAATGTTAGCAAAATATGGAACAACAGCAACATGGCCAAACATAAAAATACTGGCTTCTATTAAAATTCCATGTTTCTGGGAATTATTTTCAGTTACTACAATGTGCAAAGGTTGATGGTTGCTCCATTACTTTGTTAGTCCATCTGGGCTCAGTGTGTCTTGTGAAACTCAGAAGTTTAGAACTTTTCAGAACTTTAGCGCTATTTTAAAAGGATGTAAAAACTCTGTATGGATCCTGCAGGTGCCAGGTTACCCAGAGAATTAAAGGATGCACATCCAGCACCAAGGAATAGCATCCTGCAAGGACGTGCTGCTGGAAAAGGAAACAGAATGGAGCCACAGACTCCAGGGCTGTGCCCTGCTTGTCCTGCCTCGTGTGCTGGACACAAAGCTGTGTTCCAAACCTTGCAGTTTATAAAGTGTGAAAAGTCTCCCAGCCTGAATCATTCCACAGAGTTCCCAATACAAGCAGCAGGTCTTATGGAAAAGGAGCAGGAGAGCTCGGCTTCGAGCAGCACTGGAGAAAATGAGTTTGGTTTTATGGGATTACGCCTCATCTGGCAGAGCAAAATTGCTACCAGATGTGACCTTGCTCTGGTTTAGGAATTTCTGACAAACTGAAGGGGGGCTTGTGCAGGATGCCAAATGACATAAAACACATGGAATTTGCTCATTTTAATTTCTATCCAGCACTGTATTTACTGTGAGGATAACAACCATGATCTATCCTGGGAACACAGATACAGAAGGACACCGAGCAGGGCAGTTACAGTGTTAGAAGTGTGGCTGATCAAAGGTCACTCATCCAGCAGAGCAGGGATCCTCTTCCAGCTTTATTTACTGTGGAATTATGCCCCTCTGATAACAAAATGAGTTTTCCAGGCTTTCCTCCTTAATAACCCATGCCTGATTTCCATTATGAGCCTCTCCTTGCCTGGTGTCAGAGGCCTGGGAGGATCGAGCGATCCTTTAGCTCCAGCCCGTAGAAACTGGAAATGCAGGATTAGCTTCTACCTGGAACTCAGCTCTCACCTACAGGGGATCCCGAGTATCCCATAGCTAAACACTGAGTCACACTTCACCTTCCCATACCCAGACACTGGGGATTCACCAGAGGAAATAGATCAGAGGAACCAGATGAGAGTTACAGCTGCCAAAACACTGAAATGCTCCCAGGGCTCTCAGGAGTTCCCGTGCAGCTGCTGTGACTGACACGTTCCCCCCCAAGCTGGGAGGGTATCTGTGTTCTATGGAAGCCAGGGGCAACTCAAGGAAATCCCAGGGTATGATCTGCTGTGGGAAAGCTGCCCTGTACCTGGGAGAGGGAGCCCCAGGGAGTTCTGCACACAGCCAGGGCCGTTCTGTACCTTCCCTCATTGCTGGGGCTCTGGCAACCAACCCGAATGCTGGGAGAAGCCAATCCAGTGTGAAATTCACAGGATTTGGGATGGAATCCAGATTTGCAGTGGGAAAGGTCGCATTTTAGCTATCCACAAAACACACAAAAAGCCAAACCACAAATACCTACATCCCTGTTTGCTATAACCCAAGCCCTTGGCAGTGGCCTGAGGCAGCCCTGGCCCAGATCCGTGCTGCCATTCCCACCTTCCACCAATACCCAGTGGGAGCAGGAAGCAAAGCTACCACACCCAGGGTCAAGCAGCAACCTTAAACACTGACAATTCCAGGAATGAACTCTGGGAAATGCAGTCACACAATCTGCCTCTTATATTCCACACAGAAAATACAGGTTCTGAATCCCACAGTTAAAATGTGGAGATCTGGCAGGTGAGTGAACAACCAGGCACAGGGTGAGCACAGACAGATCCCCAATTCCAAGCACTCTGGGGGTACCACGTTACCATCTCACTGTCTCTGCTGAGCAACTTGCCAAATTTTCCTTGAGGAAAAGAAAAGCTGAGCAATAAAACAGGAGTAACAGAATGAGCTGAACCACTGAAAGGTCTCTTGGGAAAGCCAGGAGCTCCTGAGGGATCTGGTAAACCAGACCCAAGGCACGGGAAAGAGATCCCATCAAGGACATGATAGCAGATGGGAAGGATCAGCTACAACTGCATTAAGCAAAACCTGACTTTAATCAAGAAATATCTTTCCTCAGATGACTTTTAAATGTCAGCTTATGATCAAAACCAAAAGTCCAAGCTATTATTACTCCTAGACGGAAATGGTTTTTCCAGCTCCTTCAGGAGTCCAAGCAGGGAATCTGATGGGAACTTTTGTCTCCAACAGGAATAGTCTCAAACCACAAAGGGACCGTGGTGATGGGATGCACAGCTTTCCCCTGCTCCCATGACAGATTTTACACACACAAGGAGATGTCCCAGGGAATACTCTGGTAGCAGCTATTTCTCAACAAAATACATTATTGTGCAGCTGTTTAAAGCTGCACTGCAATTTTCTGCACACGAAATCTCTGCTAAGGAAAATGTTATAAATGTGTTCAGTTTAAGAGCTGTGGCTACAAATACAAAGCAAAATTGGCAAGGGAGATGCCAGATAAAAGCAGATAAATTTGCTTCTGTCCCACTTAGCAAGAAAACACATGACTGCTCCCAGCTGGAACAACAGCTCCCTTTTACTGCTAATTCTGAACTTGCTGTTCTGGAGGAAGGACGTATATAAAGGGTTATGGTACCACAGGCTCCTCTATAGGGAGAAACAATTTCTAAATCTGCCCAGGAGGCTCCACTTAGGCTCTGATTTGAGTGATTTCTCTGTATGGTTTGCTCAGCTAGGGCCACGTTATCACCCACTGAAATCACACATGGTTGGAAGCATCAAAACTTCAAATCCCAACACTGACATAACAGCAGTTACTTTTTATATCAATTTCACTAAAGCAATAAAGGCACATTTAGAAAGTGGAAGTTTCTCATTTTGTATAACTAAAGGAACTGTGACCAAGAATAAATAAAAATGCACTTTCACCCTTCAACTAAATTACACCCCACAGAAACATTATATTTTCGGAATGGATTTATGAAGCTTCACCACTCATCATTAAGTCTCAGAATAAATACAGCTCCCATCTTGAGGGAAAGTTCCTCAAGCAAACCAGTCCTGCTGGTGATCCCTGTGATGCCAATCACCCAAACCTCTGGCGCCGGTGGAACCAAGGACAAGAGCACCAGGACAAAGTGGTTTTGTCTAAAATGATAAAGTGGTTTTGTCCCTGTGGCAGCCCCAGCCCACCCCCCTGCTCAGTCAGGCCCAGTCCCCTGCTTTTAAATTAAAATCACAAGTGACACAGCCAGCATGAAAGTCTCACTTTTTACAAGAGGAAAGGAGAATTTTGGGAGCAGATTTGAGGGCCTGTAAGAAAGTCTGACAATGGCAAGCAGTGACAGGAGAACAGGGAATGGCTTCCCACTGACAGAAACCAGGGATGGATGTGATACTGGGAAGGAACTGCTCCTTGTGAGGGTGGTGAAACCCTGGCACAGGTTCCCAGAGAAGCTGTGGCTGCCCCATCCCTGGAAGTGTCCAAGGCCAGGCTGGATGGGGCTTGGAGCAGCCTGGGGTAGTAGGATGAGATGATCTTTAAAGTCCCTTCCAACCCAGATACCCTGGGATTCGATAAATAACAGTTTGAATGTCACCTCGGAGAGGGAAAATCCCTGCAAACATTTGCCAGGCTCTCTCCCAAGCTCAGGACACACCTGGGTCCCTCCTGCAGCACAGGCACAGCTGGTTGGTTACTTGGATAAAAAGTGCTCTGCATCCTCCTGGTTTCAGACCTGCCCTTTTTATCAGCCCAGATCTGTGCCTTGATCCCTTTGCTAAGATTCAATCTTGGAGCTGCCCCGTGTACCACAGTCAGTGCTGTGCACAAGTACCTGACACCACTGACCACCCAAAGCCAGTGGCCTTTGCTCACTGCCAGTGAAATCCCTCTGCTCTGTTCTCTCTTTTTCTCTTTCCTTGATTACAGCTTCCCTTTTTTGGCCCATGCTCTATTTCCATTGCCACTTATTTTCCTCCATCCATATTTCCATAACATTATTATTTTTCGTGCTTGACTCAACCATGATTCTACATGATTCAGTTTGTCACTATGCTCACAATGTGACCAATAATTTTCCATAATTTTTGTATTTTCCTAATTGGATCTAGGCTGTAGGTCTACAGATGAGCCAACCCAGCATAACCAAGGCCCGAGTACACAAAATTCTGTGTCTCATTTCCTTTCAAGATCACTTTGTCATATGGCAACCATGTGTTTATCTGCAACTTAATTACAGCAGACTGGGAATAAATTAAAATACATACTGGAGGTTTATTTTTGTGAGGAAAAATAGAATTAAATGAACATGAAACCTCAGGAAGAACAGGAAGGGGTAGATCATAAACAGGGAACACAGGGGCTGCAGATGCTTTTTCTTCACTTTTTTCTTGCTGGGCAAGAGATAAATCTTCTCTCCAGTATTTCTCTTTAAAATTACTGAGGTAAAAGATCTCCACTAGTTTACGAATGTTTTAAGCCCCACATTTTTCTAGCTTAACATCCTTGGGCTTTTCTGGCATTTTTTCAACTTTTCAAATACACTGCCTTAACAGTGAGCAGGCTGTGGAGCCACCCCCTGGCACAGGGACTGGCCCAGCTCCAAGCCCAGGGACTCACTGGGATGTTGTGGGAGAGCACTGACACTGCCCTGTGACATTTATTTTGGTGGAAGTACCCAGAAAACCAGCAGAGCTCAGCAGTTCTTGTTCTTCCTCCACAACTTTACTGACATGTTAGTTTTCATTGTATTGGATTTTGAGTCCCCTGCCCTCCCCCTCTGCAGCTAGGGATAATTAAATATTTCTTAATGATAAACTTTACAAACTGCACTGTGTGGAAGTCAGCAGAGATGTCTAATTTAGCAAGAGATGATGAGCAGCCAAGGACAATACAGAGATGAAAAATTATGGAAGGAAAAAGGATGTCATATTGCAAAGCAGCATGAAGTATCAACAATTGGGGAAGAAAGAATTGTGAGCCAAATTTTCAATAATCTGAAGGAAGTAGACTGCAGGAAAGACATTTTTAGGAGAGAAATAAAGCCAAGTTTGTGTTTTCTTCCATTACAACAGAAGCAAGATACCTCATAGATCTTTATTTTTTTCTGTATGAAATTTGCTGCAAGAGTCTCTCTAAGCCTTTCTGATGTTTTAATAAAAGGATCCAGAATTGCATATAGTAACTTGGATTTGAAATACCACAGAAAAGTTGATTATCAAATGTGGCCCAACTTGCTTTTGTACAGTTTACATTATCAAGCTCATCCAGACAGCACAATTTAAATGTCATCTAAATAAAAGCATCTGAATTTAGTTAATGACTTGGCTCTAAAGCCAAGTGTTAGTTTTTTCCCAAGTAAGCAGATTAATTTAAAAAATAAACCATAGGACACAATGAAGAACATCTAGTTCATCTAAATTAGCTCAAGGTTAGACATTTACTTTTTAAAAAGTGTGATTAAAAATGTTTTTAGACAAGGTACTCCAGCTTCTGTTCATCATTTACTGCTGTGTTTTTTTAATCTTTCTCAAAGGTCTGAAGAATTATTTGCTTCTATGTGGGCAAATTTATCTTATCTGAGTAAAGACAGGTATGTCCATAGACACACCTGGAACATCAAAAATCCCATTTTCATTTCTCACCAAGAGATATACATTGATGGAGAGGTCAGTCTATCACTCAGAGCAAACTGCCCCACAGCAGAGGGGGTTTGGCCAAAATCTGTCCCATCTGCCCGTGCTGTCCCCCTGGTGTCCCCTGACCCTCACTGCACACCAGCCACAAAGGAGGAACCTGGGCTGGCACAAAACAACCCAAAACCCTCCTGGGACTTGCACTCCAACAAAGCTGTGCTCCAGTTTTAGCTCCACCCAGATTTGATAGCAGTGAGGAATGGCAAAGCCTACAGCACAACTCCCCCTGTACAAAAATCACTTACCCAACCTCCAGAGGCATCAGATTTTTCCTTAAACATACACAGGTACATCCATGTGCATCCTCCTTTCACAGATACCCCTGCAGTATTTCTATTATTCCTCCTGAGCTTTACAAAAAGGTTTAACACTTGCATTAGGTAAAAAGTGAAGCTTTACCTATAGATCTATATTTTCTATAAAACATATGCTGTAGATACACTGAAATCTTTTCCATAAGACATCCATCCTCTTTCAATACTTCTACAAAGCATTACATTTTGGACAAACTCCACAGAAATTTGCCAGCCAGTAGCTTTCATTTGTCTGGTTATTTACAATTATCAGCTGCCTATGTGAAAAGAAATATTAACATGCAGTGCTGAAGTGCCTGTTGCTATCAACAAGAGCAGGAACGGGTCCAGCTGCAAAGCCCTCGAAAGCTTTAAACCCATGGAATTCTTTTCATGTCATACCCAAATACTGTCCTGTGGATCTGGCTGTCAACAACACATTTCACATTTCCAAACACATCCTTAGCACAAACAAAAGGGACACAGGAAATATTCTTGAGAAGACACAAACATCTACAAGAAGAGATTCACCAATTTATAATTATTGTGCGTGTGAGAGTGTAAAGTTGTCAATCCACTGGTAAATAACAGGCTTGCTAAATTAGTCAGCTATCCTCAAACTTTGATCTACTCAATAACTCTCATAGGAAAGCTGCTAAACCTCCCCAAAAAACCAAAACAGAAGCAAAAATAAGGAACACTGAAAACCTGTAGCACAGTATGTGTGCAAACTATGCTATATTTTTGACCAAATCTCTCTCAAAAAATTGGATTTTGACTCAAATATCTGTGTACTGGCAAGCAGAAAAGAATTTAGGGCAGGAAGGAGAATTCTTTAGTGTATCCAGGAGGAGAAATCACAGGCAGCTGCCAGGCAAAAACATCTCCTTATGCTCCACCTTATTTGGTTTATAAAGGCCAAAGCTGCATTGCCCAGGAATGTTGCGTGATGCGTGTGGATAAATATTTGTTTCATTGCTTAGGTACTGCAACAACACAAAGAGCACTGACAATACCAACAGCAGCTGCCAGTGCAAGTCACTCACTTTCAATGCAAACTTAAGGCTTTTCATAATTTGAATTTCAATTGCTGGCCTTGCGGAAACGTTTCAGAACTGTTGGTAACAATATGTTTTGTTTTGGTAGAAGCTCAGTTGAAATGAAAGTAGTTAATACTAAAACTTTCTCTTTTTCCTTCTTCAGTTTCCCAAGAAATCAGCTCTCTTGTGTTTTTAAAGCTCGAAGGAAATAAAGTGACCCAAACATTCCTGTGTGCAAATGTGGTGAATGTTTAAAGTTTTCCTTGTGTACTAAGCAGATTTGTCCTAAAAGCTGTAGGATAATGCCACTGCAGCCTGGATCCTGGAGTACCAACCCTCCCCAGCCTTTCACACTGATGGAGCTGAGGAAGGAGCCCTCAAGCCTCTTGAGTAAAAACAGTTCAAGAAAAAGGAAATTAAAGCAACAGACAAAATGAAGATTTCAATTCCCAGAATTTAAACATGGAATTTACCCCCAGCTCATACAAAATGACAAGGCTGTAACACTCAGGCTCCATTCCCAAACCCAGGCTGAATCCCACAGCAGGAACTCTAAGGGATATACAGACACAAGGAAAAACTCAAGAAAGGCAAGCACCATGATGTTATTCAAAATGGTGTTCTGGATTACTTCAATATTAATTTTTCCACTGTAGAAAGACCTCTGGATGACTCTTCCCAATCACACTGAGCTCTAACATCTGAGGCCTCCAGCATATTCTTCACCTTTGGCTTTTCCTATTTTTTCCCCTCTCCCTGTTTTGGACCCAGCTCCTGTATTAGCATTTCTTGCAGCTGCCCTGCCAGCGCAGAAGTAGCACTGTCTAGACTAGGCACATATTTGTGCCTCCTAAAACCTCTTAAAATAATTCCAATTGTAGCTGTACAGCTTCTAGACCTCCAAATCACATTTCTAATCTCTAGCATATCCCTATGAATTCAGAATTATTGTCTAACAGTTCAATCCTTATTAACTCACAGGATCTTTTATGCTAATTCCCATGAGGTTAAAAACATCACAACATTCAGTTACCAAAGTCCTTGCTGCGAATGGACCTTATAAAATGTCCCAACTTGCTGCAATAAAATCAGTTTATTCCACCTTGGACAATTCATGTTGTGTAACAGAAGTAAAGGCCATGAAATACAGAAAAAGTAACAAATAAACCATAGAAAAATAGAATATCTGGAGTTGGAAGGAACCCACAGGGATCACTGATATCAAAACCTGTGCAAGCATTTCCATAGTCCAAGAGGGAAGCTGGGATTGTCCAGCACATGGGATGTTGACACAACAGGAATTACAAGGGAACCCCTCTCTGTCCCCAGACCCAAACTTCTCATCTTGTACCATGAAAACAAAACTCAGTGTTTCAGAAATAACTTTTCTTGTTCTCCAGTCATTTGATGATTCCTCCAGTTCCCAAAGGAAAGAACACACAGCATTTAATGTGAAGAACAGAGAGAAATCATAATAAAAATTTAAATTGGCAAAGTCTGTCAGATCCTGGGAAAAACCCAAACCACGCCAATGTTCTCCTTCAACAAGACATGTTTATAAACCATACACAGAGCCATCCAGAAAAACACAATCTGCTCAGAGGGTTTTTTTTTTTGTGGGTTTTTTTTTTTTTGTTTGTTTTGTTTTTAACATTTCCCTCCTGGAAGATGACATAGGGGGAAACTGTACCGGAGTATCAGAGATACACAACTCCTGTTTGTTTGGAGTTGCCACAAATACCAGTCAGATCATAAAGCAAGCATAATTAATTAATCACTTCATGGGTGTTTTCAACTTGTAGTCAATTCTGAATTCTGTGCACTGTGGAATTATAAATCTCTAGAAAGGTGATAATCAAAAATACCAATATGGTATTAATAGTTAAATTTAAAATTAGGTATCTGTAGATACACACACACATCTATCCTGCCATGCTGCCCCTTCAGACTCTCACTGGGAGCTGCAGAACTGCTGTACAAATAATTTCTGCCATTGTCCACTAATTCACCCAAACAAACCATTTGATGCTACTGTTTGTAATGGGAAATGCATGGATCAAGAGGCAGAGACAACAAATTTTTAAATCTAGAAGGAAACCACAAGCAAACTTTGTTATTGTCCTCAAAAGTGTCTTCTTGTCCCAGCTGCCAACAAATCCTTCATTTTGACTAAAATGCTCCAAAATATTTGCGTCCTCAGTTTACATCTCCTTCCTGAGACAGTCTCTCAGTGGAGAGGCATCCTGTTATTAATTCCTGCTTAAATTTAAAACCAAGAGGAAAACATCTGAGCTCCAAACAACAGGGATACCAGCAGCAAGTCACAGGAGCCCAACCCAGCCTCCCTGTTGACATCTCAAACCAACAGTTTTATCTGTAAGATCAATGAATTTTCACATGTCAGTTCTAATACAGTCTGAGATGGCACGAGGGAAGCTTAAAAAAAGATGCATTCACTTTTAAGAGAAGTACCTTTTTTAAATATGGAAATGGAAAGTGCAACCAAGCATGACCAAGAAAATGGAAACCAGATGAAAAGGGCAAACAAATAAAGACCATTAGAATAGCTACAGACTCTTGTTTTCTATAATTAATATATTTTAAATGCAGACTTTTCTATATTTATTTTTTCAGTATTTCCTATATAAAAATTATATATTTCTAGATATTTAAAACACAGAATTTTCTATCTGTTCCTTATAATCCCATCTTTATTTAAGAGAAATGCTGTCCCTTTGCTCTGGTGGGATGTAGCTGCCTTTTCAAGAAATGGAACTGGGTATAAGAAGCAATGACAGCAATGAAAACCTACAGGAGGCTTATGGCTCATGCTAGAAACTGAATAACTACTGCAAAACACAATTATTTTAGAAAAAAGCTGGAAACTCCCAGTTCTATTGATGAGTAACAAATCTCAGTACTGGCACAGGAGAGACACCAAGCCCCAAGCCGAGCTCTTATGCTGTTTCAGATCTGCTGAGTTGAGTGTTTTGGACTCAGCAAACAGCTGAAAAAACCCAGTCCAATACATCATTTGAACCCCAAAAAAGAAGTGATGCTATTTGACAGAAAGGCAGGAGGACAGGGGAAATCTTCCATGTTTCCTTACAATGGCCAGGGCTGTAAAGCTGTGTTCTTTCAAGATGGGCAGCTTGCTTTGGAACACAAGAGGGAACAACCCCAGGTAATGATATAATAAAAATTCCACTCAATTTCTTCACTGATGAACATAGAGGCAATATGTGAAAGCTTAAACTTCAGGTAGCTCTGAGGAAAGGCTTTACAAATTACTCTGTCTGGTCACTGCCATTTTAAATATAATGTGAGAAAAACAAATTAAAACTGATCAAACAGAAACCTAACCAAGAGGCAATGAATTGGGGCAATAATTAGTGTCCTCAGAAAGTTATACTAATGAATATTAATATTCTGTTCACTGCAGTAAAGAACTGGAATTGGGATGCAGTTACCAGAAAATGAATCTTTTAAAAATGTAAATAGATCCCAGCCATACACATCTCCCATTGCAGTTTTAGGTTTATTCCCACCTCACGACATACCCCATGCTTTTTGCAGTGTATTGTTAATATTTTTAAATACCTGAGGAAAATCTGTGTTTAATATCTCAAGGTTTACCAGCAGTATTTTGTCTTTTCCTAGATTTTTTTTCCATAAGGATATCTGTGACCACTGATTACAGAAGGAATGCAGTAACTGGTACAGGTTTCAGAAATGCAGTGTACTGCCAATCCCAAATTCTCCATCTCATGTTTTGTGCTGACTTTAACAGTTATAAATTTTTTCCCCATTGCTACTTTTTTCCAACTATAAACTTGTGTGTTTGATTTTAAAAAAAGCAAACCACACGAGTAATTGCAAAGTTTAGGATTCCATCTTTGTCTCTGATCATAACCAGCCAGCAACTGCATGGATTCATCAAGACTACTAAGAGTAAAGCAATTTAAAAATGTTGATCTGTTCTTATATTTCATTGGAAGGTTAAAAAACCACTGCTGTAATTTTCAGTATTGTCTCTTTTCCTTCCAATTCCTGAACAAAGCAGAAATAACCTCACATTCCTGAATGCGGATGTATTTTTTTGACTCACGGAAATAATATTTTGATCAATGTTTTAATTAAATAACAGATCCAACCTTAACACAGCCCTTCTGTAAATAACACAGCAAGCCAGGAGCATAAGTAAAATATCTAATAATGATATAATGGGAGAGAAAGCTGTTAAAAATAAGAATGACTGTGGAATACTTAAAGCTATAGAATGTACTCTTGGTGCCAGGTGAGACATGGTAAGAGGTACAGAGGTTTGGGGGTTTGAGGTTCCCCCCAAGGAAATGGATAATTTGCAGGCATATAAAATTATCAGAGGTCTGCATGTGGCTACTGCTCACCTGTGGCACCACGAGGGAGATACCACACAGGGTTTCAGGACAGAGATAAGAAAAGGAAGATCCTGTATATACAGGTGGCCACTGCCCTGTGGTGCCCAGGACCAGGCTGTAACGTGCAAAGGCAGAATATTGCAGAGTTAGAAGGGCATGGGGGGGTATCAGTTTTCCTTTGATGCTCAAGTAAAAAATGATAGGACAACCAGATTGTAATTATTAAATAAAGGTAAAAGTGCAAAATGGAGTCAGGAGGGAAGCTGCAAACCTTGGCAGGCTGTGTGTTTTGAAATGGCCGAGAAAAGAACTTGTGAGGGTGAAAGGGGAGAAAAGGGAATAAAGGAATAGAAGGTAAAGCAAATCACGAGATGTGGGCAGCCAAGAGGAGTTGCCTCTGTCCTTGCTGCCTTTCAAAACCAGCAGGACAAATCCCTGTTCTGGCCTCAGCCTTGCCCTGCTCCCAGCAACAGGCTGGGCTCAGTGACCTGAGCCCCTGAGTGCACGGACAGGAAAGGCTGGGAGGTGATTCCAGCGATAGGGAAATTCTCGGGGCTGGGCCAAAGGGAACCCGTGCTTTCCTCTGCTCTGCTAAGCCAGCCGGCACCTGCCCAGGGAAGCCTCCTCCTGCTCTGCTCCTGCTTGGTCTGGCATGATGCAGATAAAAGATTCCATTCCTAAAGGGTATGACACAGAACTGAGTTTCATGGCCTCTGTATGCTGTGACCATAACCAGTTATTTCAGCTCTTCTTTCTATTCTTTTTATACTTTCCATATTTAAGTTGGCTTAATGATTTTAATTTTTAAGATATCCTCCTTCTAATCCTTCAGCCTGCTGGCTTTCTTTGATGACAAAGATATTATACTGCAGACACCTTGAAGGCTTTTGAGAAACAGAAGTTTTTCTTCCTGTTTCACTATTCTCCATGTATTTAAGTGGCCTTTCAGACAAAAGATAAAAATCTATAAGGTCTTCTCAGCATCACAGATTGTGTTATGTTAATTTATACATTAATTTGACTTCCTCTGAGGTTTAGAGCAGGGGCACAGTAGTGAATGTTCTCATTCCCTCCATTACCTCCTAGAGAAAGAACCAAAACTGATAAAAAGGAAAACAACAATATTCTTGTACACTGACTAATAGTTCTTGTTGTCAGAGGAAAAGAGAAGAATCCATGCCAGAAGCTCCAGCCTTCCACAGCAATTTCTCACATCCTATGGCTCTTGCTCAAGACACAAACTGATAGTGGCACTTTGCCCCAAGATATAAAATAATAAAAAGTTATTTTAATAATTAGTCACCGCTGGTTAGTCTACCTCTTCTCTCCTCCAAGGACACAATTCCACACTGAGGCATCTTAACAGACCAAAACATTCCCACTGCACGACTCATTCCAAGGACTGGCCATGGGATGGACAGGCATAACGTGACTTGCAGATGAAGCAGAGATTGGCAGCTTGCTCTGTGCTCTTGGATGAACTATTCCCATAAAAACAGTCAATATTAGATCCCTGAGGACACAGCAGTGTTTGCGCTCATATAAACTACCTGAACTGTTTATGTCTGAAATCATTTGCCATCCTAGTCTGAAGTTTCAGCAGAATATACAGCATTTTTTCTTTAGTTATTATGACAGGCAAGTTTATGTGGAAATTTTTAATTTAAATAACAATATTAAAGCTAATCTAATTATTAATCTTACACAGATTTAAATCTTATTGAAAGGCAGCAGATGATGTCCATTCTCAGACACAGTTTTTCCAATTAAAAATCCTAAACCTTCTTAATACCAGGCAGCCCCAGGTCACTCTTTAGCAGCTTCTACAATTTTCAAGTGTTACTGCTCATTGCAGGAAGGTGCAATGCCATTTCCATGAAGAGGGACCTGTGGCTTTGCAGATTCCTCAGGTTGTCTTTACTTCTTAATAAAAGCTGAGAAGCAAAGGCCTCACAGACATACAGTGAAAATCCTAAATCTTCTAGGCTGACTGAAGGCTCACTTAAGGTGTGTCTGAATCTACACCTCACTAATGAAGAGAGGTTGAGTGACTTGGGGCCGCCAGCCTGGAGAAGAGAAGGCTTTGGGGACACCTTAGATCCCTTCCCAGTGCCTAAAGAAGCTCCCAGAGAGCTGGAGAGGGACTTGGAGCAAGGACCTGGAGTTTCAGGAAAAGGGGGAAAAGCCTTAAGCTGAAGAAGAGCAGGGTTAGACGAGATTGGGAAGAATTTCTTCCCTGTGAGGGTGGGGAGGCCCTGGCACAGGGCACCCAGAGCAGCTGTGGCTGCCCCTGGATCCCTGGGAGTGTCCAAGGCCAGGCTGGATGAGGCTTGGAGCCACCTGGGATAGTGGAAGGTGTCCCTGCCCACAGCAGGGGGGTGGAACTGGATAAACTTTAAGGCTCCTTCTATCCAGATTTTCACTCCACTTGTTAAGTGACCATCTCCATTCCTTTCAAACAGCTCCAGATAAATTACCAAAGTTTAGTATTTCTTCTTTTGCCTTTGCAAAGCAGAGCACAGTAGGAACTGAATGCCTATTTTAAGGGACAATGTGTTCTCCCAGTATCTTTCCACCACACACCAGTTAACAATTATGGTTAACTCAATGGTTACACCATTCCATGACTATCTGTCTAAATATTCCTCAGAGCGTGAGCTCAAGCAAACAACGGATTTTTAATGTCAGCAGAACACAGACAGCTCTGTGTCCCAGGTGAATTTGTCATTTTGAAGCTCAGCAGACCCAGCCATTCACCCACTGGGACACTCAGCAGCGATCTGGGATGCAGGAAAAGGCTCTGCTGGCATGCACTGGACTTGTGGTAATGTACCCTTAATTCCCTCCCTTCTCCTCTCTGCATCACCAACTTCCCTGCAGCTTCTGCAGAGCTGATCTTCAGGATCATGTTTCAGGATGTAATTAGCCTTACAAAGAGGAAAAAATGAAGGGAAAGTGCTTTGGTCGTTCTATTTTCCATGCATAAGCTACAACTTGCAGTGAAATCGTCACTGTAAATGGATAAAAGAAAAATTTTCCATGCTAAAACTTCAACTAAAAGATTTGCTGCTTATAGATGACAGGCTTTAAATGCAGGAGGGGATTAGGAAAACATAAATTGAAAAAAAAGTTCTAATTTTAATAAATGTTTTTATGTTTAAGCTACACAGCTACCAAAGCGTATTAGATCTTATTATTTTAAATAAATCTACAATAAAGTCTGCCACGTGGAAACAAAACTTCTAAATACATAAACCAGCACTGAATAAAATACACATTTTTTGTTTCTTTTGAAAACACTCCATTTCCTTGCTCCTTATGTGACTGTAGCACTGGAAAGGATTTCCAGCTGTGCCTTGTCAGCCTCGGGACCGAAGGCATTGTGCTGCTGCTCATTTGCCCGGGTGAGGTTCCAGCGCTCCAGCACCAGCACGAGCTGAGGCTCTGCACAGAACCCAGCCCTGAGTCCCCAGGGGAAGAAGCTGTTTCAGACTTAACTAAGGAATCATCTCACATGTTTCAACAATCCCTACAGTTTCTCGGTTTGTTTTAAAGATTTCACTGAGATTTGGTTTCATTTGCAACGGGAGACTAAATGACAGCAAGCAGAATCTGCTGTTAGGTTAGATTACAAGGTAAAATGTTTACATTTTAAATTACTGCTTAAAGCATGGTGTTGAATGGCTTAAACTTCATGTTAACTTTGCAAATATGTAATATTTGAAATTAAATCTTGTGGGCTGTATTTAGAAATACTGAACAGAAATGCTTTTCTAGACAAAGCATGCAATACCCGTTGAGCTGCTTTTTTTTCTGTCTGAATGTTTGCCATGCACATCCAACTAAAACTAACAGAAAATGCAACTGGTCTGGCTGCTATGGATAAATTTCATATGGTAACTAATTTCTGTGCAATGCATTTTAAAAAGAGCGAGTGAAAAATCTTGGTAAAGCACTTTAACCCCTGTGTGTCATGAGAAATCAAGCTGACATCTAGAAATGTGTTTGAATTTTGACTTAATGGATAAAGATAGATTATTTAACAAATTCTGATACTCTGCTATTTCTAAAGGGTCTCTCCTTTAAAAATTAACTATTTCCATTAACATATTAGCAAAATGACAGGTACTGAAGATAAAGGTACAAATTACTGAACACATGACAAAGTAAAAGTAAAGGTAATAAAGATACTTTCACATACTGTACCTGATCTAAATATTTATGGGTAAAATGGAAAAAAGGTATAGCAATGCAGACACATTGAGACTATCTGGCAGCACCAACAGTTAATAATTTCATTACACTGGCTATCTATAATTTTATTTTACTATGCAATGATTTATTATGAAAGTCATAAACTGAATAGGCTGAATTTTCCTCAAACTAAAAGTTGGCTGGCCCTATACAAAATACAACCTCCTGAGAGATAATCTGAGGATTCCAGACACGGCCAGGAAAGGCCCAAAGCACCCAAGGCCTTTCACAATTTGGGCCTTAAAATGTGAGGCAGCACTTGTGAACTAAGCCAAGGAAAGGAACTCAGTAACTCAGTGTTCTGCATGCAAACACCATTTGGTTGAAAGTAGCAGTATTAAGCTTTCAGTGGTGATGACTTAAACTGGTATAAAAAATAGCATACAAACTCACAAATCTGAACAGGATTAATTTATAAAGACTTTTTTGGGGGGGTTTCTGTTGGTGTGTGTTCTGTTGTTTTGTTTCTGATTTTTAAAATTTTGTATTTATAACGTGCTTTATGAAACCAAGTTGCACTTTAAAATAATTTGCTTTACTATAGAATTTTACTCTTTAATTTCTTAGCAAAACATCTTTTACCCTACATTAACATCTGTACAGTTATGCAATATGATTCACTCTTTATTAATCCTGACTTTTAAAAAGAAATGGAGAATGGAAAAGTATTTCAGTCGTGCCATTATGTGCCTCTGGTCACAGGAAGAAATGGTTAAATGTTAAAATCCCAAGTGCAATGTAGCAGCATTGTAACTGCACAGCTATGGTGTTATTAGAGAGTATCCCAGAAAAATGGGACCATAATTAAGTTGTCAGAAACTCACAGAATGAACACACGTGGTCAAGGCTTTCCTTTGTACACCCAGTTTTCCCTGAGGGCTCTGGTGTGTTTCAGTCCAGCTTGTGGAACAGAGCTTTCCTGTGTAATTTTACAGCCACTCATTACCACGCAAGTCAGACACCAAAGCTTTGCCTCATTTGTCCTGAGACACTCAGAAATGAGCACTTTCTCCACAAGAACAGGAGTTTTCAGTGCATCTGCATCTGAGATGTTAACTCACAGTAATTGCTGTAAATAGAAAGCTATAGAGTCTATACAGCATTTTGGAATAAGTGATTTCTGAGGGGCAGAATGCAGCAAACTAAAGTTTGGATTTATTTCAAAACCTGCCATTCCAGGAGATGCTGTGAGGATTTGTGTGAGACACTTGCATAGAAATAAAAACATTAACTTCAAATTCTGCAAAATAATATCAAAATTTGCAGTACCATTTTAAAATTAAGATAGTTGAACACACAAATGACAATATTAAAAATAAGTGAAATGCATACTTAAGTTTTTTACTGTCAACTTCCCATTTTAAAACTGAGAATAAAAAATATATGAGAATTATGATGTGGAAAGCATGAAACACATGCAATCACCTGCCTTATGTTAAAGAACAGTTAGGCAACTTGTACCAAAAACTTGACCTGTTCTATAAATCAGAAAATACCAAGATGAACAAGCTTTTAAACAAAATCTAATTCAGGCAAAGCCACGGTTCAAGTTCCTGAAATAATACTGTCCAATATTTACAAAATATAATTACAATAAGATTAACTCCAAAGTGAAAGATGGCATGTAAAGCCAGACTGATGAACATCAAGAAAAAGCACATTTTAATCCCCTCAGAAAAAAACCATGGCCACGCTGTAAGCCTTGTCTTGGCCACAAAGCCCAAGAGCTCCAAGGATTTTCCTAATTCTCACTCTCCCAAGAACACAAATGTCTCCTTTCTCTGCTCGGTTAAAATAGGCCATGGACAGCAGCATTTCATTTTTGAAAGAATTATGCAAGAGAGCTCTGACAAATCATTAATGACCCTGGATGTACAGGGTCTTATTTCCACACTGGTACAGCAATCCACTGCTGGATATCGTTCCTGTGCACGCTTCTGAATCCTGACTGCTCTGTTTTGGAATGCCACCTATTGGTGACATGTAATGTAAATGTAATTTTTCTGTCACAAGCATAAGAAGGCTCAATTACTTTGAATTTTTAAATAAGGAAATGCAGAACACAACACATTCTAGACTGACTTTTCTAGAGCCTACAATTAATAGAAACTTGTGAGATGTCGCAAACAGCACAAACTTCCTTAAGGTCTCCTCTGCAGAATCAAGCAGATCCTGTTAGAGAAGAGGATGGCCAGAGATGGACCGAAAAGCAAAATCTCTTCACTTACAGTGAAAAAACACCTTGCACAGAAATGCCAACCCAAAAGCATTTGGGGCAGTATATCACAAATGAATTGGGCATTTTTCTGTTACTTTGCCATTCCCACACTCAGATGTTACAACACTCTGGAAGAGATAAAAAAAAGGAACACACTTTACAGAACGCTCAAGAAGTCCCTTGCTGGAAGCATCAACAGTTACTGAACTGCCAATGCCTGCTGGCACTGCAAATCCAAACCACCTCTTGAAATGCAACCACAAACACAAACCAGCACCTGTCTAACTGTGGCTGTTGAGAATCACTAAAATCATATTGGCCACTGCAGCTCTCAGAGGGAAATTTCTTTCCAAGGGGAACCTTGGTTATATTGACCTACAACATATCGGTTCACCTGCCTTGAAAAGTGCCACGTGTGACTGACACGGTCCCAAAAGCTCTCCTGATTTTTCTCTTTTCTCCCGTTCCAGGACGCTCTGTGTGACCCGTAGGCCATGCAGGCACCACCGCTGCTGTGTTACTCCCTGCTGGTGTGGCTGTGCAGCGATGTGTGCCCCGCTGAAGGCGGCGCGGGCAGCAGGCAGAGGAGGCCGCAGCGCGGGGCGCGGGGGCGCAGCATCCCCGTCCTTGACCTGGATGGCAGCGAGGTGGGCGCGCTCCGCTCCCTGCTGGGGCTGGGGGAACACGAGAGCGCCTACAGCATCCTGCCAGGTGAGAACAGCCCCTGCTCCCCGCAGGGGGGACTTCTCAGTGCAGACAGGTAACTCATGAGGGCTTTGCTTTAGCTCTACACACACACCTGTGGCCTTCTGCAATGATTTTGTGGTTGGCAAACCACATTTTATGATTGAACATTTGAACATTTTTGATTGAACCCTGCTTTGCCAGGTAACAGCAATATTTCATGCAATTTTTCTCCATTATTTTTTGATCTTAACTAACAAAAAAACGTGTTGGGTATTTTCATAACTTCCAATGTGTAGCAAGTTTGAAGGCCATTTTGAAGAATTTATTACTCAATATATCTCCTACGTCAACTAACATTTCAACACCAGCAACAGCAGTGTTAAAATAGATTCAAGGTTTTATTTTTACTTTATGTGTTGCATTTTTGACAAGCAAACGTTCAGGAATAATTCCTGATTTTGTAAATAATCTAATAACACTTGGTAATAGCTACTATATGGAAGTTGCACTATAAATAAGACCCTTGTGATGGAAAACTGAGTTAAAAGAGAAAAAATCCTGCTCATTAAACAAATGACCATTCTTATGCTCCATCTATATTGAGAACCCAGATCTATTTAATAGAAGTTCAATAGTTCTATGATTTATATAAAACTTGCCTTTTTGGTGATCCAGAGGTTTTCACATTAGTAATAACAGTTCACATTAGTAGTAATACGTATTTTATAGATACAGATATTTCCATTCCTCCATCAAGAGATCACACACTAAGTAAAATCTTCATATACGGTTTAATAAATTTTATGGGGGGAAAAAGAAGAATGCCCTAATTACCATATTCTATATAAAATGATAATAATCTGGTTTTATAATCAAGAATTTAAGCCTTTCAGTGTGTCACACAACAGATGTGACTGCTGGGTTAAGAGGTCTCAAATGGCCAAACACAAATCAGCCACATTTTGTCCACAATCACTGTTTGTTGTGAGTCCTTACTTCAGGAAAGGCTGAACCATTTCAAATGAAATATTTGAAAGTAAGGGGTTTGAATAGGAAAACTAGCAAAACTCTGGACCATGGCATTTCCAGTGTGTATTACAATATTATACACATTACTAATGTCAAATCTTTAATTTAAAAATATTTTAAAAATTAAACAGAGGAAAATACCACATAAGTAGCATGCACTTCATGTAAGATATTCCAGAGTTTCTGTCAGGACCATCAGTCATGCTGAAATAATGCACAGCTCTTCCCCCTCCTCGCCCCACTTGTTTCTTTCTTTCTGGACTTTCATCCAAAAGCTGAGCTAAAACCACTGAACTCATTTTATTTGGAACTCCATGCTGAATTTACACCATATTTCCAAAGGTTAAAAGTCCTGTGCTCATCTGCCAAAGACTGGAACCACAAGGTATTTTTTAGTCTAGCTTTTAAAGTTCAAAATTTTTTCAAGTTAATGTCAGATTTGGAAAAATCAGAGCCTATTAAATAATAGAACAGTATTATTAATCATGCTTCAGAATAGAAAAAAATGCAATCCAAACATTAATTTCCATTCTCTTAGCTACTTGTTTTGCTCTTAGTAGGCTAAAAAAAACCAAACCCACCCGAATTTACAGATATATGCAGGATGAAAATTAACAGCTAAATGGATGTTTAACAGTAACCAGACATATCTAATTCCTCCAGATTAGAATAATGTCAAAACATTTTAATTAAATCAGTTGGCCACAACATGAGGTAATTTGCAGTTGTCCATTAGGTAGAGCAGAGCAGGATGTTCACTGCTGCACCATTTCTGATCCCTCTCACCCCCCACTTCTCCCTGCTCACACCACAAAGCTGAAGTGACTCAGTGATCAGGAAATCTGAGGAGCATCTCAGCACAGCCTTTTTGTGTCTCACAGGAGTTCTGGGAATCCCAGCAGTGGCAGACAGCAGTTCTGCAATGCACCAAAAGGGTAAAAAATGTCTGTGAGCACGCACTGCTCCTGCCTTTTATGCAACTCTCATGTACACAGAAGAAAAAAAAAAAAAAAAGGGTCATTTGTTAAAGAAGCCTTCAGAGGCCAAGCCTGATAACTCATATCTTTATGCTTATTCAGACAAGATTTGCACCAACTTGTGATACACTCTCGTGGCTAAAACAAAAGAAAGAAATTTAGGAAGCACAGAGGAATTTCCTTCTCAGGCCAGATTATGCTCCTCTGGAACAGCCGGTGTTTTATTGTTTAACATGAGAAAGTGCAGGATTCTTTTTGTGTTTCTTTTGGAGATTATTGAAAAGAAATATTGTGGCGTACTGGGCAAGCACATAAACCCCAAAGTCAGGATCCACCAAACAGCTGGATTGCAGATACCTGGGACTTAAAGCCAACAAACACTTGGCCTGGGCTAATTGCTCTCCTCCTCCACTTGACATGGTTGGAGCTGCTTAGAGCACAACTTTACGCAGCTGAAATGATGCACAGATGTCCCAGACCTTTGAAAAAACAAGATGCAACTACTCAAAATTTTAATTTCTTGCCTTTTCAGCCCTAAGAGCATTCAAAGGCATTTTTAAAATGTATGATATATAGAGGATCATCCAAAGTGGATGATTCTGATAATTAATTTTTATTGTAGAAGATAGATTGATATCCAGTGGTCTTTAAGTAGAAGGACATAGGAAGAACCTTTGTTATGAAATAGGACTACCTTGAAAGACTTTGCAAAATGCCTCATTTTGAGATAAATATTAATCCCAGAGACATTTCAAACCAAATATTCACAATAGTCTTACAAGGTTATTTAGAGGCCATCCTGAACACTGTTTTTAAAACTAAACACCCAGGCACAGAGTAGGGTAGAGCGTGGGAAAACAAACCCTGCAAAGAACCCCTCCCAAAGACAATTTGTGTACCACAAGTTAAAGTCTCCTGGCATGCAGATTCAGGTGAGATAAGATTTTTCCATCACATTCATTTTCATTTGAAGAAGGAAGTCAAACTGAATAGGAAAAGAGGAAATTTCTTTTTCTTTATATGCAGGGAAGTACAAAGTTAACTTGGAAATGGATTTCCATCTTGAAACAACACTTCAGCAATGCATTCTTAGGTTCATAAGAAAGAGGAAAAGAAAAGGAAGGTGTGGAAGAGTTCAGCTGCTCAGCAAGATTTAGAGGAACATGCAAAAATAGGAATATTTGTATAGGATGAAGAATCTCAGCCTTGGTTTTCCTTCTCTCAAAAGGCCAAAAATAAAAAAGCATTGTGCTAAAGTGCAATGTTTATCATGGAGTCTGGGTGAAAACTGCCCAGCGAAGATTCTGCTGAAGTAAACTCCACCACTGCAGGGAAAGGGAGACTGGGATTAGTTTCCTTCCCAAGTCTCTGTGCTCTCCAAATCACTTGCCTACTGAATATCTGATTAGAACTTACAAAACTACATCTCTTTCTGAAAATTTCAACTGGTACCCTGGAGAGATCTCAATCTTTTATATATACTTGTCCAGACACTTGAGAGACAAAGTATTTCATAGCACAAGTTGTTCTAGATTGCTGCTTTTCTAGCACAGAGGTGTTGNTTTGAGATAAAGCAAGTTAGAGGGAAGTGGAGATTTTTGCCATCTCATCAGTCATCCCAGAATGGATGACTTCCACCAAGCCAATGAACTGTCACTATGAACTGAATATTGTTACCCTCCCAGTTCTGCAGGGCCTTTATCATTTAATGTGCACGATATTAGAAAAAATCTCTAGTGCACGAGAGAGGAACAGAAGAAGGTCTGGAAAAACTACTCAAGTTTTGCATAGCTGGAGATTACCAATAAGGTGAAGAACATACAGCTATGAAAAGTAAGGAATAATTATAAGGTCCTTTGAACAGGGTATATTTTACATATTTTCAAAATGAGATCAAAATAGCAGTGCTTCTTTCCAAAGTTTCAAATGAACACTGTTGGTTTACTTTAAGCTGTTTAAATCCAGTTTCCCATTTTCTGTTCCTAGGGAAGAAGGGGCAGTGCACAGCTAACGGGATGATCATGTTCGACAAAGCCGTGTGGTCCCCCAAGCCCTGTGTCACCTGCCTGTGCTCCAAGGGAGAGGTGATCTGTGACACCACCATGTGTCACCCTCTGAAATGTCCCCAGACCATCATTCCTGCAGGAGAATGCTGCCCAGTGTGTTCTGAGACTGGTATGGGACACTGCAGATTTACTGTTCTGAAACTGCTTCCTTTAAAATCGTAAACGTTAACTGCATTTAATGATCCCAAGAGTTCCAGGGTACACATTATCCTGAATTCCAGGATAAAAGAGGCTCTTCAGAGTTTCTACTCAAGTTGACATCGGTTTCTCTGAGTACTCTGTTAGATGAATTTGATACATTTAAAGAAAAGATGATGCTAAGTATGCAATAGTAAAGATAATGGTATTTCTTTTTTACTTGCCCTGTCTGCTTCCCCCTACCTTTACAGAACTTTGTAAATGTTGGAAGAAATAACATCTACTTATATTTTCTACCCCACTTCCATTTACAAAGGATCAATCAATAACTACTGGCCATTACTAATGTATTACACAAAGAGTGCTAAATCTTTGTTAGGAGTGCAAAACCACGCAGCAATTGGATGTAAATCAAGAGAAGAAAGCCAATGCACAAGAGATGCCACAGAACTACAATCTCAGTTTTTCACAATAACTTAAATAAAACCTGTACCTTTAAAAAGAAAAGGAATGGAGGAGATAAATATGAGATGTGATTTCCTTCCTTTCCTTCCTACACTCCCAATATTTTCTATCTGCAAAGTACTGAACTCAATCTCCTCCTACTGTAAGAAGTATTTATCCTCATGTGTATGTGCATGTGACAGTCTGAGATGAGACATTATAGGAATTCACTGTAAAACTGTAAAAGTCATGTTGACTTAGACATTTAAACTCCTTTTATTAGAATTGTCCTTTTATGGAAGTGAAAACTGCATTTTGGTAATGGAGTTAATGCATTTCCCTGGTGAGATCCCCACCTGTAGCCAACTCCTCCCCGACAGTCCCTTCTGAAGAAGAACAGTCTTGACCTTTGTGAATTTTTTCCAAATTACCTCCCACTCCCAGACACATTATTTTTCCTCTTTAGACACCTCAATCAACACAAAACCTGTTATTAGAAATAAGTGAAAAAGGAAGATAATAAAGGCTATATTAATTTTTCTACCATTTTGTATGGAGTTGTCAGGAATCGTAGCTGTGTACAAACTGTTCTGTATGGTTGCCTCAATCATTTCTCAGTCAAGTGTCTCTTTTCTCAAGCAGCAATTTAAGACCATGCTCTTATTCTTCGAATCGTATTCTAAGAGGAATAATATTCTATAGCCATTATTTTTTACTGTATGTAGGAAACAGTGCTTACTAATATTTTAGTTTCATCAGACTCTTTTGTGTTTTGGTGTTTTTTTTCCTCATTAGCCTCCTCGCTGGACTCCAGTATAACATCACTGGATGACACCAGTGAGATGTCTGGTGACTCCCCAGACCCCAAGGACATGGACACCACCAATGTTCTGCCATCAGCACGAACTCAAATGGAAAAACATGAGCTGCTTCCAACAGAAGTGATAGAGATTAGAGATAAGGAGGGTCACAAAAAAGGGAAAAAGAGAAGGAAAGGCAAAAAGGGTCGCCAGAGGCACAAAGGGCGTCGCAGAGAGAAGCTGCCTGTCCCCAGAACGGGAGCTGCAGGAGACGTGCAGTATGAAAGTGATGAAGATGATGGTGCTTTCAGAATTCCATCCCATTTCCCAATTCCTGTTCCACCCATAGAAGCTCCTCCTTTGCCATCTGGATGTTCCACCTCGGACACCACAGTAAGCTGCATTAATGCCAAACTTACACAAATACCTCCCATCTCAGATCCAGACCTAACAAGTTTAGACCTCACAGGTAATTAATGGGCCTACTTTGTATGATTTTTGTAACATCATCCACCCTCAAATGCACTCAACAGCACTGTTAATGCTTTGTCATTCCTTTACAGCTAGGCTTTTAAAACAAGAAATGAAAAACACATTTGCATGCCAGCATTAAATACTAAGATGAATATACCTATACAAAATTACTGTCCATAATGCTACTTTTGTGATATATTTTCTAGGTGCGATATTACATGCCTCAGGTGCAGACTGTATTTCATAACTCAAACCTTTTTCTTGCCTTCTGACCCAGGAAATAGCATCACCACTATCTCAGATGAAGCATTCAATGGAATACCTAATTTAGAATGGATTGATCTGAGTAAAAATAACATTACCTCTCCTGGCATAGGTCCCAAAGCATTCAAAGTAAGAAAGCCTAATGATTTTCTGCTACCCTCTCAATAGTTATTGCTTAAAAATGGTTTTTTTTGCTTTTCAGTTTATGGATCTAAACCACTTTGCACCTTGTATAAGCATTGTATAACTCAATGGCTACTTTGAGAAATCTCTCACCATAATTAAGACATGATAATTTTTCATACCAATTTTTTAAGCTGGTTTAAGCATAAAAATCCTCAGTTACTGAAGGTTGCAGTCCTTCTGCCTGAGTAAATTTAGATATCTAAAGAAAATAATCAGTTTGCTCACAAATGAAGAAGATAAGCATGTAATTTCTAAGTGCATGTACTTTGAAGCCCTAAATAGCGCACAGTGTAGTGAGGCAATACTTCCACAATTCACAGAGCAGCAGGAATGCAATGATCCTAGTGAACTGCAAGAGGGCTGTGGGGAAGCTCTGCCAGTTACAATAACATTACCTGGCATTTTTGTTAATATTTAGCAGAAAGTAACCTATTAAATAGACTGACAGGAGAAAAACAATACTTTTTAATTCAAAACACTGGGTACTACTGCGCTGCTGCTGAAAAACCTTACAAAATGTGTGTTTAAGAAAATCTTAACTGTATATTTAACTGCATATTTTGCACCTTGATAATCTAAGTGTTCTTCTTCCTCCCTGTGATCAGATCCTGAAAAAGCTGAAACGTTTGTATTTGGATGGAAATATGCTGGTACTTATTCCCTCTGAATTGCCATCAACTTTGGAAGAAATAAAAATAAATGACAACCAACTTCATGCCATTGATGAAGACGGCTTAAAAGGTATTTAAAAAACTAATGTCAATCATATGAAAAGCTGAAAATAAATTTGAAAAGCTGAATGTTGAACCAAATGCACCCAGTTTGACATAGAAAAATAATTGCTAGCTTTAAAATGCCATGTTTTCAATAGGCAACAAAAGCTGAAAGTTTTGCATAACAAAGTATTTGAAAATTATATTTTTCCTTATGCTCTCTCCCATAGCAGTTTATATTTAAGGTCACTAAGTGGAGGTGAATTTGAAGCATGTTGAAGACACCTACTATCCCCACCTTTAACTTGATGGTTTTATGTGTGATGAAACCATTTTAGTGATTTTTAAATTGCATGGAAGCGAACAGAATTTGATGTCCATGAAAAATAAATCAGAATATAATTGGAGTCAACCATGATCATTTGAAGCCAGTTTAAACATAGGCTGATAGAAAAAAAGAGAAAGAAAAAAGAAAGGGCACATCCATGTAAGAATTTGATGGATGTTTTTGCTTCCTTTCCTCTCCTGATAAAAGGGTCCCATCTAAACTGGATCAGCTGCTGCCCTATCCATTTGGACTGGGAGAGGAAAATGTAAATAAAGCTGTAGTCAATCTCTAAAGCTGTACAAACTTATAAACAATGTAATTCCATGATTATGAGATAAAATTGGTTCATTTTACTTTTTCATTGCTGGGAACTGATCATGGTAATGTTTAAGACTGTTGAATTATGAATGTGTATTTTAACAAGATATAAGATGGTATTAATTAACTGAAATTAAACTTTTTCTCCTTAGATTTAAAGAACTTGGTCACTCTGGAATTAGAAGGAAATAAACTTAGTGAAGCAAATGTCAGTCCTTTGGCCTTTTATCCTTTGAAAAGTCTTTCTTATTTGCGACTGGGAAGAAATAAATTTAGAATTATCCCACAAGGTCTTCCTGCTACTCTTGAGGTAAAAAGAAAACAAAACAACCAAAATAAATACTAATAACAAGAACCCTCCAACAAACACCCAAAAAGATGCAATTCCTTCAGTTTGCCCTTTCAAAGCAATCTGTATTCTCACAAATGAGAAAGCAAAACAATTGTTTTGAAAGATTTGGTTTCTGAAGGTCCCACTCCAGCTACAAACTGACTCTGGTTCAGATTCAGAATTAACAGATAGACCAGGTAATACAGGGGACAGGTAATTGCTCCATTTGGAATTTGCAATGGGAAAATCCAGCCTATTCTAGTCTCACAAATTTTCTATTCAAATGCACTTACAGGAGTTATATCTTGAACATAATCAAATTGAAGAAGTGTCAGAAATTTGCTTTAATCATACCAGAAACATCAACATCATTGGGCTAAAGCATAACAAATTAGAAGAGCACAGGATAGCACCTTTGGCATGGATAAACCAAGAGTAAGTATCAGACATTTAAATACATTTATTATATTTTTCTGCTTTTAGTGAGTCAGATAATCAAATAAATATTTGTACTTCATTACTTTTAACTTAGAGTTGTAATTATGCTTTGTTTTCCTTTGCTAATTTTTCTAAATTTCCTTTGCCTAATTGTATAATCTAGGAGATAGTCAGCGGTCAAATAGAAAGATCTTTTACTTCAAATCTGTACCATATTAACATAAAAGTGAATATGTTTTTCTAACCACCCATTCAAAAATGAACATTAATTATAAATACTACTATATACAATTATATGGTAATTTTGTATTGATCCATAATGAACTCACAGGTAATTCAAAAATAATTTAATACTCTCCTAGGCTTATTTCCCATTGGATTAAAAATTATAAAAGTAAATAAAATGTAGGGAAGGCCATGCAGCTGCATTGTCTTAGAGTAGAATATAAGCAGAGTGAGCAATGAGAATATAAGTAGTAAAAGATGATAGAGCTTTTGATTTTCCTGCTAAATAATTTGCCAAGCTGAGCAGGGTACCTGGCTATCACTGAGCTGCAGCTCTATCCCTTAATTCCTGAATTTGTAAATTCCTTAAGCTGAAAATAACCACACTTACTGCTGACAGCATCTCTCCTCCCTGGAACTGAAGTACATGGGACTGATTCATTTACACAATTGCATTTCAAATGGGCTTCAGAACAAAGCTTAAAACTCCCTGTTAATGGGATAATGACTGAAATCCCAAGGTTATTCCAGTTCTTCAGTGTAACTCATTACTGCAGCAATCCCAAGTTAGTCTGTTGGGATTCCCCTGTTTTGACCCCCTCCCATCCTCATTACTGAAGATCACTTCCCATCAACAAAATCATTGTGCTTGATTGGTAATTCATGATTAAATTCTTTCTATTCTCAGAGTAATTATGCATGACCATGTTCCACAAAGCATTCTGCCCCATTAACAGAAACAAATTTCCCTTGGAAATTTCATTCCCTGCTAATGCCACGAAGCAGAGCCTTGTACAGAACACAGCACTGCCAGGGCAGGAGCTCACAAGGGTTTCAGCCTTTTTTTTTTCTTTTCTCCTTTAATGCAGGAACCTGGAGTCAATCGATCTCTCTTACAATAAGTTATATCATGTTCCCTCCTATCTGCCAAAATCTTTACTCCATCTGGTACTTATAGGAAATCAGATTGAAAGAATTCCAGGCTATGTGTTTGGCCACATGAGGCCAGGGCTGGAGTATCTCTACCTGTCCTTTAACAAACTCACCGACGACGGCATCGACCCAGTGTCGTTTTTTGGAGCTTACCACTCCCTGAGGGAGCTCTTCTTGGATCACAATGAATTGAAGGCTGTACCCCTTGGGATTGATGAAATGAGAAAACTTCGTTTTCTAAGACTGAACAATAATAAAATAAGGTACTTTCCAAGCTCTTCGTTACATTAATTACATAATTAAAATAAATATGACATGCTTTGCTTTAGGAATTTGTTATTTTTAAGTAAATATTTGTTAAAATCTGAAGGAGGAGCTGAATCCTGACTATTCTTCTGCAGTATTTCTTAATATGATAAAAGTAAGATTTCACCCTTTCTCACAGTTATTGAAAATGCTCATCTCCAGCACTCACAAGCTTTCCTGCTCCTGGAGAGAGCCCGAAGTGGTGACAAAATAATGGGAGGAGTCAGCAGCTGGAGTCACCTGGTGGGCAGGTTCCACCAGCCCCAGCTGTGGAGCCACTTGTGCAATCCAAGCCCTCTGTGCTATTTTGTAAGGAATAACAAAGAGAGAATTCCCACGTGTCAGGCAAAGCTTTCGTTCAGCAACACGTGGCAATGCTTTCCTCAGGACAACACAGTATATGATACAAATGGGAAAACAGTGCAAGAGAGAATGTTAAAAAGAATGGCTTTTGAAAGTCCTCAGTAAATATGTAATTGAGAAAATATGATATACTAATTAAGCTACATTTTCAAATATTTAAGCAGACAGCAACTCTAAAATAACTGGTGATGTTAAGAGTTATTTGGAATAATTATAACATGATTGCTCCCCTGTGTCACAGGACAGTGCCCCCAGAACGCATCTGCAGGACTCAGACCAACCACGAGGACGAGCGTGACCACAGTGAGGAGGAGAATGAAGATTCCCACCTGGAACACGTTCACCTTGAAAACAACTACATCAACACAAGGCAGCTCTCCCCACATTCATTTTCATGCATAAGATCCTATTGCAGTGTTGTTCTTAAACCACAGAAGACCAAATAAAGCCCCCAATTCTGCATTGCAACCTCCATGTCTAGAAATGCAGCTTTATTTATTCTCTCTACTCACTGGTCTGCTTATTTCTGATTTAAACCCTTCCTACTACCATGAATATGATATGTATATTATATGCTGAAGTATCAGTGTGTTTCTTCATATTGTTTCATTATAAAACCATGAAATATAAAAATCGAAGCTTAAGATTATGACATCTATTTTTATTTCTAGTAACACTATTCTACTTAAACACAACAGGTCAAACTGTGCCCCCAGGCACAACCTCTATAAGATCAGATTTTAGGATTTAAGAATGCAACTAAACCCTCAGCTTGGTCCTTATTTGATTAACTGAATTTAAAACATTTTAGGTGGACCATCAACTGTAAAAATCGTACATAAAAGATAAAGTACTTGAGCTATGAATGTTCTAGCAACCCAGGAATCAAATTTCTTACACACACGACTGGATTTTCTACCAAACATTTTGCAGTGTTAAGCTCTCTTCCAAGTGAAATTTTAAGAAAAAAAGTTAAATTGTTTGTTTGTTTTAAATGACCCTAAAAAGTTTGTGTATTAAAACACAGATTCTAATGACATAGAGGAATAAGCAATTAATTTCTATCTGGATGTGGCTTTTTTCCTAAACAAAGTCTATTTTAATTTTTAAAAATTATTTTTGAAGTCACAGTAATAGGTTTCATTCATTTGTACCATAGTTAGTTTGTTAGATTTTTATACTGTACAGGATGTGTAGTCTTATAATAAATTTAAGCAAAACACCACATATTGCTGCAAGTATTTTCATTCAAGTAGAGTTCTTTTCTTATCAAGACTCATAAGACCCAAAGAAATTCTCCATTGGATTTGCAGGGGATAACACCACTAAAATACAGATAAACCAAGATTTATTGTGACCATGAATGTATTTTTTCTCCAAGATGTGCTTTTTCACTGTTAAGACACCACAAAAGTGACTTTTATGCCAGTAATTTGGCTAGGATGATTCCTTTGGGGGTTATATACAATGAATATCAAGCTTGCCTGATATTTCACTGTGGAAGTTGAGCCCTCAGCAATGGAACGTGACCTAAAGTAAAGCTAAAACACCAATGTAATGCCCCAGTAGTGAGACAGAGACTGAAGGGAAAATGTTTTTGACACAGAACACAACAGCAGCAGAGGCAGACCCCCAAGCATGAGAAAGAAGCCAAAGGATGAAGGGTATGCAACAAACAGGCACTTTAGAAATACACGGGCAATTAAATGTACAGCATTCCCGTGTGTCAGATGGAAGCAGCTCAAATCCACTCTTCAAAATTGCCAGTTATACTGGAAGTGGAATGGGCTTTATTATTAAGCTCTCATCACTTCTAAACAGTGAGCTTGAAAGAATTTTATAAACAAAGTAAACGGGATTGTCACCATTTTACAGCTTGTGACTAGGACACAGTGACCTGAGAGTTCTTGATCAAGAAAAACATGGGAACAAGTTCAGAATCTTTGACCACCAGTACAATAAAAATATGCAAGGACAGCTCAACACAAAAACACTATAGTTAGTTTACTCTCTAAATTATATTTGAGCAAATAATTTTTGCAAGCTTACATTGGAAATTAACATACTTTGAGATGGCCATTGGATTGAGAATGGAGTAATAATTCTGCTAAGTGTTATCAGACTCAGAAGTCTTATGAAATAGTATATACATACATATATACATATATATAAATACTGGGAGAACTTCATGGTAAGTTCCTGATGAGAATTTCTTTCAGGGAGATCCTTCTAACCCAATCCAGTAACATTTCTGCCAGACAGTTGGATCTGGGAGATGCACAGCAGCATTCTCATTTCTTCTGTTCTGCACACACAAATGCAGCTGACTTCTATTCACAGATAAATTCAAGAGTGAACCAGCTGCAAATTTCTAAGACTGCAGAGATGTCCCATTAGAATTTTTTAAACATTGCAGAGAGGAAACAACTTAGAGTACAGCAAAATCCTGAATATGATGCTGTCAGTAACCCAGCCAGAGACAAATGCAAGGTAAACAGATCTGAATACAAGGCTTGAATGTTGAAACGGTAAGAGGGAAAGATATTTTAGTCAGTAAGAGTCCAGATAGGAGAGGTTAGGATTCAATAGCTATAGCAATTCCAGAACCACAACCTCGTTGCATAAGAGGATTTTGAGGGTTTAGAATCTGTTAGACTTCTAAGTTTTGACTTGCATCGTTGGCTCAAGTATCCCCCATCAGAATTTTGACAAGACTTGCTAAATCTCATGATAAAGTTAAATATAGCAGAAGACATCCTGTGGTTATCACCAAATTAATACAAAAGGTATAAAGGACATCATCGTTTTTACTGAATAAATGATGATGGAACTTTGAGGATCTGCCTGAGCCAGGGACAGGCACTTCTGGTATGATAAAAACTGCAAAGGTCTCCAACAAAATAATGTTGTTTAGATGGAAGCTTGGGTAGCTTTCTGAATTTGAAGGAACAATCAGAGAAAATGTTTTCTCTAAGTAAGGTAAAAGAGCTTTCCTAGGGGGAAAAAAACAACAAAAACCACACAAACACCTCAGAAAAGTAAAGGCATCAAATACCTCCCAAAATGAGATTTTCATTATTAATGGCTACGTGTAGAAGCTATTAGAATCTCTGAGACCACAAAAATGTTGAGTTCACGCTATTTACCCTTCTCCATTTTCCATTTCAATTTAATAGAGATCCCTCCATGACAAAGCTACAAATCACTCAACTTTGTCCCTAAAAGGAGTTGCTGTGTGACCACTTGCTTTCCATTTGCCTGTGACAAAGTGAATTTCACCCAGTTAATTCACTATTACAGTAACACTAAAGAGTGGTTGATGCAATTTCTGAATTTTGATTCTGAAATATCCGTCATGCTTGCACTTACTGCAAGAAACCCTTAGCATGCTGAAAGAAAATAATTATCAGAACTAGGAAATAGAATATTTCTCTACCAAAAAATTGGTGCTTTTTCTGAAAGAAATCAATGAACTTTTAAGATCTCTCAAGTCACAGCTTTATAGTTACTGCACAGCAAGAAAATAAACAATTTATCATTTGTGCTGTGTGGTAATACTAGTGTTAACTGGTGGAGCCTCTCCTGAGAAAACATTTTCTAATTTAAGTACTATGTTTATATTCCAATAGTATACTATTTTCAGATAAGTCTACAGACAGAAAAATAGTAAAATTACAAGTAAATACTATGAAAATAATTTTACACAATAACCCTGATAACTTCCTGCACAGGGTGGTTTGCAGAGAACAAGTCTGCTGACTGTGGATTGGCAGATTAATACAATTTCTGGTGTTCTGGAAGGTTCCTCAGGAAGCTTCAAAATCTCTCCTCAGTTGGAATTGCAACCCTAGGGAATCTGCTCTGGATTTACAGCCTCAAGCAACCAAGCAATCAATGTCAAAACAAAGAACTTGGGGTACCAACATCTGTTACACCTTCCACACCATCTCTCCTTGCTGAAGTCATGGATCAGGTTTTGGAAGACCAAACTTCAGGTGAAATCAATACTCTAGGGGGTCAGAATGACACCATGACCACCTTGTAGAACATCCCAACCACAGAGATGAAGCCAAACCCTTGAAAATAGTGAATGCTTTTAAAGAGATTTCCTTTAAAGTTGGTTTTGGCTGCAGGAAGCATTTAAAGGTTTAGTGAACCGTGTAACCAACTCTCATTTGGAAGAAGCCCTGCATAGCACTCTCACTGTCTTCTTGTAAAGTGAAAAAGGTACAAACATCCATGCAAAAATATTTATAACAGTATGCTGGACTTGCTCAGCAGACACACATTTCTGCTTCCTAATGAACAAAAGAAATCCCTGCTTTTATTGCATCTTTAGTAACATGACCCCTCTCTTACAGTTAATTACCACAGGATCCCAAACTCTATTTCAAGGCTTTAATTTTACTATTCTTGGCACACTGAAGATCATTTTAAATAGGGAAAAACCAGCAGACATGAAATAAGAGCTCTGATTTAAAGATGTCAACAACTTCTGTTCAGTCTCAAGGCCCCAAAGTATTGTGGAAAAATGTTGGAAGACCTTTTTCCATCTAAAAGTAGCGAAGACGTCACTTAAAAACCTCTAAAATGTATTAAACAGATCTCCTTTTCCACATTAAGAAACAATCATATGATCAAAATGAATCTAGCTTTTTATTTTCCCAGTAAATTAACATCCTACTCCTAAGTTTTATACCAATTCAAGTACCAAGCAGTTATACCCAAAGGCCTGCAAGTGTAATTTGAACAATTTTGTTACAACTGCTATAATGAAATTCAATGGAAATGTAGTGTTTAATGTTCCCAATAACCAGGTTACAAAGTCTCATTAGAGATGTAATGTTCCTCGCTAACAGACACCCTGTTCTACATTAAAATTCCATCAGGAGAGACCCATAAAGACACAGCACTGTTCTTTGCTTTTCACTTTTATAGGTAAAGACAGAACATCAAGCAGAACTCTTCATAAAAATCTTCCATTCTACACAATGCAAAAGTTACTGGGTCACTAAATTACCTTTAAGAACACATTCTGCACAATTGTGTGTCTCTGAAAGAACTTACAGAGTTAAGTATTGCATAGAACATTTTGACCACACCAGAAACCAATAAATGATAAATTATCAATCCATTTATGATACTGAAATACTCCAGTTAGCAAAAGCAAAAGTAAACCAATAGATTCACTGTCTATGGCGTGAACTTTTTCACACAGTAAATGTGCTTCTCTCAACTGGGTAATGTTTGATCAGTCATAGAAGGATCACAGAATATTCTGAGTTGGAAGGGATCCATGGGGATCATTGATCCAACCTGTGGCCCTGCAGACACCCCAACAATCCCACCTGATGCCTGGGGGTGTTGTCCAAACATTCTTGGAGCTCTGGCAGCCTTGAGGCTGTGACCAATCCCTGAGGAGCCTGGCCAGTGCCCCCCACCCACCTTCCTGATATATCCAACCTAAACCATTCCCATGGGAATGGAAAAAAAAAGCCAAACAACCTCAAGGTGAATCTGGAAACAAAATGAAACATCTGTCCCAAAACCACAGCTTTACTTTGCTTCAAGGAAAGTGGAAGCAAAGAAGACCCAGAAGCAGCAATGCCCTTTCTCTGTAGAAATGTCACTGTCAAAGCTGGGGGCTGGCCTAGCTGGGCTCTGACCTGTCCAGGACAGTTCTGCTTATGCACTTCCCATAGAGCCCGGCCTCATCCTGCCTAACTGCTGCTGGACAGAATCCTCCACATTTCCACCAGTATTCACTGACTTTATCAGCCTGTGAACAGTTCATAAAGCTTCCCAACAGACAGTCTGGTCATTGCTCTGGAGTTCCTTGGAGCAGCACACGACTGCCTCTGCTCTGCAGTTACATCTGGTAAAAATTCCCACAGTGGGGTGTTGCAGGGTAATACAGGATAACAAGGGAGGATAATAACAAAAAAAATAATACAGAATATAAAGGGGAATCTTATTGAACAGAAAGACAGATGGGCTGGAGGCTCAGGGCAACTTCACCTCTTGTCATGGCCCAGTAGCTGAACATTGTTGTATGAGCCCACACAGCTCACACAAACCATCCCATTTCAGTCCCTCACTAAAACCAGCAGGAGTTTGATCTGTATTTCCTACAGGTTTGTCCTTCATTGATGCCTCTCTGTGGGAATCCAGAGGGCTACCACCAAACCCAACTTTCCTGGTGATTAAAATCAGCAATTTTTACTTATTACTTGGGAGTTCTACAGGGTAACAAGGTTTATCTGGGGCTTTGATTTCAAAGTTCTGTATTCAGAAACTGCAATTTTTTCAGCTTGGGAAATGTTGTGCATTACAACTAATTTGAAGACTATATTAATGTCAAGAAAAAGGAACAATGTCTCTTCCCCAGACTGCAGCTTCCTTCATAAACATTTATTTCTTCTCTACAATAGCATAAATTATGCAAAAATATTCTGGCTATTAGGAGCAAAGCAGTTGGGGGAAATGCCTTATTATTTATGATAAGGTCCAACAACTGTTAGGCTGGACTCAAAAAAATCACCTGGTGTTTGGGAGGTCAGAGACTGTGCTATTCACTTTCCCCATAAAGGCCCATGATATTCCTGCCCAGGGCTTCATGTCCATTCCAAGGCTTTGCCAGCCACAGTGGACACAAACATTCCCTGTAGTCTCCACAATTGAACAAATACTCAAGTGTTGAGAGAATCCCCCCAAACGATATTCTTCCAGTCTGTTTGAGCCATTCTGGCTCCATTCAATAAATACCCTTTTCCCCAAGGATTAAAGTAAATGAAAGCATTCAGAGTTGGATTATTTAAAAAGTTCATCTTAAAAACCATTTACCTTGTAATTTCTTCTCTAATAGTCTGTTATGTAAGGAACTTCCTACAGCCACTGAGTAAACAATTACTGTAGTTTGGTAGAATTTCCATTTGTTTGGTGCTTACTTCCTTGTACAGGATGCAGATTTCCATGGAGTTGTTGAATGCAAACTTCTGATTCATTACTTCTGTTTTAGGCTGTTATTTATATTAATGTATCTTTGATAAAGTGAGTTATTCAGTTCAGCTCATAACACATTGTTTCCTACAAAGTACTTTGAAACAATTCTGTTAATTCAGTGAAAAGAATTTTCATTCCAAGTGTGCAATATTATGAATATATACACAGAAATCTGTAGGTGTTCCATGCAGTATTAGTGAAAACAAATCTACGTTTCTCTGTGAGAATGTTTCATATGATAGTAATGCATAAAAGCTGACTTATTTTTTCCACAAGACAGATACTTTTCTCAAAGGAGTAATACTGAACACAGCTGTGGAAATACTAGATCTTCAACAACACTATCAACAAAGACAAGAATCTTCTAAGTGAGTTATGTAATGGTCTTTTAAAAGGATTAAAATTAGGAAAAAGGATTAAAATGTACTTATTTTTTTCACAGCAATTTCTCCAAACCTCTGAAAGTTGGCTATGCCATTCATTACTTTACATCCTCTGGCCTCGTAAATTCTGTTCCTTAAAAACTGACGGGGAATGACAGCCCTTGGGAACATTTTGTGGTTCTCAAGCCCTTTTCACTGACAGTTCTGTATAAACATCCACCTATGGCTTCCCTCTAATGCAGGATGGTTCTGGACTTGCTCAGGTTATTCACTACAAGTCTTCCAGGGAAAACTCTTTCTCCCTTTTTTCCCAGCTCACTTTGGCTCTCATAACAGAGAACTTAGGAAGCAAGACTCTTCCTCTTCCAATTAGACCAACTACTTTTTGGGTCTATATGAAACATTAAAATCCACTTCACTTTCTTGCACATTTCCATAGCTGAACTATAAATGTTTCACGAAGTATTTCCTTCTGTTTTGAGTCTGCCACCCACTGATTTCTTTGGTGTTGGTCTAGTTTTAGCATTGGAAGCATCAAAATAATTACTCTCTTTCTTGACAATATATGGGTTCAAGTTAATCTGCATTACCTGTATTCTGTATTTATTTTGAAGGCTATTTTGAGAGCCTCTGGTAAAACCTTAAATGAAAGAAACAGTGATTAATTCCCATTTTAGCTGAATTTAATTTCTTTCCAACCTGAGCAAAGAACATTATCTGATTTTATGTGAGGAGATATACATCTTATCCATTAACTGGAAAAAATAGGTATGCTAATAACCATGATGCAAAAGTATAGTCACAATATGAATTAAATGCTGAGAAATGCCTGTGGCAGGGGGTTGGAACTGGATAATCTTTAAGATCCTTTCAAGCCCAAGCCATTCTATGATTCTATGAAATTAAGATATAATTTGCTTGTTAAACAAAATAAAAGTTATTCATTTGTAAGTTACTTTCTGAAGTCAAGGCTCCTTTGTTCTGCTGTGGTAAAACCAAATGAAAATCATCTTTCCTAGAATAAAGTGTTCAAGAAGAAAATAATACCCTCTCCTTTACAAATTGTTCTCCAAAAAATCTCCTTTTCCATACCACAAGTTAATATGCAGTTATGACATATGTTTTCTTCCAATTGACATAAACATTTCCACTGAGTGGTAAAAGGAGCTTCTGTCATCCAGTGGATTTCTGTCTCTGATGAAAAGCAGTGCAAACCCTTCCAGGGTACCAAGCTTCTTAACTAACACACTCTTGTATTTGCAAACAAATAATCTTTGGAAATAGTCTATTAGGACATCAGTCTGACAACCCTTCTCTGCTAGTTTCTACATGATCTTTTGGCTTAATTTAGGAGTCTTTATCTTCCTATTTTTTTACATTTTTCATCAAAATTATAGTGATAGGGCTAATTTGTGACTATCCCCTACAACTGAAAGGGGAAAAAATGAATGCTAAAAATCAACAAAATACTTATGGTATAGAAGGGATTAAAGAAATTTTAACTGCCTTTTTAAAAATGCCCACTGGAACCTAATATAGATTACATAGTACCTACAATTTAAAAGTAGCAAAATTATGAGAAAGTAATACTAAAACTGTAGCAGCAGTCATTAGCTAAAAGTAAATCAGACTTGTTCAGAAGGCTCCCAATTTTTTGGGAGTACTTAGAACTAGACCCAACCCTGCATGACAGATTTACTGCTTTTGTGTTGATGAGAAACAAATGAATCCCTCCCAGAAAATTCCCACGGATAAAAACACACATCTGAACACAGGCTGAGTTAATTAATATGACAGGGAAATCACTTCTTGAATCAGAGTATACCCTCCTTATTAGTAGCAATGATACTAATGATTAAATAAAAGAAATGCTTCCATTCCTACTATTCCAAAATGAAAATTTGTGTTTCAAAACTTGCAAACAAATTGAGTTTGGAGACCTTCCTAGAGACTTTGTTACTTTTTCCATCTACAAAACAGATGTGCTCAAAGTACATGCAAACATTTACAGACCCAGGTTCTTCATTAGACAAAGAAGGGCAAATTGTAGTTAATTACCATCTCAGGAATAGGATATTCACTGCTTCCACTTCTAACAGTCAATCCCAAACTGAGTCAAAGTCATCTTCTTTTGGGTCTTTGGATTTTTATTTATATAAATTACTTTTGTTGACAAGTGAAGTTAGGGAAAAGTAATTCCAAATTAAATGATACTATCTTTTCACTCTAACATACTTTAAACATTTTTTTCTGGACTAGATGGCCATGTTTCTTTTTTCTTAAAACCAACAACTCACTGGAACTTGATGACAGTCACCACTTTAAGTGTTGCCTTTATGTTCTGAACAACAGGGATCTACCCAAAAGCTGTCTAAGAACATGACCTAATTTACATTCCATATTATTCATCCTCATTGGTAAAACAAAAGGGAAAATGGGGGAAATTCAGCATTTGCAGGTGATCAAGATTTGGGGTTTTTTTAAGGCATTGTTGAATTTCAGCAGAGTAAATGCTTGATACTCTATGAGGAAGTGTTGTTCCAGCTTGTATTCTGGAACAGAAAATTTTCCTTTAGAACTTATTGTTGGAGTGATTCAGTAGTTTGGCACTGGTTGCAGAGTTTTTGATTTTAACTACTGTTTGATTTTCCATGAAAGAATGTCTGGTGTTTCCAGTGTCTCTAAGGCAGATAAATACCCATATTCCATAAAAATGCCATGTTCATTATACAAACCTGTGAGCAGCATCAAAAGCTGACAATTGACATGTACCAAAACTAATTTCAAGACTTTCAATGATCAGGCAAAGCAGTTTCCTGATCCAGTTTGGTGCACAAACCTTTTCACAGGACCAAGGAGAAGAGCATCAAGGTGGGAATAAGCCAGGCAGGAGCTTCAGAAATTGGCATTCCCACAGTGAGGAAATTGTATTAATCTGTAGCCTGAGATAGAACAAAGTGAAATAATGCTCCAGAGACAACAGAAACTGTCTGCAAGTATGAAAAACCCTTCAGGTGATGTTTTGCCTCTCCAGTCATTCCAGGTCACCACATCCTTGCATCCATAAACCATGACAATACCAGGGATGCTTGGACACGTACACTTGGCTTCATGGCTCTTTTTGTACACAATCTCTCAATATTCTAAGTTCTGACCCGCCCTGCAATATTGCTGTGTTGCTAACAAACATCAGGGACTGAGGACTTTGACTGCAAAGGAGACTGCATTTTGATGCAGTTTTAAAGTCAGCTGCCAAAAACATGCTAAAAACTATTAACAAGCAAAAATTGATTCATGCATGATGATAAAAAAGACTTTTAATATATTTATATATAGATACTGAAGAATCAAAGTGAAGTACAAGAAGCTGAAGGGCAGATTTTGTGTACTCAGCTGGTTAAATGGTGTAGTCCAGCCTGAGAGGAGCCAAAATTTAGTTAAAACCAAAGTATGTGACCACACCGCACATGGAGCGGTTGTGAGCACGAAAGGAATATGTCATGTTATTAAAATGTGATGGGCAGGCTCCAAGGCAGCTTTGTGCAGTTGATGTTAGATTCATCACATTATGTAAACCACATTTATAAACAGTGCTAGAAAATGAAAAAGTACTTAGTTTGCTTTAAAATAACAAATGTATACAAGACTGGCTTAAAACAGAAGTGGCAATGGAAGCACCAGCCACATAAGGCAGTGTATGTTTGCCTCTCAGGCACATCAAGTAATACAAAATACAAATACAAATACAAAATAGTCATCTTCAAGAAAGAAATCAAAGGCAGAAGTTTATATCACTGATAATTTCAAATATAAAACACCATCCAAATTCTTTTTCACCTGCATATTTCACCACAGTGAGACAGTATTTTGAACCATGTATGTGTTGGATATACTTCTATTCTTTGCTCAAAAATCGATCTCCATAACTCATAAATGTTACATAAATATTTTAAGGCAAGACAGAATTCTAATATTTAACCAATTGTCTCATTGGTGGAAACCAAAATCACTGAAAAGTTCTGAGCAAACAGTGTGACCTTATATAATCTATTCATTATTTAAACACATGATCTTTCTTTGGAAAATATACCAACATTTGCTTGCAAAGAAAATACCATCAGACTACTATTTGAGAATCTCCCTTTATTAAGCCCCCAACATCACGCATTAAAAACCTGAGACACTGAAAATGTGCTGCAAATGTTTGAAAGAACAGGCTCAAAGTGGATTGAAAACCACTGGTTAAGTTTTAAGTCCTGATGTCAAGACTAACATCTAAAGTTCAGAACTGAGTAGTGAAGATACCTGAGAAGGTGATTTCTGGGCATTTTACCTTAGATTGCAATTATATTCACATCAAAATACACACAAATCAGGTCTTGAAACATTAAACAAGACTATTACAAGAACAGCATGTGAACTATATTTATTTCTGCCCTACTATATACTGGACAAAATTGATTGATCATCCACTCTAAGGTAAGAAGGTTATCTTTTTTCCAGATACTACCACTTTGTGTGTTGTCTTCATTACATAATTGGCTATGACAAATTTTATACACATCGGAATGTGTTCCTACCTCCAGAATCAACTAAAAAGAGAAAATAACAATAAAAACCCTGAGTATTCATCCAAAATTGAGATGTTACTAAACCTCAAGAATAGTTTGCTGCAAAACCAGGGTGAGCTGAAACTGCTGATTCAACACTTTGCTACTGAACAAAGTGAAAAAAGAAACCAGTACATTTATATCACAACCCTCAGGCCCTGCTCTCTTCTATTAAACAGCCAAGAAAATGTTGGAGGGTTTTTTAAAACAGCAATTTAATACTAATTTCCTCAAGTAAACCCATCCAAACCAAACTATTCAAAACAGAGGGGAGTGTTTGGTTTCTACAAGCAGGCAAGAGAATGCAGATATATGCAATTTGAGATTTCAAAAAAGCTTAAGATCATCCTTCAGATTTTTCTGTGGGAAATGTGATTGCTTTTGAAACTGTAATTTTATTCCTTGGGAAAAGTGATAGGGAAACTCTTTATCTTCATCCATCTGTGCTGCTGGAACTGGAACAGATCAAAAGCGATGCTGCAGGTAACACAAGTCTTGTCTTTGTTGATATCACAGCACTAAAGTTTTAATTTTTGGCATAGAATCTTTTCCTTCCTTAAGAAAGTAACAGTAGACAAAATAACTATTATGCAACTCACACAGGCATTTTGCAAACAGACCATTACATGTATAATAAAAAAAAAATCCCAATTAAAATTTCCAGGCTTTTTTTTTTTTTTTTTTTTTTTGCAAGGCAAGACCAGACTTTTAACATAGAAAGAAGCTAATTAAAGAAACAGATGAAGTCAGATGTGCATGGAACTGGGTATAATGTGTTGTAAATTTAAAGACACAAAGTACTTCCCTGACTATGAAGCTTGCTTTAGGTAAACTCTATTAATTAAACATTTTTGAAGTTTACATAAACAGGGGCCTATGAAAAGTAAACAAAGAATAAACCAGTTTCTAAATATTGTGATGTGCTCCTCAGTATGAACTTTGTACCAGGGCACATTCTCAAAGATTTGATTTTAAACCCACAATTTCAATCACAGAATACTGCAAATATTGCCTGTTCTAATTAATAGATATGTTTTATTTCCCACACACAAGAGACAGAAATTAGCTATATTGATTAAAAATCTGATCTACAGTTTACCATTGTCCCCAGCCAGATTGCTGCCTCCTGAAAGCAGAGCTAAAATTTACACATAGCTACACAATAAAGTCCTGGTTTTCTAACTTTAGAAAGATTTGGCAGCCTGCAGGTCACTGCAGGCTACTGGTTTATTCTGCCACTGGCTGAGGTTTTATAGTTTTATTCAAGTCACACTTTTAAAAGAAAAATGGCTAGTGAAATCATAAATAAGTGGAATTCCACAGCAGGAGTGACCTGAAATGGACCTCACTGTACTTCCAATGGCCTGATGTCAACTATTATTAAACTACAGGTTTTATAAAGTCTTCCACTAGACGTCTAGAGTTAAGCCAGAAGTTTTGGCTCTAATACAGGCAGTGATGAAAAACATATGAGTGGTAACAAGTCTCCTTAATATCATTCTTCAGTACTAAGATGGGCTAATCTGAGGCAGCACTTTACTCTGGTATCACCCACAGTGCCAGAAGGATCAAGAAGCTTGGAAGTGGACTTTTTCTTTATATATGATTTTCATTTCATAGATCTCAATCTAACTTCCTTTTTCCTTATTTTTTTAATAATATGAAATAACTGGACATAAGAACCTTAGGTGGATTATCCCAGTGCTTCCGGAAGAACTTCCGAATCTGCAAGGTATGTCCAGTTTGAATACCTATTCTATATAAAAAGCAGCAAGGATTTATGATTGTCAGTCACTATGTGCAGATTAATGATATTAAAATTAGAAATGCCACTTTTTAAACAGAACATTTGAAAATTTACTTGCAGCTGTAATACTTCTGTGTTTACTTCATGTGAGCTGAAAAACAAATAGAGCTATAGTAGATTATTTGACTATCAAAAACTTGTCAGAAAAATGTTACAATTGACCATAACACTTTTTCTCAGTTATAACCATCTAGGAAAATTTACTCTACAACAACAGCAGCTCTTACAGCAATAACTCAGTGCTAACTGTCTGGAATTTGGTATTCAGGTTGGTGGGGTTTAAGTACATATCAGCAAAGTAATTAAAAACAACCCAGGAAAGAATGAACTGTAGATGAGCTACAACCTAAAAATACTCATAGATCATTCAGTAACAAGAGTCAAGCAGCTCTCCATAAAAAGTAAATAATCTGTAAACACAATTTATTTTGTAAACATTCCTCTTAATTATTACTGCTCAACTGCAGTATTGGACTATTTCTGACAACAGACATTTCTGTAGTAATCTTACTAATGAAAAACCTTCCTCCTGTTTTTCTTCAGCAATTTAAGTAAATCAATCGAGTAGATAAAGAGTTAAACAAACTCCTTTTATTTCTGGAATGGGACAATGACTAATAGAACCAGAACTATTTTTAAATATAGATTTCAAAACAGTTATGGTCTTGCCTTTCTTTGGACAAAATCTGTGCACAGAGCAATGATTTGTTAATGAACACAGGGACTTTGCCTCTGCAAAGACCACCACCGGGTCATTTAAACATTTCCTTTTCAGAAACAATGTCATGGGAAATTTGTCTCTGTACAGGGGTAACAGAAGAGATTTCTAAATATAATTTAGAATCTTTTAAAGACATAAAAACATTATATATTAAGTCCTTTAGTATAACTGATAAGACATCAAAGTCCATGTTGCTGGACTGGTTTGCAGCTGCCAAGCAATTCAGAGTTATTTGTTGTTGGGTCTCTATGCACTCATCCCATACTAACAACATGACTTCTGTTCCCACTGAAAGGGATTTTCTTCCCATAACTCATGTTTAGAATTTTGACATCACAGAAATATGGGAATTTTCCACATAAAATCTTAGGGGGTTTAATCATATTAAATTATACTGTTACATCACCTATATTTAGTAATTTATAAATTATAACGAATAGCAGAAAAAGTGCCTGTGTTCCATGGCAATATGAGTTTGGGTATGGATGACCACATTAGTGTGCCAAACAAACAGTGCAGTGATTTTTGGACAGTTACACACCTCAGCAAAGCACCACAGAGCATCTCTCCACTTGAAGTGCACTCTCCACATTGTCACCTCACCTTGGTGAGGTTGATGTTCCAGGGAGAAGGTGCTACTCAAAAGCTTTTTGTGCTGAAGGATTGATGTAAAGAAGGTACAATGGAGCTTGAATGGAGCTTTGTCAAACTCATTTCTCAATGTTCTGGTCTGTTAAAACAAGAATGGACAAAGCCAGGCTTTGTCCAAGTGACAACCAGCTGCTCAGGGGATTATTTAACAGAGCACTTCAGCCTGTCTAACAGCTTGACTATGTCAGGAATGGCTCCCCATCCTCTTCCTTCCTTCTCTTTCCACTTAGTGTTCCAGCCCTGTCAACCAGGCTGTTCCACCCTTTCTTTTGTGCTGGTTCTGGTACTCCAAGCTGACTCAGTTTCTTCACTTGAAAAGAATATGAGGGGTTTTTTGTTGTTCACATTAGTTTTGTGCTGGTGTACTGAGTTCAACCAGCTCAGTGAACAGCCTGAGAGGAAGAGCTGGTACCAGAGAGCTGGCAGGGAGGGCCTGGGAGCACAGCCAGGCTCAAGTGGCAGCAGGGGACCATTGGCACAGCTGTACCTACACCTTCTGAAACAGTATTTCATAAAATCTTCAGGACAGTATTTTAAGAAAAGTCACTAGGATCTTGGATTTTCAGCTTTCTTTTAATTCTCTTATTCTTGAAAGTTTGTATAAGTTGTTTGAGAAGAGCTACAGAGTCATGTCAGCATCTATTTACTGGGAAATTCAAAACCTCAGGCAAGAAAGAACCATCCCCACACCTTCAATAAAACTCAGTTCTTTAGGATCCATTCTTTGACATTTCTTTAGCCAGTGTAAGCCTGGAGTCAAGCTTGATGATGATTCCTAACTACAAAGCTAAGAATGATTTCCTAAGGGCAAAATGGGAAGATGAAGCAATGACCTTTTGCTTTAAAATAAAAAAAAAAATCACAACTCAGGTTTCCTTACATAAAGGGACTTGTTTTCAAGAGATTTAACTCACAGAACCAATATATATCATCAGTGACACATTTCAACACTACTTTTCAAGAACTTTGTGAGCAACACATGTTTTTCAAGAGTTCAAATTGGCCACTACTCCAATCACAGTCTCAATCTTTTAATACTTTGAAATCCTAATTTTTGGCTATGTGCAAGGAAATATGCAATCCATTTGCTACAGATGCAAGTGTGGGAACAGATTTTTAAGTTGTTTCATAAGAGAACTTCCTAGCACCAGATCCAAAAGAACATTTTAGGAACATACATGCAAGTTTATCTTTTAGATCCAGTGAAACTACACAGCCAGTGCCTCTCAAAAATTGAAGTCAGCAGGGACTTGGAAAGTCCATGTCCCACTTGATATCCTACATATGGAAATAGTGTGTCATCACTGGATAAACCACGGGGCATTTTATCACTTAGGACCTAAACTGCCAGGGAAGAACAGAGAGCCCAAGAGCCCATGTGTGACAGCCCTGCCATTAAACCACTTGTCCAAGAACAAGGAGAACTTGGAAGTCTGAAAGGCTTCCAACTCCTCATCTCCTAATTGATTTTATGACTGAAATAGTGAAGATTTTGGCCTTTTCCTGAAGCTGAAATAGAAGACTGAAAAGACCAAATATTCCAAAGGTGCACACACCCAGAGATGACAACAATTCTCTCTCTCAAAAAAAAATCAGATTCCACACCTTCTTCCCAGCACTGTTTATATTCAAAGAGTCCTTCAAGGACAGACATTGTAAGGGATTGCAAGAACAACCACAAAATTCTTCCTAGGAGCATTGCAAGAGAACATTATTTTGAGCACAAAGGAAAACATAAGGGAAAAATACACATGAAGATTCTTTCAAGTGATTATTACCTCAGTAAAACTACATGCCCCACATGAATGAGCATGCAACTGAAATACTATGGGAAAGAAAATTCAGCTATATATTGTTTACCTACAAGATACAAAGTACTTTGTAATTCTGATGTCAGGCATATATTCAGGGGAAAGAAGTCGCTGCATTCTTTTCATGTTATCTGAACACTATTAGCTTTCTTCTTTTTAAACTCCCTGAAACAGACACAGTTACAGGAGCAGCAAGGTATGCAAGATATTTGCATTTAATGCTGTTATGAACCCCCTCCAATAAATATCAAAATGACTTTGCACAGAAAGAAAAGTGGTACAAACAAAACCTCATTTTTAATAAGCCAAGTCAAACCCCAGTACAAACCAAAGCACTCCTGTTCCTGCAGTGGAGGACCAAAGACAACATGCCTACATAAAGGGATTTTTCATCTCCAAACAGATCAGCAAGCATTTAATTAGATGATCAAACAAAAATTGACACCCATTTAGTATTTCCTTAAAGAGGCCTATGATAGTCTAAATAGAAACACTTTTATAAACATGACATGCACAATAACATTTCCTGCAGCCCCTCTTGATTTGTGGAACATATTTTTGGTTCCAAATTACTTCTGGAATTGGGCTTTGGAGGGAAACAATGTTGAGCTGAGAGCTGAATCTACAATATATTCTAAGAGTTTGTTGTATTCTGTGGCAATTCTCACTATCTCCAGTCTCCTCTACACCTAGTTTTGTAGGAGCAAGGGAAAAAACCCACCAAACAGAAAAGCCCCAACCTATGTTTATTGAAAAATTCACACACAAAACGACCAGATTTCAGCTTTTCTTCTGGATTTAAGTCGCTGATTTCCACTGATACGGCATGCAAGTCCTTCTCAGAGAAAAGAGCCCTCCTCAGACAGAAGTCAAGAGAGAACTGGGTTTGTTTTTCCTGGAAAAGAGAAGTTTTGGGGGGACCAAATTGTGCCTTTCCAGTGCCAGAAGGAGCCAACAAGAAAGACAGAGAGGGATTTTTTACAAGAGCCTGGAGTGACAGGACAAAGGGGAATGGCTCCACACTGGCAGGGAATAGGTTTAGATGGGATATTGGAAAGAAATCAATCCTGGTGAGGGTGGGTAGGCCCTGGCCCAGGGTGCCCAGAGCAGCTGTGGCTGCCCCTGGATCCCTGGAAATGTCCAAGGCCAGGTTGGACACTGGGGTTTGGAGCCACCTGGGACAGTGGAAGGTGTCCCTGCCATGGCAGGGGGTGGAATGAGATGATTTTCAAGGTCCCTTGCAACCCAAAGTGTTCTGGGATTCTACAGTTCCGTGAGATGGGTTTGCATGCAGAGGTGAACTGCCAATGGCAATAATAAACAAATGACTAGAACATGGGAAAAGCTGTTGTCAGGAATGAAAACTTCAGATTAGACGAGGAAGAGTTTTTAATTAAAGTGTTTAGAGAGTGGAATATCAAGTGTTTAGTAAGTATCCTGCTGAGTGCATTTTATGCACTGCTAATCAAGTACTTCCCAATTTTATAAGCAATGTACATATGCCAACATATCCCACTAAAAATATTTTTTCATTGAGAACGAGTACAATAAATCATATTCCAAGTTCTATTTTTACTACAAAAATTCCACTTCAAAGATTGAAGCAAATGATAATATTATTTGTAAACTAAATGAAAATACTTTGATATTACATTAGTGCCTAATGAATTTAAGTTAATATTTTGTGTAATTTTATCGTATTAATTTATATTTAAAAGATTATATTCTTCATCCTTCATATACTAATGAAACCTCAATATTCACAACAGACAATTTTGTTCCCTGTACACTGACTCTGGTGTTTATTTTTTTCTTCATTTGTTCACTTTCCAAGATTGGTTATTCTGATTAAGAAGATATGAAAGAATACACACTCCTCCTCTTCTTGGCTTTGTGCTCTGCCAAATCTCTCACTGGTCCTTCCTATTTTACACTAAAGAATATGATGCTCCAAGATATGGAAGACGACGATGATGATGACGATGATGACAATTCTCTATTTCCAACCACAGAACCCATTCTACCACTAATTCCTTTTGATCTGTTCCCAACATGCCCCTTTGGATGCCAGTGCTATGTGAGAGTTGTGCATTGCTCTGACCTAGGTAAGAACAAATTTGTGTGTCTGTTCTTCACTGGATTCTCCTTTGGGGATTTTGTCATTTCAAGGATGAATTGTTATATATAAATATAAATGTTATATAAATGTTATATAAATGTGATGCAAAGTATTCCTTCATCTTCCACCAAAGTGAGCATCCCTGGTAACAGTTCAGCCAAAGCTAAATGAGCTCCTGTCAGTGCTGAAGGTACATCCCAGTCTCTAAAAGTGAATTCATTATTAATTATGCCAATTTGAATTAGTGCTCACTGAAGTTTTCCTATGATTCAAGGCAATCAAAGGACTCTGCTCCCACCACCAGCACAGTACAGTGACATTTGTTCTCATCACAGCCCTGACACCTTCCTAAACTTCATCCTGGACTCCTTGTGTATTTGAAACATTGTCCATACATAAATTGCTGGGGTCTGTAAAATCTGTTATTACTAAGGAATCAAAAACTTTTGCTGACAGCAGCAAACTGTGGTTAATGCATCTGCTCTTCAAATTTCAAACCACTTTACATGAGTTCACACAGAGAAAAATCCCACATTAATAGACTTAATCTTTAGACAACTGCAATCTCTTAATTACAGAATAACTGTTAATAAATTGGACAGCATTTGACATTTCATGCAACACCATTTCTCAAAAGAAAGTTACTGTCCCCGCTGAGTGTTTTCTGCTGATTCAGGATCTCAGATAGCCTGAACTGCAGTGGGTTTGTAACTGAACAGCAAACTGGGTTGGGGGATTAATGCTACTGGTACTGATTTATGTTAATGACTTCTGGTACTGGTACTGAAGTGCTGGCAGTGGAGACCCTCCTTTGCCCAACCAAGAACAGGTTTCTCAGCCCCACCATGACCCCAATGAACCCTTAGCAGCTGCCCCAGTGCAATGGACAGAGCAGAGGTGCAAAGGATCACTGAGCACTAAGCAGAGACCCCCCCCAATCCACAGCCCTGTTCCTCAATAGGGAATCACTGTCCTAGATTCCTGAGGGATCCTTTCTCCAGGGACTAAAGAGTTGCCCTATAGGACAACCCCTGCTCTGAGGATTATTTCACAGGTGCAGAGAGTCCACAATGAGCAGTCCTGATTTAGCTTTTGTGGTCAGGGCAGAAGCAATTCCTCACAAAACTATGCACACATTTGGGGTACGTTCTAACATCATTAGTTTTTTCCACTATAAAAAGTTCCCTTCTACTCTTTGCTTTATGGCTGTTCATATTTTCTTCCCCATCATATTCACCAATAATCTTAATGTGTTCTGATGTTTGGCAGTTAATTTCCATACAGCACATAATGTTTCTGTTTTTGTCACATACTTATGTAGGTTTGACATCAATTCCTCGCAACATCCCGCCAGATACTCGTATGATTGACCTTCAAAACAACAAAATCAAAGAGGTCAAGGAAAACGATCTCCAAGGACTCACATCACTTTATGTAAGCTGGCTATTCCCCAGGTTTGAAATCTTAGTTAGCAATCAGAAATATTTAGATACTTTAAAAATACAAATGGTATTTCCTTCTTCAATAATATAGATAAAAATAATCTAATCTAATAGCTTTGAGCCGTAAGAACTACCGTCTGCCACATCCAGAAAATGTACCATATTCATCTAACCAAAAAGATTCTCAAGATTTTTCAGTTCTTAGCATGCACAGAAATATTCCCTAAATTTTAAAGGCTGCAAGGCAAGTGATCCTTTTTATCTGCTTAGCTGGAAGATAGCAGGAAGAATTTAATCTCACAGGACAACTGAAGTGATATTTTCTGAGGGTATTTTCAAAAGAACAGAACACACAGCTAACACATATACAGCACTGAAACCAATGCTGCAAATCCAACTGACCTGAACAGAAAACAGAAACACTGAATTACTGGAAAAGTCAGGGGCTTTACTCCTCATTTGTTACCATGCTCAATTATGCACGTAGAGACTTTGAAATAAATATCACTGGCAACTGATAAATCTAGATGTTTACAGTACACAATAATCCCTTTTTATGATGAAAGGAAATGAGACTCTCAGAGGACTAGGAAGTAGATTAAATCTACTTTAGAATATTTGTTTCTATTAGATGTCACCCTAGATCCAGCATCCAGATCTAGTTCCACTAACAAATACTGACCATTTAAAAGTTTTCACTCTAAACCCCAAATCTGTTCCATAACTTACAGCAAATTAATTACATTCTATGCTCCATTAGAAAGACACAAGACACACAACACACAACAAACAAGCATGAGGACCATTCCTAACACACTAGGAAGAAACTCTTCCCTGTGAGGGCGGGCAGGCCCTGGCACAGGGTGCCCAGAGGAGCTGTGGCTGCCCCTGGATCCCTGGAGGTGTCCAAGGCCAGGCTGAAGGGGGCTTGGAGCTACCTGGGATAGTGGCTGGTGTCCCTGCCCATGGCAGGGAGTGGCACTGGATGGCCTTTAAGGTCCTTGACAACCAAAAATAATTCTGTGATTCTATAAAACAAATCCTTTCTGTCATATTTTGCTTCTGAGGAAAATCTGAAAATTTACCAGATCTAAGTGTTTATGAATGAGCTTGTTAATTATTATGGCCCAAGATGAGACAGAGAAAACAGGAACTATATAAATTCAAAGTTGGCAATGAAGCATTTCCTACTCTCGTCTCGTGTCTGGGTGCAGCATGGTTTTAGCAGCAAGCAAAGGGTAAATGCACAGACTGTGGTTTATATTCTGTGTAAAAGATCTGAGAGTCTCTTATCTCCCAGTGACTGAGAAAGCCACTGGAATCCATCAGCAATCACCACATTATAGACCAGAGTCACCACTTAATTATGTGATAGCTGAGGACACTGAGCTGCTTTTTCTCCTCGGTTCATTTGTGGCAAGGCCGAACAACATTTTCAGTGAGAGCAAAGTTTACTTTGTACAACTTGGCTCAGTCCTGGAGTCTGCTTAGCACAGGCACAGATGGCAGCTTGGATTAGGAAGGAGCATTTCCTGTTTATTTCCTTGAGCTAACCTAATTTTTTTCGGGGAAAAAAAATTCTTGTTCAATTTACTTTTTTTTCCCCCCCGCACAATTCCTGAGAGGAGATGACTCCAAGAAATAAAAAAGGAACAGAAATAAATAGTTTAGGTATGGAAATGCAGAAGCATGATTTGACATGTAAAATCATTTCAGATAATGTGTATTTTGTTGTATGTAGTAACTCTCTACAAGTTCTCTGATAACACACAGCAATGAGGAAAAAGCTGCCCCCAAAAGACTCGTGTACTGTACAGAAGAGACTGAAATTCAAAGGAGCTAGAAATGACAAATAAAATAAATTCATCTGTCATATATAGATACTAACATGCAAGAAACTCACATTAAAAACTTCACTTCTATTTTGCAGCATTATATTGAAATAAAAGATGAGATTCTGAGTTTTGAGAACTTGTGTGCATTAAGGAACAATAGCAACAAAGTATATAACCCCCATACAATCCCACAAAATATCTAAATACAAACATTTTGCTAATTCTCATTATCCATTGGCAGTTTGTCAGCTCTACCTTCTTATTAATGCTCCAGCTTTCAGGTTCTTCTTTGTTTTTCACAATCAACTGAAATGCCCAAAGCATCTACAAGGTTCTGAAGTCAGGTAGGATGGAAAAATAAAATATTTTAAATATTTAATTGCTGAATTGCATATCAAATCCATGACTTCAAATTCATAGTCATAACAGCCCTGGATAAAGAAAGCTTTTTATAGCTCTTTCCATCTCTCATAGGCACTGGCTTTGAACAACAATAAAATATACAAGATCCATCCCAAAGCCTTTCAACCAACAAAGAGGCTACGACGACTGTATTTGTCCCACAACCAACTGACAGAGATTCCAACAAATCTACCCAGAACTCTGGCAGAGCTCAGAATTCATGCTAATAAGGTTAAGAAAATCCCCAAGGATGTATTTAAAGGAATGAAGTCTCTACATGTTTTAGGTAAGTCTAATTAAGTAGAACAGAAAATATCTTTACCAAAAATGGAACATATCATACCTCATTTCCAATCAAACATCTCCCCAAGGCACAGTTTCCTCTTAAAGAGATATCCATGCTGTGGGAATACCCTCCACAATTGAGTTTCTATGTGAAGTTGCTAAGCTAAAGGTCAAGTTTTGGATAATCCTGCAAGCCAAGTAACACAGTCATAATTCACTGAGAGCTGTGACACCCCTCAGAACAGATAATCATTAATAAACATTAATGAATGCTTAGAATGTCAGAAATCATAAATAAACGTAAATCAGCTCTTTATAACTTAGTCTAACCTACACAAAATTCCTATGCCATAAATGCTTTTCTTTTTCCCCCTTGGGCAGAAATGAGTGCAAATCCTCTTAACAATGATGGAATAGAGCCAGGGGCTTTTGAAGGGGTAAATATCTACCACATACGAATTGCAGAGGCAAAATTAACTTCAATTCCTAAAGGTAGGTATGCCTTCCCTTTTCTAGTTTATTTATACCAAGATACTCCTTAATAAAATGCTTTAACATCTGAAGGATTACTAAATTCATAAATTATTTTGTATTCTTATTCCTTTTCTTTTTGAACTTAGTATCCAATTCCCCATTACAGAAGAGTTCACATGCACAAACAGCACAAACCCAGGGCACACAGGATCCCTCTCCCTCCACTCCTCTCACAGAATGTCCAGACACTTGGCTCACGAGGAACAATATAAAGAAATTCATAATTTGATGTCACTTCACTTCTTTCACACATGAGGCTCTCAAAAATCCTCACAGAGAAAGGATAAACTCCACAATACTTGATCAGGGTCATAAGGGATGCAGAATTCCCACTTCGTTTAAGGATTTAAAATTTAACTCCAAAATTTCTAAATTTAATTTTTAATATTTCAAGTCACACTGTGCCTCAAATACAATGTTGAATGTAGTTTTGCTAAGTAAAACTTAATTTTAATATTTAATTAAATTCATCATAACATACTACAAAATCAAATCACTTTTTCATATAACCCCCCCCCCACCTTGTAATTTGGAGGTAAAAATAAATTAAAACACAAAATTGAGAAATCAGTGACCTCCACACACACAAATGTAGCATAAAGAAGTTCAGTACAACACTCCACCTGCTTTTTCTGCAGGTCAGTGTGGTATTGAACCGAATTCTCATAATTTTCAACCACTCACAACTACCAGCCAAGAGAGCAAAGAAGGAAATAAAGCAAACCACCGTGTCCTATGTTTAACTCACAGGGAAACTAAATGTTGGCCCCTGTATTTATTTCTGATCATTCATATAAAGAACTTGATTCTTATTAATCTTTCCCTGTATGTATATATATGTATGTATACGTGTACATATAGATATAGAGAAGGATCCCTGTAGAAGTGAATACTAAAAAAAACCCCAACAATAATCAAAAACAACTCACCACAATTGTTCAGACAACTTTAAGATCAGAAAGCCTCTGTCTATCTATGGTAATACTTACTAACACAAAACAACACCCAAACAATCCAATATCAGCTCCTGTCACTTAGTACAAAAAAACCCAACAAACTGATTCCAATTTTGTCTTTGTTATAGAGAAATCTCCTATAAAGACCCACAGCATGAGGTCCAAAACGTGGTGTCAGAAACATAAACAAACCAAACAGATTTCACAGTGAACTCGCTCACCACAAATGCAAACTGAGTTTGTAGATGCTTCTCTCTGCAAATGCTATAAAGGCACAAAGGTTTAAAAAATGCAGCTTATAAAAGGTACTAAAAATGTGCAGTGGACAGATGGGTGGCCTTCCCTCTGGATATTGTCACTCAGGCACCCAGAACTGCGAGCTGGAATGCAAACTGGAACAAAGCCCAAACAAACAAACGTTATTCCAAGTGGAATAAAGGCAGGCTGGGAAGCAGCCACATCCCTTCGGATCCCAGGGCAGTGGGGATTGCTCGGTGTTGGGTGCCATCTAGACAGAAGCTGGGAAAAGGGAGCCCAGCAGCAGCAAATAAATTCAGGCTGGGATGAGCTTTCCTTGCCCTCACTAAGAGGATGTTGTGGAAAGATTCGCCACTTCCTGGTGCATTCACCAGCAGCCTGGATTTGGAATTTTTGGAAACACAAGAGAAAATATTCTGGCATGGGAAAGAGCTATCAAATACCACAATTTTTCTTCGAGTACTCCAAAATCTTTCCTCCCAGTCACATCATAGCAGCTGTGACAGCACAACTGTTACATCATGTAGAAAAAAATTACAGATCTTCAAAAACCTGTCCCTGGTTCCACTTTGACTACAGGCTATAGACTCTGAGATAAATGGACAAAACACAGGATTAACATCTTTGAAAAAGTAACCATGAGAGCTGTTATAAAGGAAGCCAGAAAAAGACCAAATTTTGGAACTCTTACATATCTTAAATTAGCATATGCCCTTCCACAGCTTAATTTTTTCTAAAGTTATTATTTTAAACCAACTTATTTGTAATACCAATTTCTTTGATGCAGATACCCTCTCCAGGATTCTTCACCCAGTTCTAAACATAAAGGAAAGAAGCTTTTTGGAACATAATAAATATTCCAACAAAAATAAGTTGATTTGGTTTTTTTACACTGAATTTTTTTTTTGTCAGATTTGCCCTCCAGTCTTCTGGAGCTTCACTTAGATGACAATAAGATCACAGGAATCGAACTTGAGGATTTTAACCGATACAAAGACCTTCAAAGGTAAAATTCCCAGGCTGAATCCCTTTATTTGTTAAAATGTCATGCCCAGCGAGATCTCTTACTTGATACTTTGCTTGTTAATGGGAGAAAAGAGAATAAAAATGATAGGTGTTTTAATAAGAATTGCTCTAAATAAGATCAAATTTTAAAACCCAAACACACTCCCAAGCCCTCACATTAGTCTTGTTATGACATGTTTTGCCAACAGTCTTGAACAGAAAAGTAGGATAAGAACCATCCATAATATAACCATCCTAAGTTCTTCTAATTCTTATACATTTATTCTCAAAAATACAGCAGGTGGTAAAGGGAATGACTTGGTAAGTGCTTTCCAATGCAATGAGGTTTAAAGAAAAACGTGTTTCTGAGGAATGTATCACTGAAACAGGAGAGAAGGAATTGCTCTCTGTAAAGCTCAGTTAAGAACTCTGAAAATATGGCTGAGCAGCACTGAACTTGGCAACAGAAATTACTGAACTGTGTTTAGACACCAAATTCAGTTTCTGAAAAAAATCAGGAAAGAATGGAGAAAAAGGGGAATCCTACTTTTAATGTTTGGAATTGCTCCTTCTGCAGGATGGGCAGAAAGAGCAATTCCAAATAACCTATGGCTCCAGCTTCTGAGTCATCTCCTGAGCAAAGCAGGTTGAAGCCTTATAGCAAAGAATATAAGGAAAATCTGGAAATAGCAAAAAAGGTAGTCCTGCTTTCTAAAAAAGCTTTATATTTTAAAAATAAGTTATACATTAAAAACACTTTTCTAGACAAGACTTGCTATTTCGCTATTTATTAGAACTTATTACAGTGACTACACTTTGCAGCTGTACTACTTGGCAAAATGATATGATTTATTTCACAAGCAGCTTGATGCTTATAATTTAAACACTTGCCACTATAATTACAAAAGCTGCATGCAAAACTGAACAATTGCTTGCAACTGATAACTGTGAGCTGATCTTCCTTAAGTGGAGTTTAAATGATGTCAGATTGATGGTGATTTTTTCCTAAAGGAAAATTTCCTATCCTCTGGTTCTTTTCTCCCCCTGTGTTTACTCCTATGTGTTTCAATCTTAAAGAAAAAAACCCAAAAAACTCTTCAATGCTGTTGTGAATCTCAATTATCCTTTAATTAAATGTTCCTTGTACTATTTCTAGGCTAGGCCTTGGCAATAATAAAATCAAAGAAGTGGAAAATGGAAGTTTTGCCAACATCCCAAGTATACGTGAAATCCACCTGGAAAGAAACAAGCTGAAGAAGGTTCCTCCTGGATTACCTGAACTGAAATACTTGCAGGTCATACACTGAACTTATTAGACTGCTCTGGGATTTCTGAGTTGTTTGACTTTGCCACTGTCACACTGATTAGGTCACAACCAAAAAGCATCATTAACCTAATAGGAGAGGCTGAAATCATAAAAACTTATTAAAGAAATAAAATCAAACTGCAGGAACACTTCCTAGCAAAGGACAAAAATATCAACAAAATGCTACACTTAAAAAAAATGTTTCCAGAAAATGAGAACACAATACTGCATCATTATAATTCTTACTAGACGAGAATATAAAATTGCATTTTAGAACCAAGTTCCCTAAGAATAGAGTCCAATTATTCTACAAACACACTGACAAAATGCCATTTGATTTTCCTTTGTGGGAGAGACTGCAGCAGGAGGAAGATTTTTTTTAAGAGTTAACACAAATTTTAAGCTCTTGTTACTCTTAATATCTGCACAGAACTGATGTTGTAGCAAACATCAGTCACGTACATGCTAAGGAATATTCTTCCCATTTTCATTCCACTCCTGTATTTTTCTGTTCCTGTTGCTGCAGGTTGTCTTCCTTCATTCCAACCATATTGCCAAACTGGGAGTGAATGATTTCTGTCCAACGGGACGAAGGAAGAAGAAAGTCCTGTACAGCGGCATCAGCCTCTTCAACAACCCCGTCAAGTACTGGGAGGTTCAGCCTTCCACTTTCCGCTGCATTTTAGCCAGGAACAGTGTTCAGCTTGGGAATTTCCTCAAGTGAGACCCAAGTTGGTTGTTTCAAAAAGCAACTTGTCCAAATCAGTTTTAAAATACTTGAAATTTGCAGAAAAACGCTGATTTTACGCTATTTAACCGTTTACAAAGTATTTGCTATTTCAGAGGTAATTAATTAGAAACAATATGTTAAATAGGATCCATTGTATTATTTGACAATGTTCAACCTACATTTGAATAATTTAAACAAAAGTCTTTATATCTTATGAAGGACTCTTAGAAGTGGAACTGGAAACTATATTTGATGTTTCCTATTACAGATGTTAAATGCCTTCCTTAAACCACATAGTTTGGACATATTCTTTCTTTCAAGCAAATCCTAAAAATCACGTGAGAAGTGACTTTTTCCACAGTTAGGAAAAGGAAACCTAGCTTCTATCCCAGAAAGTGTTGTAAGCAAAGTTGCAAAACCAAAAATTACCAGACTTCAAGGGAAATTTCTTGTGCCATTTTTGATAATGAACAAAGATGCAATAAAAAGCTATAATATTGTCATGTAGTTGTCTCTAAGCTAGAATATATTTTTACAATCTTTTCAGTGAGATAAAGGCAAGTTTCATATCAAGAACAGATGCAAAGCCTTTAAAGGTTGTTGGTAATTTTTCCTTGCAACTTTAAGAGGAAAATGTCCTTCAATGTTTTGCTATTGACAAAATTGGATGCAGTCTGAACATTAAAAGTAGGATTCAAGGTTTATCATATGCTTCAAGCTTAATAGGAATGACTATTAAACTCCCTTTCGGCTGGCACAAACATTTTTCTTTTATCTATAACAACTGTAATCATGTTTTTCACTTTATTCTTTTCCTCTTTATATTTTGACATCACACGGGTTAAGGATTCCTCCTTAATGGAAGTACCTTACAATTCCGGAAAACAAGCAGCTGGAACTTGCCTGCCCTGCCCTTCCTGTGCAGGGCAGCACACAGAACTCTCAATACTGACAGTACTGTATAAAATGGATATTTTAGATATCTATTTAGGGTATATTTGCTATTGGGATTCTAAATAAATTAAATAAACATACTGAATACCTGCATGTGTATACTTGATTACAGTCAAAGTGTGCCGAGATTATAACCATGCACCTTTATGACTTTTCTCTAGACACTTCCTCTAGTGCTCCTTTGTCCAGGTCTGCAGAGCTTACAGGTCCATTTATCCCTGCTGGTTTGCACAAAGTTAAAAAATCCAAGACTTTGGGCACACACTTTTAGAAGAAAATATTACAAAGAACTCAATCAATTCCCAATCTCTCAGCCTTCCCAAGCACACTATGCAATAAGTATCCAGTCTAATAACTGAGTTCTTTTCATCTGCTTGGTCTCCTGGCAGTTAATGTTTTGTTAGCACCCCTCTGCTGCTGAGACATAAAACTATGTAAAGAGGCAGAGCAGACCAGGGAAGGCCTTTACTGAAGAACAATATTTACAAATAGAAATTCTGTAACACACTTCAAAGCAGAATAAAAACCAAAGACTAAACAGAACACAAAACTTGAAATCTGTTGATGATCAAGTACGTTTCTATTCCTGGCTTCTGAAGATGTTTCCAACAGTGCATCTCCTAGAAAATACCAACATTCCCTCAAGGACAGATCCCCCTGCCTTATAGTACCATAAACAACTCCTAACCCCATGCAATGTTAGTAAATACATTAGATAACAGAAAAATCATTTCTATGAATCGTTGGTTTACATGCATTCAGAAACACTCCTGCTCTACTAGTTACATCATTTCAGCAATGTCAACACCAGCAGAAAAGCTGATTCCAATTCTGTAGCTTAACTGAAAGAACAAACTCACAATGTTGTGTTGTGAATTATTCTACACTAATTCACTGTTAACCTTTAAAAGGAAGCACAATAAAGAATTCAAACAATTCCTTATCTAATTGGTGTTAATGCAATGATCAACAGGAACTGCATCCTTGTGTTCTCTAAATCTATGAATTCTTTACAGGTACTTGTGTAAGAGTTTCACCAAATTTTAAGTCTGATATTGAAGTCCCACTATAATGGGAGAGCTCTGTAAAAATACAGCAAAGTCCTAAGAGCAGAAGACCATACAGTCTTGATGTTATCCTTCCAGAGCCTTGAAACCGCTCTTGCCTTCTCACTCTTTCCTCTGGCCTTGTACCCAGACTGAGAAACTTTCTCCAGTCAGCACCGATGGATGCATAGAATAGTCACAGAAGAAACTGCATCACTACTTTTAAAGAAACTGCCTCTACCTTCACTCTTAATAAATAATCTCCAAATGATTTTATCAACTGCTTAGGTTTGGCACCATCCTCTGGGCAAATTCAGACAGCTTAGAAGTTTAAAAAACTTCATCTGTGATTTAAACTACACTGACAATTTTGCTTTACAGCAGGGAAGTATCAAATAGTTTATCTTAACCATTTCCTGTAGATTTTACTTTAGAGAAAAGCAATAATTTCCTAGACCACCTCAAACTGATAGAATACCCGCTACTTAAGAGGAAAAAAAAAGTGCTCAATGACCCTCCACTATTTTCAGATATTATTCTTCAGCTGGCATTTGTGGCAACAATAATTAAAAATTTCCACACCTTACATCTTTGGCATGCTTTAACAGAGACCCAGGTGGATGTGTCAGTGGCACATAAACATTATGACATAATACATTATGATTATAGAATGCACCTTATACAGTTTCAGCAATGGTTTCTGAACATGGGAAGCAATACAATTAACAGAATAGTAATTAACTGATGATAACACACTGATGTTCAGCGATCTTCCCACAGAAAAAGGCATTTCAGTATTGGCAGATAAGAAGAAAATATGTCGAGAAATCAACTCCATCTTTACATTCTTTACAAATGTTACAGGAAAAGGAAGAGGAAGAAAGAGAAACCTGATATAAACGCTTCAGAGTCTTCTCATTACTTATTCCTTGTACAAGTATATCTATTCATCTAATAAAAAAACCTAATATTTATTCTGTCTAAGAGTCTTAAATTTTAAAAGGGCTTGTCTCTTCTGAAAATCTGCCAGGTCCCAACACAGCAGTTAACAAATTTCACCGGAGGGTGGCAGCCTGTTGCTACAAATAAAAGGAAAAGTCATTCTAAAGAATAAATGACAAAGTCTGTTAGAGCACAGGAAGAGCCCAGTAAATGTCACAAACACTGGTTAAGCAGAGGGGCCAGTTTGAGTACTAAAGTACTATCTGAGTTCTGCTAAACCCTGTGTTCCATGTCCTGCTCTACTCCAAGGGGTGAAATAGTCTCATTTTTCCAAGTCTTCTCCCCACCTCTTTTCCCAATATCAACCTGCTTAATTCAAACCCAGCAATACAAAGAATATTGCAGCATTAGTAGACAAAGAGCAGCAAACTTAATAAGATACAAAAAGTTTAAAGAATATAAGATACTACTAAATTATTTGAACTTCCACCACCATCACCATGGCAAATATACATAATGTAAATCAAAACATACATTCAATAAAACTTATTTTCTTTTGTATGACTCAGGTGCTTTCTCCTGTTGCTAGACTTAGTTAAAGAAGGTGAAGAAGTGTTTATTTTATTTACTTTTTCCAGTATTAATAGTGTCTTCCTGCTTTGTCCAGGATGAAACCTGCAGGATTTCAGTGTATCAGACAAACTGGCTAGAAGTGTCTGGAAGGAGGGACAGATAGAGAAAGAGCACAGCTATTTGGATCTCACTGCCTGATATTAAGAACAAAGAGTTGCAAATCCCTAAAAGCACAATGAAGTTTGGGCTGGATAATCAGAGAGTGAGCTGGGCTGGAAGGCAGCGAGTGCAGAGGCCACGTAGTGAATTCCAGCTGGAGGTCAGGAACCGCCCATGCAGCCCCGGGGTCAGTGCTGGCCCCAGCTCTGGTCCCAGCTTCATTATTGACCTGCATGACAGGACACATCACGCTCACAAGTTCACTGCTCATATGTGACTCTCTGGGGCTATGCTGCTGGGGAAATGGCCCACAGGAGCTTGTACAGCTCTGCTAAGGGAAGCCCAAAACCTTGCACCTAGCGAGGAATAACCCCATGCACTGGTGGCTGATCTGGAAAGCAGATTTGCAGGAAGGGGTCTGTGAGTCCTGGTGGACAAACTGAACACGAGCCAGCAATGTGTGCTTGAGTACCCAGAGTATCCTGGGCTGCTTTAAAGGGATAAGGAGAACTCTTTATTCCCAGTGTTCCTGTCATTAAATTGTTCCAAGAGCTAAGAAGCTCCAGAAGCCTGGATTCCTATGGCTTTGAGTCGTGCAAGCCTCAGGTGCTTCCAGCTGCTCTCCACCTCACACCACAGCACCTCTGTGCTACCAAAGAGGTCACTCACACCTCTGCCCTCTCCTGCCTTCCAGCTGCTCCTAAGCAGGATTTGGAACTATCCCTTCCCCAGCTGAAGGACCTCTCTGGAATACTTTCCTCTGCCCAGCTGCTATTTCTCACAAGTTAATAACAAGCACATAATTATTTCTCTCTATCCTGTGTCAAAATTGGTTATAATTGGTAATAAGGATTAAAAGATACAGAGTGAAATAAGTGACAAAGATAAAAGGCTCTTTTCTTTAAAAAAAACAAGAAGGGAAAGTTAGGCTATTTAAAGCATAATGGAAATTCCCAGAATGTTTCCTAAGTATCCCATCAGGAATTCCTGCACCTGCATTTACCAAAAGTCAATGAAATGACTCAATATTTCAGAGCAGTTGAAAAATATAAACTAAGCTGTGCAAGTTTTTAACCCTTCCTGTCTGTTTGCTAAAGCAGCAAAATATCTCAGCTACCTAAACCAGATTGTGCATAGAAAGTCTGATGAGTTCACTTTTAAGCAATTTTAGAATAATTTAATGTAATTTCAAAAAGCATATGTCCTAAAAAGCAATTGCTATTACTCTTGAAGATACTAATTCCATATTAATTCAATTGCTAGTTAAAATATTGCACTATTTATCCAGGAAAACTATGGTACACCACAACAGAAAATAAACATTAATATTTTAATTTCATTTTGAATTTAGCAGCAGCATGATAAAAAAGCAGTACTAAACTAAAAATAATGAAATCGTGTTCTGAAGGCTATTTTTTTTCTCATTCTCTATGTTTATAATTTAACATTGCTTCCTGGGCTTGTGTTGGGACTCTTCCCCTCCTTTCTGGGGAGACTAGAGATTTGAGAACAAAGCTGCTAATAGGAAACATATGGAAAAGTTCTGGAGTAAATGAAAATCTGACTCGAATTCCAAATGCCACGTATCACATACCACGGTCTAAATCATCTGCTAAGATAAATGCAAGATTTACCCTCCACACTCAATGAATCAAGAGAGATGGAAGACAAGGTTATGTATGAAATAAACAAAAAGACTTGCACGATATTTAAGAGATTTCCAAAAGTAATCAATATTTTGAAGCAAGTTGGGAGGTTTCTCAAAGCCTATGTAAGCCAAAAGACTGGCTCAACAGAACATGCTGCCAACAGACAGCCTTGCTGCAGTTTTTCATATAAAATATGAACATTCCTATCTAAGTGAACAGTCAGGCTCTGGATTTAACCACTGTGCTGCTGTGGTTGCAGTGGGAACCCCACAGCCAGGTTTTCCTATGCATGAACACTTTCCTGTCTCAATTCCCTGTCCAAGGGAAATGTGATGACAATGAGATTTCTGGCACAGCAGCACCAGGGACTCAGTTTTGATTAGAATCTCACACATTTCCATAGGCAGCCAAGCCTTACCCCAAACTCCCTGTGCAGCAGCAGAGAATTTTACAAGCCTGGATGCACCAGAGTAACCACACGTAGAGAGCCCCAGGAGCAGTGATTCACACACCTGCTTCATTCCACGTGTGGTACCCATCACCTGCACAAAGGTTTCTGTCAGAATCAGGCAGCAACACTGAAATGAACAATTTCTCTCCACAATTACATTTGCAGGAGCTATTACAGTCTCTGCTAAGAATGGAAAAAATCTCAAGCTGACAAGCTGCCAGAGGATGGAAAAATTTCCAGAGGGACAGAGAGGGAACGAGTCACAGACACAAGAGTGGACTTGCCTGTTAATTCTTCAGCTGCTGTTATTTACAAAAGCTGTTTAGACATAAAGACCAATGAAAATATTTTTCTTCCAGAAACACTCTTCACAGAACACCTTAACTCATTTGTGGGAAAGAAAACTGGTCTGCCATTTTAAAAGATTCTATTTGACCAAAATTTGTATCTTATTTAGGCCACCAAGAACATCCAGTCACCATTATTAGCCTTCTGTCAGCTCTGTCTTCTTTTATCTTCTTTCTATTCTCCAGGGCAAAGCAGGGAACAGACTGAATGAGGGAGTCACAAGTCAGTAAAAAGGACCTGATTTTTAGCATGAAGAAATCACTTTTGTACTAACCTTGTGAGAAGATGCCCAGGTTCAGAAAGTGACAGAATAATCTAGTATTCTGCAAGAATAATAAAAGCAACTGTCTGTACTCATTTCTCCAGCAGCAATACTGTGATACAGCTTAATTATTACTTGCTTAAGAAAAATTTAGTGATTAATACCTAAAAAATAATAACTTCAGGAAAGCTTACTTGTTTTTTTGAAATGCATATTTTTCATTTATATTTTAAGCTAACATATTCAATTTCTATTTAGATGTTACCCTGTGGAAAATTAATATTACCAGTATCTTCTATTTCCTCAGATAGCAGATTTTACAAGAAAAAAGACTTTTGATTTAACTCCATTTAAAAATTACTAACACAGAAGAAGAAAGGCAGATAACTTTCAGAAATACAGCAAAACTAAATGTCAGTAGAAAAGGAGAATATTTTATCCCCATATTCCCTGACTGCATAATGCCATCCTTTAATACAAACCAGCAGAACCATCATGTAATAGGATGAATTTTGAGATGAAAGAATCAGGGTATTTTTAGAAGCTATTTTCCAGGCAAACACCTACCTAACCTGGGCAGTTAATGATCTCTCTGACAAACTATGCCCCTCTACAGTGGCCTGTAAATTTGAGATATCTGATATGAAGATAAAATCTGTCGTGATGCCACACGGGAGAAAACACTTCAAACGTCACCACCATTACCATATGCAGACCCCAAAAGCACTTTCTTAACCAGCATCCCAAGAGATCCCTGTCAGGTCCTGTCAGGACCATAGTAACAATTAGCATTTACAAACACACGATCTTTTATTTCAGTAAAGGAGAAACTAAGTCTGGTCTTAAACCCAACTGTCAATATCCTTCTTAATGCTCCCTCTAATCGATGAAAGAAAAAAGAGTAGTTACACTTTATAAAAGCCCTGTATCAGTAGTTATGATAAAGCCACAAACAAAGAGAGTATTTTAAAAATATAAAATGTTTCTTACCATAAACTAACTACAACTCTTGGTGCTGTTTTCCTTGAGCGAGTTCCATTGGAGCACACGTGTAAGGCAATATTTCATTACTCCTGTTTTAGGAATGCTTTGCCCTAGCAACACTGTGTTTTATGGATTCATACAGCTTCTAGTGCCTTGTGCTTAGGACAGAAAGGGTAATGTATGCTTCCCACTTGAACAGTTCCCTCCCAAAATCAGAATGCACAGGAACCTGAGGAGAAAATGTGAGCATGGAAAACACATCTGTCAGAAATGCAAATGCTTCAAAATGCTAGAAAGTCACTGTTCTGTCTTTCTAAAAAGTACCTCTCCACTCAAACACTCACCATGGCTAAACCCAGCACCTAGTTCAGTCATTAGCAGGTCGAAACAACTACCCCAGCCCCCGTTCTGGGGCTGCTTTCACAACACACAGACTTATTTAGAAGTTTCAGCATTAAGCTGAGTGCTTGGCAAAGATGTGAAGGGAGATCTGGACAGCTGTCTTGCATTAAAACTGACATTTTTAAATTGAGCTACTACTATCAGCTCACTTCTGTTAAAGTTTAATCACCCACAGCACCGATTTCATGCTGCCCCCTTACTAAGATGCATTTAATATTTTTTTAATTTTTTTTTTTTTTTTAAAGAACAAAAACATTATGGATGCTTATATTTTGGCTACAAGCAGCTTTAGGCATTTACTCCACTCTTCACAAAGCAATATGAAAAGGCAAGAGAAGCTGTCAGAAGCAAGACAGAACAGGGACACTCCTGCCATATTACCATGGAAAGGTCTGTAATGCCCAGACCAACTTTTTCTCCTTAATGACATGAAAAGAGAAGCTGTGGCTGCCTCATTCCTGGCAGTGTCCAAGACCAGGCTGGACAAGGGTTGAAGCAACCTGGGACAGTGGAAGGTGTCCCTGCCCATAGCAGGGTGTGGAAATGTGAGCCTTGCTCAAGTCTTCACAGTAATGCCTTTTAAGCATCCCAAAACAGGCAATAGAAGAAATAACTTCCAGCCAGAGTGACTGGATCAAAATAAAAACCCCCCAAGCTCTGCCAAGGAGGCGCTGTTACTCATAAATTATTCAAACCAAAGAGAAACCCTTTTGATTTGATTATCTCCCATAAATCAAAAGACATTTATTTTATGTGTCAGACACAAGCATCGTTCCAAAAGGAGCATTAATATTAAACAAAGTCCAAAAAAAATGGAGACAAAAATGGAGAGAAACTGAAGGAAATAAAGAGTAGAGAGATTACATCTTTCCTTATATGACAATATGCCAAGGTATAGAATGATGTGTAACGCCTGGGATTTCTGTGAAAGCTTCCAAGTCCCAGATTCTGGCTGCATAAGAACTGCACTGAAGGCCATAAAGGCAATGTGGTGCCAGCATTACAAGGTTTGTGCTAAAAGAAGAGATTTATTCTCAGTTGTACATGTTTGAATATTTATAGAGCAATAGGTATTAAAGAAGCACATTCTCTAGTCATTGTAAAATCAAAGACCATCACTCTTAAACACACAGAATAGTAAATAGGAAGCATTTTCCATCACGTACAAGAGGAAAATTTCTGCTAATGCAAAACATTTTCCTATTCATGATTATTCAGGAATGTTTTTGCAAATAACTTAGACAACTACTCTTTATCCTTACCTGGAAGTGCCTAAAAAAGCTTATAAACATATGATTTTCAGATTGGATACAAGCCTGAGACCAATCAGAAGTTGTAAGCATATTTTCTAATTCTTGAACCAAAATGGCAGGAAGTCCTTAGCTATAAATGAATGAAACAAGATAATGAATAAGGTATTAACATAAATTATTAGGGTAGAATTCACATAATCTCTTTTAGAGATCTACCAGTTTAGGGCACTAAAGTCAGCAGTTCTGCTCAAAATAAATGAGAAGTGCCTGCTTTGGAAGAGACACTCAGCTCCATTACCTTCCTCACTTTCCTCCCTTTCAAAAAAGTGTGTTCTTTTATTTACAGTGTTTATTAGTGAGTGCAAGACATTGTTATCATTTATATAAGACAAAAATCAGGCAAACTAAAACCTCTGTTAAAGTTTGAGGTCCAACTGCTCATGCTGCCTCAAGAAAATGAATATACCTGCACCAGTAAACAGTGGTTGCAAAACCAGACAACTATTCCCAGAACTCCACATGGGAGGAAAACACAGTCCAAAGTCATCTATCTTGGAACAACCAAAGCAGGCTGTATAAAAACACAGAGTATAATGCAAAACATATTTATTAAACAAGCTATTCAATTACTAAAACCACAAGTATCAGCTGACAACAGTGACTCTCCTCAGCAGAGATTTACAATTTCATACAATTCAGGGTATTTGAATGTAACCATACTATTTGCTACAGATAATATTGCTTACATCAATTTTCAACTTGTTTTATTATTCCAGTGTAAATTGTTTATAACTACTTGTTACTGTGTTAGTAGAAACACTACATGATGAGGACTATTTAAATGCCTCTACTAGTAAAAGTAAAGTAAAATCCATCTATTTTAAAAAAGTAACCTCTCCCAACACAGTGTTAAATCCTTCTAAGATTCCTAACACAGCAATATATTCAGAAAAATGTTACATCCCCCCTCTTCAGTCAGTCCTTCAAAGTCAGTTACTGATATTGCCATACAAAAACCCTCACGTACTATAAACTTGAACATGCCAGGAAACCTGATACTTGCCTTTACAGTACAAATTGTTCCTTGCACATGTTCATGCACAAGTGTAACCGATCATCTAATGAGATCAGAGCTTCCTAATGTATTGCTTCTAGATGCATAGATGCTTCTAGTGAATTCAGCACTAAAAATTCTGTGTATTACTGTTCATTAATAGAAGTTACTCAATAATTTCCTAAGAGATTATATTAATTCCCATGCTACGAGGTCAATAAGCTCAACTGTTTTCAGTTGCTCAACATCTTCTTCCCAGGAGCTCTTAGCAAAATAAAGCAAAACACTGAAAACAGGCTGCACAAGATGTGGATTGCCAGAGTTTTGATCTTCTAATACCACCTACTAAATGAGAAATACCACCTACTAAATAGGGACCACACAACAAGGTTCAGGACAGAGGCAACAGAAAGCCCCACACAGGGCACAGCTCTGTCCTCCTTTGCTCCTTTTAACAGATCAGGCCTTGTCTCACCTCTGCTGATATAATTTGATGGCCCCTTTTCCAACCTTTAAAAACACATGTTCCCACAGGGACACGCTTCTGAAATGGCTTCCCATTGCAGGAAGAGCAGAACACCACCAAAATCTGTGAGGGCTCAGGCTGGGCTGGAGGCTCTGCAAGAACAAGACCTTCCAGCATCTCGATTTGCTCAGCTCTACACTGAAGTCAGTGAATTTTCAGAAGAGTTCTGGCCCAGGATAAATAAATCCAGCAGCCAGTGAGAAGGACCTCTGCAGATCACACATGGAATTCACAGAGGCTGCAGGTGGCTGCTGACAGCAGTGCTGGGCTGCCAGTTAAGACCTGAAAATTGGGATGCCAAGAGCTTCTGTGCCTACAATGTAATTTTGCAGGGCAGCCCAGCCTCCATCACATTGCCTACAGCTGTTTCCTACCCACAGGCTCCAGGAGGAACCAAATTACAACCTTCACAGTTCCTTGTTATTTTTGGCTATGCACTCCCTCTTTTACTGTGCCCTCACTCACAGGAACAAACATCACTGATTCTTATCTAAAACACAGAACTTCCTTCCAAAGTTGTCAACTGAGGATTTTTAAATTTTGAGCTTGAGGCCTTTTTTTTCAGATATCTGATAGCAGAGCAAGACCTTCACCCAAGACCTGTGCAATTCTTTTAAATTACACTACACAATCCTCAGGTCTAACTTCCCCAACTTGGCTTCATTGGAGTTCCCTAAAGCCTCTATTTAAAAAGCATTTATTTTTTCCTTTATACTTCATATGGAAAGGAAAAAAGAACTCACCCAGGAAAACCCATCAAACACAAAGAAACCCAAGAATCTTTTACAGTAAGGCAGTGAATATAATGAAAAGGCCAAGTAACTTAAAGTAGTTTATACCTTCTTATTATCAGGGCCAGTCCCATGTACTTCAAGGCCATTGGTGATCTTGACAATCTTAATCCAAAAATATTTTGACCAAAATTTGGAAATTTTAAATGTGTTCAGTAGACCATACTCAACTAGCTAAAACCCCCTAAATTCATAAAATAATAGAGCAGCCTTTCTTGTGCCTTCAGCTCAGAAACAAAACTGAGAAAGCTGAAAATTCTCATAAGTTGAATGCAGTTAATGGAGATGGTAAAATTCCAAAGATTTTAATCGACAAAAAAGGATCCATCCAAGTGTTTTTAGCTAAAGAAAATAAATCAGCTTGAAGCCAACTCAGAATTCTAGCTTGATATACATCCCACTTTGTAACACAACTGCATAAAATTACCAGAAAAAAATCAGAAATCAACATTAAAAATAATTCCTTCCAAAGCATTCTGAAAACCAAAACATGCTGAAAATTCAATAAATTTTCACAGCCTTTGAAATGAGAAGTCTTACATGAAGGATGCTAAATTTAAGCCCCTCATTATCTGCCTTGTAAGGAAATTCCTGCCACACCACAAATGAAAATGAAGATCAAACCACACAATTTGACCAAGATCACAAAGTATAAACTTGTCTGTCTCCAGAACAGCTCTTGCAACAAAACAGGAACTGAGTGTTAATATGTTCCATGGCCAGAGCTGCATCAGCCTCTGCAGCTCAATATGCTTCAAATCAAGAGCTTTACCACAATTTTTCAAAGGACAGACTTTTCTGTCCTGCCACAATGGATTTTTAAATTCACCATGAGATTTTAGATCTCCTATGAGCTTATGAGACTTTGGGACACAATCAGTAGTAGAAAACAATAGAAAGGTATCAGGTATGAAGTTGGAACTCAAGTTTTTATCTTCAGATAAAATAGTTTTATGTATGTTTTACTGACAACTGTTACTAGAAAAAAAAGCTTCCAAAAATATGTGCCATGTTGTTCATCTTGTGCTTAAAAAATACCCAAACTTTGTAGCAGCCAGTAACATTTTACTAACCGGTCATAACAAACTTGGTGAGGCTTTTTTCATTTGACATCGTTTATGTATTCTCTGAATTATTAAAAAAAAAAACCAAACTGTTTTTTATTTAGTGGTACAATGTAGCTATTCAACTATTTGTGGTACCAATAATCAAAGATTATGGAGTTTTAATTTCTCTCTTCCAACCTCTCCTTTGTATTCTGCATTCCCTACATAAATACATGACTGCTTTAGTTTATTTCCAGTATTGCCAACTCCTACAATATCACTCTGGTCATGACTTCTGGTGCTTTTCCTTATACCCCAAAGGTGAGAATTATGTATGATTTATCTTCTTAAACATATTATTGTCTTCAATATTAGAGAAGAAACTTGAAAAGGCTGAGCAAATCATCAGCTTCATGAAGCTCAAAGACAAAGTAAACTTACTACTGATTTTAAAAAAAATTATGGTACTTGTAAGGCACTTTCGAGAAGCATTTTTAAGAACCAGATTCTTCCTCGTGAACAGATTTTGAAGTAAAGTAATTCTTTAGCCAAGCCAAAAGTACAATTAAATGCTTTGGATAAATCATACACTTAAACCACTTCACAAAAACCCTGTCCATTTTCTCAATTTTTTGCATATTACAGGTATTTAAGTAACATATAGCATTAAAGGGATATAACTATACCTTTTTTGTTTAATTCCTCTTAAAACCTAAGATAAATATTTTTCTTGAGGAAAATTGTTTGTTTCATGTCATACCCTTCTCACAAGATTTATGCTCTCTCTATGCAACTTAGCAAAAATGATGTTGGAAAGTTACTGTGAATGCTGAACTTGAACAGCACCACCACAACAGCACTGTATAGAATGAACCCTTTTGCAGGAAGGAGACAGGACATAGACATTGTGGGGGGAAAAATAATGAAGATATTTATAGGAGCTTATTTATAGCACGTGCATCCCCTTGGTTTTGGTAAGGTTAATTTTTTTACTGTTTCTTAGCTTCATCCTCAGAGGACAAATCCTTTGCAGAACTGAATCACTTCAGCTGAACCCGCACTATGAACTAATAACCTCTGTCATCATTTTTGAAGTCTTATTCTCTTTTTTTAATGGGAGTTGGTAACCAAAAGAATCCTGCCAATTATACTGAACAAAAGGAGAAATTGCTTCACAGCCTTATGACACAGCATCTACAGCAAGTGATGATGTGGCACAAAGCAGTTTTTTTTAAATTTTACTGGCAAATCAGAAGAGGGGCCAAGGCTGTTATTTTGTGTTGCCTTCCCACAAGGCTCCTTACCACAAAATATGGCTTAGACAGACCTTTTGTTCCTCCAGCTGGGGTAGGCTATGTCTCAGATGATTTCACCAGCACAAGAACTTGCCCCCTACAACTCGAACTTCTCAGACTTCCAAAGAGTAAGTTTTCTTGGTAAGCAGGAATAAAATGAACTGATTGTATTATTTTTCAGGGAAGAGTGATTCATGCATGTTATATAATATTTAGTTTTAAGCAAGTAAACTGCTTACAAATATAGTTACTGAACTCTGACTTCATTAATATGGTAGAGAATCAAGCTTTTAAGATTTTCTATTATTTTTCAACTTTATATGTTTTATCATATTGTGTGCATCTGACCTGCATTTCCTGTTATCAAGTTTCACCTGACATGAGTGTTTTCAAGCTAGTTAAATTCTTAGAAGTATTTAATGAAGAGGTGTCAGTGTCTCAGTGTTTTGAGATACAACCTGCAAGCTTGGCAGGACAGTTACTATTCTACCAGTAAGAAACTCAGCTAGAGCCGAAGTATCAAAATGTCTACCCAACGGCAGCTCCTCTCTCTCCATAAAACCTGTGGGAGACTTTGCTACGTATTACTTCTTATTTATCATTTCATCTGACATGATGGGAGTTCTCTTCACATTGTCCATGGCAAGTAGATTGATCCCATAAAGGCCTTATTCCTCAAAGTGAGAAGACTTGCCTGAGTTGTCCCTCCTGGTTTCTAAGGACAATTGTGGCGCCGAGAACAAAAATTATTAACTGGAAGTTTTGTGACATGGAGTAGAAGTGCTGAGAGAAGGTGAAGCTCAAGCTCTGGACTGCAACTGAAGAGGGAGGAACAAAAGGAAACAAAGAGCATGAAATAGGCAGGGAGGACAGACTAGGATCAGTTCCACAAAACCAGAAGGCAGTTGCGGGAGTTAGAAACAGATTTTAGACAGACACCAACAGGATTGATTGGAATATATTCTGTTATACACTGCCTGAAATGTGAAACCCAGTGAATTCCTCCTGAAGCACAGAACTGCTTCTCAACCCAGCACAGTGCATTTATGCAGCTCTGCAGTGCAAGGCTGCTCTGTGTCTCTGCTAATTGCTTAATTAGCTCAGACATCTCACAATGCTGCAGGGATATGGAGTCCCTGGCTTTGCTAAGGACCTACCTGGAGTGGAGTTCCTGACTCCAGTCAAACCTGGTTTTAAGGTTTTCATCAGTTATGAAACTTGACTACATTCAAATGTGAAGTTAGATATGCAGGTTAGGCAATGCTACATGGTGACACCCAGCCACTAACACACACAGGCTCTGTCATACAGCACGATTACAAGGGTGCATCAAATTCCAAAAGTCTGTTACTGCTTTTCTCCTTAGAATTATCTTGTTCCTGTTCAGTTCATAGAATACATCATGCATTAGGTAATCATCAGAAATGACCACTTGTCTCATCTCCTTTGTTACTGATAATATTCAGTGAATAAATATTGACAAAGAGTCCCTTGGTTACAAAACATATATGAAAAAAAAGAGAATAACTGCTTTTCTGTCTCTGCTTCAGTATTCTTGTACTATACTCAGCAGTGTCTCTTAAATTTTTCCATGACTTCTGTGGTTTGATCTGCAACATAACATTTTGACTCATTGCTGGTTAAATTGAACAGTTTGACATGATTCACAACTCTCATTCTGCCAAATAACAAGGCTCCTTTGACTGCATAAAGTACTTGAAAATATTAGACTGGCATTGAGCATTCCAAATTAGACCTGCAAAATGATTTGCCTTTCACAGGATCAGGATTTCACTTCAGAAGGGTATTTGGAAAGTAAATTAGTTCACATCTATAAAGAATATATTATTACAGAAGCAGAAAGGGACTACAAAGAAAACTTACCACTGAAGATTTTATACCATGTGCAGTGCATGATGGTAGAATTGCACTGGTTTTCAATAAATGATGGGAACAGAAAAATCACATTATATCATCATTAACACAGTACTAAGCCAAGTTTTGTGGAAAATTGAAAAACAACACAAAATGCCATAGAACATAGAATTTGCAAAGCCACATAAATTTCTATTTTACATAATATACAATATTTCCAAGTAATCTCTTGCATTGTTCTCTTCATAGAAGCAATCCTGCTATGGTACCCTTCAGTACCAAGTGCAGCACAGGTGGAAAGCTGTTCTGAAGTCAGACCAGAGATTTCTGTTTACTTCAAGGACAGTAAATTTGTTTGCTTTTTTTTACATGGAAGGTACAGATCAAAACTTGGCTATTCTAGTAATGTCACAGATAGTGTTGCCTACAAATTGCATTATTATACTCACTTCATTATATATTGCTGCTTCCTAAAACTTTTGTGTTATTTACTTTATAACTATCTAAAACTCGTTTCTTCTCATCAACAGGTCACAACACATAAATTTAAATATGGGAATTCTGCACTACCTATTGATCCTCCACCTCCTCTGGGCTGCTTTGGTCTTTTGTCAGTATGAAGACTATGATTTTGAGGATGAATATGGTGGGGAGCCAGATCAACATCAATATTACTTTAGCCCTAACACCCAAGTTGAAGCTCCTCGCTTTCCTTTTCCAGTTGAGTGTGCCAAAGAATGCTTTTGTCCACCAGCTTTTCCCTTATCCATGTACTGTGATCACCGGAAACTCAAGACAATACCAAACATCCCCAGTCACGTGCAACAACTTTACCTGCAAAACAACAACATTGAAGCCGTGCCTGCAGGACCATTCACTAATGCTACCTTCGTAAGGGAAATTAACCTCAGCTACAACAATATTAAATTCCATATGATTGACCACGGTGTTTTTGCCAAACTTTCAAACTTAGTGCAACTTCATTTACAACATAATGAATTAGAAGAATTTCCATTCCCTCTGCCCAGCTCTCTAGAGAGACTTCTCCTTGGTTTCAATAAAATTTCCCAGTTACCTGGAAATGCATTGAAAGGATTGTCCAACATGACCATGCTTGACCTTTGCAATAACTTACTTGACGACTCAATATTCAAAGAAAAACCCTTTTCAAGCATGAAAAATTTAATGCAGCTCAACTTAGGCAACAACAAATTGCAGACAATGCCTCCTGACCTGCCACCATCACTTCAGCATCTTTCTCTTGAAAATAACTCCATCTCTCATATTCCAGAAAACTATTTCAACAGACTTCCCCACATCATTGCTCTAAGAATGTCCCACAATAACCTGAAGAACATTCCACACAACACCTTTAATTTACCCAACCTTCTAGAACTTCATCTTGGACATAACAAACTAAAACATGTGTTCTATATTCCAAGAAGTTTGCAGCATTTGTACATTGAAGACAATGAAATTGAAAGTAGGTTGATGGTAAAACTTCATAAAAAGCAATTTTGGCAATGGTCATGGGAGGAGTGTGGGGAGAATATCATCCTAATATTCTTTGGGATGCAATATAAAAACATCCTCAGTCATTTGAGACCAATTTGAAATTAGAGAGGACTTAATTTTTGAAGCTTTCCTCTAATTCACAGCTCTTTGTAAAAGTTAACACCAGTTTTTTCATGTAACAGCTAAAATCTTCTATAAAATTGCTTCTGATTTAGCAGCTAATAAAAACATATAGAGAAAAGGAATTATGAGAACATTTCATTCACATAAAACAGTAATTACAAATTCCTCACAAACCTATATTTTGCAAGCCCTCAAACTGGTGTCATTGTCATTTACAAAACTGATTTAAAAGATAAAGAAGGGTTATATTACTGTGCATCATGAAAACAGTTTCCATTTTAAATTTCAAAACGTAAGTTTCGCTTTTGCAATACATCTAAAACATAACCACTTTCTGCATTTTAATTAATATTTTTCACTCTCTTACAGACATCAATGTCACTGTGATGTGTCCAACTCTGGACCCACTGAACATCAAGCAGTTAACCTACATACGGGTGGACCAGAACAAGCTCACGAGCCCCATCAGCTCCTACGCCTTCTTCTGCTTCCCTCTCATCAGAACCATTTATTATGGAGAGCAAAACCTCACTGGCAGCAGGCCATCTCAGCTCAGAACAGCCGTGTTCCGGAGGTTTCTAACACCAGAGGAGCTCCAGGAAGCAGAAGACAATCATGAAACGCTCAATCAAGAAACAGAAGAAGATCATGAAGCAGAAGACAGCTATTTTCATCCTTACTATCACTGAAGTAATCATGGTTAATAAGTACACATGGAAACTTTTCATTTGTCTGGGTTATTCACATCTATCTTAGAACAAGTGGGCACCTGGGACATTCAAGATGCATCCATAAAGTGGAGACAGTTTAAAGTAGGTAAATGACCTATTATTGGTGTAGTAAAAAACAATACTATGAACAAAGAGCATTCAGCTGAGCATTAGATAAAGGTCTGACAACAGGTTATCAACATAACCTGGGTTGATGATGGGCTCACCTTTGGTTGAGCAGCTGAAGTGAAAGAAAATTGACCTGAAAAGCTTCTCTGTTCTAAAGTGATCCAATTGCAACATGACTAAAATACAAATCAGTGTCATAATTCAACAGGAATAAGTGATGAAGACCAAAAATCCACCCAGCTCTACATCCTACTGCTGTCAGCAGAAGCAGAGACACACAAGAAAAGGACAAGAGATTGAGATTACAAAATACTTCCACATGGTTCCTCCACATCTCCCAGAAATACAGATATTTCTTCTTCCAATTTCTAACTGGATGAGGACATAACAAATATGGAGCTTCAAACCTTCCCCATTTTATGTTTCAAGCGTCCTGACAAGCTGTATTATAATATTCACTTCTTTGGCTGTCCTTGAACTACCACAATCTTTTAATGGAGATTTCTGCTTAGTACTAACACAGGCAATAAACAATCTTTCACCAAGCTGCTGGGTTTTAGGGAAAAGCATGTGCATTAACACAACTGAACCATTAGCATTTATATTTTCCCTATGCTTCAGTCTATATTATTTTAGAACACACATAGAAATGTAATGTAATCTTTGCATTTAGAAGTATTCATCAAGTAGAATAGGAACAAAGAAAAGCATTACAAGTTTTAAGTATTAATTTAGACTATCCCTCTGCACAGCTAATACCAATTAGCTGTATTCTGCTTCAAAGTAGAATCAACATTGCTTTAAGCAACCTGAAGAAAGCTTTGAGCTATGCAAATTTTTGTTGTATCTTATACCTAGAAACAGATCCAGATAGCTACAGAGGAAGATAGCACTATAGAGCACTTTATTGCCTTTAAAAAAATCACTTTATTTTTCAGCACTTTTTTCCCTGATAGAGCTTTACTAGCTGTGAGGAAAAAAATCCCTGTTTTCAACAGCAAAATGAGATGTTTGCAAGTGATAGGTCCATACATCATACTACCAATTTTGCATAATTTTATGTAGTCTTTTAAGTTGTCCTACACTTAAACTACAGTGTAATCAGATTGCTACTAGAATTTGAGAAGTTAGGCAGGTTTCATTTTTTCTCTTAGAATTTTAATTATTTTAGGCCCATCTTCATATTTATGGTTTCTGATGTATCAACTGAAATATTAAGAAAATTAAAATACTTAATGACTACTTTTTAAGATAAAGATTTATTATAAAGCTATGAATATAAAGTATAAGAATATATATAGTCTTTAAGGACAACTAGTTTTAAGAATTTGTGAGTACCAAATATATTCTATTAATTTGTGGATCTTCAGCCAACTAATTCAACTCAACTAACTCTTTTTCTTACCTGCATTCTGAACACAGCCAGTATTCATAGCAAAATATTTTATGGTCACTCCACAAATTCACAGCACTACAGAATTTGTCTGCTTTAAAAAAAAAATATTAATGTTTATCACCCTCAAACACCTCTGTTTTTCTGAATAAGGAGCATATGCATGTAATCATTCCTTCATTTAAGTACTCAATATCATTTATAGACAGTATATACAAGAATTTAGATATTTCTAGAACTTCATTGCTTTATTAATATATACATGTAATATATTAACCTTCGGGAATCTTTCAGATTCAGCTATTTCAGATTTTGAGTGAATGGTACTCAAAATACAAATCTAAAATAAGAGGCTTTTTTGAAAGGCTTGCTCAGCTTTAAAAATAAAAGAACACTATCCTGCTATAGCATGAATATTACATCTTTTATCAAAAACTCTGCTTTTTCAGGACATCTATGAAACAAAGCTTAGTTTTAGTTTTAAAGTAGAAGTCAAAATATTTATGTTATATACATTTCTCAAAGTTAAACTTGAAATTATTAAAAACTTCAGAGCTGTCTTATTACACTTGACTCATTCAGGTGGAACATGAAATTCATACTATAAGCAGAACTATTATAACTCACTTTTTTCCCAATTAATATTATAGTATCATCTGTAACACATAGGACACTTCTTCCAGAAAGGTTTTTACAGTGGACAGGGAACTAAAGCCTTGGAAGCCTTAGAGAAATGAGAATTTATAATAAAGTACTGGATTAATGGATATCTCGATGAGTACAATTTGCTCTGGTAACACAGGGGTGCTTTCTCTAAAAGTCATGATGTTTTTGCCTTGCAAATATCTTGGGAGTTCTCTGAGGGAATAATGAAGGATGTGGAAAAGGGAGATCCTGGTCCAAATAGCCTCCAAAAATTCCTAAATGTTTTTAAGGAAATTAAGTTGCCACAGACTAAAAGGCAACATCACAAACAAAAAAAATCAAACAAAATAAGAGAAACAGACTAAGAATAGATGTTCTTGTTGTGGAGGGGATCCCGCTGGTGGGAACTTTGCAAAGGGCCTGTGCTGGGATTTATTCCATTTTAAATGTTAGCAGGAGATAAACCAGGCTGAGAAGGGGATGCCAGCAATGACTGCTAAGTGCTGCTGAAGAATGGCTGCAAAAGTCCTCAGGATGCTGAAAGAGCCAATGGAGCTCATCACTGTTAAATGATGTGCATGGAAATGATGATCTTAGTTCCACATTAAAACTAAGGAAGGGTGACCTCACCAACACCGCTCAGGAGGAGCAAGACTCAGGAGGGCTTCAGTAGCAATAGGTGTGTTCAGTGAAAACACAGGCTCAGCACCCAGGAGTCATAAAAAGGAAAATCAAATGTAGAGAGCAACTAGAGACAAATGGAAAACCAGAGACAAGAAGACAATGCCATAAATCTGTGGCTCACCCAGACATTAAATGCAGTATTGATTTCCAAAGCCTCATGTAGCTGGTGTAATTACACAGGGCATGATTGCAAAAGGATTAGAGCAAGGTCACCAAAGGTAAGAAATGGCTGCTATATCAACACCATAGAATGCACTAGGGCTCAGCAGCTCAGCAAAGAAATGGCTGAGGGGGGACACAGAAGATACCCACAAAATTCTGAGTTGCATTGACAATAAGGGTCTGGGGATTGACTGCTCCAGTACAAGGGAAAAGGCCATCAAATGAGGCCAATGAGTCCCATGTACTTGAGAACACAGTGGATGCGGCAGCTTTTTCAGACATGGTGTCCAGAAAAGACAGGAACAGTAATTGTGTTCCTTGGAAGAAAACCATTAAAGGTTGCTAAATGAAACACAATAGGTACAAAAGGGCTGAGCTGAAAATAGTTGGAGAATGGAACAACATTTGAAGACAGGATAGAGACAAGGATCATATGTGATTGTCCTGTTCTCAGTCTTGCCAAAGCACATATTTATGGGCATTGCTGGACACAGGATATTGTACTAATATATAATTGTATCAATTCCATACCCACTTTCATGTTCTGACTACCCTGAACCATGGAAACCTGCTGGCACTGCTCCTCACTACAACTGCCTCGGTGCAGTGTAAAACACACTTTGTGTTTGATCTGGTATTTACTTTCAGATAATCCAGTGTTTTTAAAGGAGGAAATAGGTTCATAAACTAAGAACTAAACATGCTGTTTATTTAATCAGTAACAGCAAAACCTAACAATCAAATAGCTTAATAAGTTTGTTTCCAGCACTGTCAGAAAACACAGAAACAACACTTGATCTGGGTTTTAACTCTGCATCTCTATGAGTAATTCAGGTACAGTGCCAGCCACAAGCAGTTATTATAAAAATCAAAAGAAAGAGAAATAACACTTGTTTAATCCAGCTGTCCATATGTTCTCCTGTAGCCCAAAAAACCAGGAACATATTTTGCTTTTTCCTGATAAATACCTTTTACACTTTGCTTCAGTACTCTCGTAATACAAGTTATGTGGATGAGGACAGAAGTTCCTTTACAGAAAACAGATGTTTTACAGTTCACGTTTTCTGACTTAGTTTAACATGTTCACATTCCACTTTTACAATACAAACCCATTTCCTTCTTTGGTGCCCAACCTGATCATTGTGAGCTACAAGCACAGGCATTTCCTACCTGAAAAGCAGGAAAAGGGAGCATACTACATTTTTTAACCAAAAAAATACACATTGAAGAGATTTCACAACCATTTTCCAGTACTGCTGCAAGAGTATGAACTATTCAGCTATAAGCCAATTTGTCTGTACACTACTGCAACTTATAGAATTCCACAAATACAAACATTTTTAATGTTTTTAAGTATTTTGCACAAAATTTATATTTCTAATAACCTAATCATTTTAAAAGGAAAATAAATAAAAGCACAATCTTTTAATTCACTGCATTAATTCATCATCTATAGAGAAATAAAAAAACCAACAACCTTCCCCTATTCTAAAAGCACAACACAAGGAAAACAGATAAATGTGAAGTTGAGCCATGAACACAGAGAGCAAAGCAGATGCTATGAACAACACAAGGAACAGATGCCTGGAACACTGAAGTAAAATATGGATAAGGAGCCCTGGAGCCCTTGGAGCCCTGACTCAAATGTCCCTGTGGACATAGTAACAGCTCTCAACAAATGATGGTATTGTCATAAGGAAGTAATGCCAATTCTGGAAGGAATTCTAAGAAATTGTAATAAATTGCAGTAGATTGGCTTTTGTTTCAGGATATAACTGATGTCACATAGCAAAGTTCAAGAGAACATGTGTTTGACAAAGGGGTCTGGGTAAATAGACAGCACTGTTACTCTGGTTATCATTTGTATTTGTTAACTATAGTTTGATTTCTGTTTAATATTGTGCATGATTTTTGCAATGTGCTTTATTCATTTATAACACAGTGATAAAAGTAGTTTTTCTTTTCCAGAAATGCAAGAAATAAAGGTAATGTCTTCAGCCTTAAAAAATTCTGATTATAAATCAGAAACATATGGAAGGATGTTCATATAACCACTAGGTCATTTTTCAGCTGTCTCCATTTTGCAGCTGGTGGCCCTAGCAGTGACCTAAATTAATTTAATTCACTGAGCCTTGGAAATAGTTGCAACTTTTCATAAAAATCTGTGGCTGTTTATGCATGACTATTTCATTTCAGGTACTTCTTTAGTGATTGTAAATCTTGAAGAATGTTCTATGTTTTCTCTCTAAGACATGATGACATTTGTTTTACATTTAATACCACCTCTGAACCCTCCTCCATCCCTCAAGGATGCTGAGTTGGAATTGACTGCTTTACACCACTCTTGTACAGCACCACCTTCAGTTCTCAAACCAGTGAAGAAACCAGGAGATTGCTCCCTCCTTCCCCTGGGATACATTTAGTTCCCAGAATAAGTGCAACCCCATCATCATTACTGGCATTAAACTGCCTTAAAAATGCTTTTACACCCTCTATCAGGACCTCAACAAAAAGCAGAAGGGAATGAAGGAGTCTGAGTAGTTTCACATCACACGTTTATGCAGCAAAGAGATAAAAGTAGTTTTAAAAAGTAGAATTAATCCCAATTAGACATCAAGCAGAAAGGGCCCGTGTTTTAGAAAACAAAACTTGTGTAGAGAACCATTCCAAGAAGTTATTTCTTTTAGGCTACAAAAGGAGAAAATAAAAATAGAACCACCGAGTTCAGTTCTAACATCACTTAGTGCTTTTGCCCTCTTTAACAGTAAACCTCTCACTGCTTGCAGATTACTATATATGTTATCAGGCTGGTACAATAACTGTCTTTTCCTCTATAAAAACTTTTCTATTATAACGACTCCAATCCAGAACAGCTGGTCAACATTGTGAGGTGTTTAAATCAAACTCCACACAAGAGTTATGTCAAGGAACCTCCAGCATGGTACCTTGCAAATGAAGCAGAAATATCACACACAAAAGAAAATCCAGCATTGTGCCCAGGTCTATAAATGCCCAGGAATCTTTAAAAGCTTTAAGAGTTCCTAATTTGCCATTATCTCATTCTGTCCCACACAGATGTCTGGCCAAGAGAAGACACTGACTTTGAGTATTCTGTGTAAGTGATTCCCAGCACCCACCATAAGCACAGGTCAACTGAGCAATAACCCATAGTACTTTTTTTTTCCCAAGAACATTTATGAACAGTAAAACTCAGAAATGACAAAAGTTGCCAATATCATCCTTTAGAGACTATGACACAAGTTGAAAGCCAAGGTCTTTACACAGCTGCAAAATGCGCTTTCTCTGACTAAATATAGAACAAACCTAAATTATTAAAAAGACTCTCAGCTTTGGTTTATTTCACAGGGAATATCCTGATAGCAACTTTATGGGAGTCTCCCTAACACTATCTCATGGCCTCATTAACCCCTGCACCCCAGAGGTAAGGCCCTGTTTTTTCCTCCCCATTTTTCTTTTTCGAGTGTTCTGGCCCCCACTGTACAACCACAGGTCTTTGTATAGGCAGTGCCAGCCCCTGCCCTGATGTAATTCCAACAGGCACCTTGGAGAAGTAATTTCCAACCTGTCTTGCACAGAGGAAAGTCTACCCCCCTCTGTATTGACATATAAACTAAATACTAGATTCTTTCCCAGACAATGAAGATTTAGTCAGCAACATGAATAATTTGGATAGTTACCCTTATTTCTGTCTTGCTCTCCTATGTTTTCTTACCCCTGCCATCCACACCCATCCAGGTTCTCACTTTTTCTCTCCTGAAAACTCTTTATTCCTCATTGTCTAACACGACAGAAGACAACCCTGGGCAACAAATTTTACACCTACTCTGTGTGCAACCCTTTTCACTTAAAGCTAAATTTTTCTGACAGCAGAATCCAGAGACCAGAATCCAATCCCATTAATCTGGCTTGGGTTCTATCCACTACAAGAAGAGAAGTCTTGTGGTTCATTTACACCTTCAGCTACACTTTATATCCTTACAAAATTACAGGGAAATGACTATTGTTCAAATTTAAGCCACAATTCTCTGTCAACAAAATTAGGAAAAATAACCTTTTAAAATGCCTAACAAGTCAGCTGAAAGTATTTTGTGGAGAAATCAGTCGGTGCAAATCACCTATCATTGGGAAATCAAAACACACACCAAAAAGACATTATCAAGGCCCTCTTCAAAAACTGGAGCTCAAAGAGTTAACAACACAGCAGGCTTAGGTTTCCAGAAAAGAAACCACCTTCCAAGTAAGTTGATCCTTGTAACCAGAGTCCAAGCAACAGACACTTATACATCCCATTTCCAAGCACTAACAGTGCCTAGAAAGCACTCCCTGCTTGCCAGGGTATTTCCTGTGAGCTCCCCTACTGCCAATGCATATGAACCACATATTTCACCTCACATGATTTGGATATTGTGGTTATTTCTAGTCATTGAACAGGAATAAAGCAGTTGAAGGAAGCAATACTCCCCCTTCCTTGTTGGCAGCTGTTCATACCATCCCCATCCTTGTGCTGATCTGAGCATCTGGTACATGTTCAGCTAAAAACTGGTTTTATCTGACATTATTTGCTGATATATTTTCTTCTTTGATGAGAAGGCAGACAAATACTGGGACAAAGTTACTACCTTATTTGACACTGTACACTGCTCCTTGATGACATCACAACAAACAAACTACTTAACATCTCCCTGTCTGAATGTATTTGTGAGGAAGTATTCATCATCTTCTGAGAGGAGCCTCTACTGCAGTGAGTACACACACGACCACCTTTTTGTGATAAGCACACAACCAAAATCTTGTGACCCTGATGAACACAGATGTTTCATGTCTTGTGCAAAAGCTGTTCCTGAAGTTGTCTAAAATTTCAGAACCTCTTCTCTTGCAGATCAAAACAAACAAGTGTTTCCTTGAATGAAGACTTCCTACATTTTCAAGGCTTCATTTATCTAGTAGTTTTCCCTCATTCTTTAAAGTTGTCATACATAAGGAAAATACAAAGCTATTTCTAAGACAGCTATTCTATGTAGCTGTGAAATCTAGGATTTCAGTACTTACAAAATAAATTATCATAAGACTATAACAAATACATTTAATATTTTGTATCTTGCTTTCAGCTTCAGTATTTACTAGTTTTTTTTCCCTTAGAAGACTTATCCTTTGGTTACATTCAAGCCCTGGAAACATTTGGATGCCCCAGAGATAGAGGAAATCCTAACGTGGATGTTTGGCAGAGGGGAGGCAGCAGGACAGGGTAAGTACAAGGCAGAGCTGTGTCATTACTTCCCAGACATGCACGAAGGCAGGAGGGATGCTGAGATGGTACTGACACCGATTTAACCACTTCCAAACTCCTGGTGTCCTCGTTGTTTCAGCAGAGTAGCATCCAATGGGATTCAGGGCCCAATTTCTATTATTGAGCCTCTTCCCTTCACATCTGCACTTGATCATTACAGCATTATCTATCCTAGAGCAAGCTTCAAGTCCAAACTATCACATTGTTAAATTTGCATATGAACTGAGCTACAAACGTTTCTATAAAATCCAAAACAGTTCAGAATCTGGTAGTACTATAAACCCCAAGGATTTTAGACAGCAACTGGCTGTAGTCACTCTGCAGATTTCCTACAGATATTTGGCTGCTAAACAAAGCAGCATTTAAAAGAAAACTTAACCAGAAGGTACACAGTTTATCACCAGTATTACTCTAGAAAAAAATAATAAAAAGTTATGACAATAAAAGAGAAATGTAAATCTGGATATATTCCCACTAGATTTTATTGCTACATACTTTTTGAAGACTTGAGAAAGCTACTCTATAAACTTTCAAAGTTGGTCATCTGTCTCCCATTTGTGCTGCCTGCCAAAATTTCACAATGAGGAAAAGGATGGGGGAGGAAGAAATGCATCACAAATCCAGAAAACTGCTCCTCATAGTTCAGATGGAAATTCTACACCTGGACAGCACTCACTGAGTTATCTATAGACCTGAAACAGAACTTTATTCAAAGCAAGTATTATTTGTGAAACCCGTTTTTCAATAAACTATCTAATAAGTCAATTAATGAGGCATTTAGACATTGATTGTCTAAAAATCTCAGCACAAGAAATTCCCAACAACATTTTTCCAGATCTCTTCAGACTGAAAAGTTTCCATTTCATAGGCAGGTAAAACTTCTCGAAACATACACAACCTGTAATAAAACATTTTACTATTCACAAAATGTGACTAATACAACAGACGTGTGTTTTGGCTCTACCTCTGTCTCAGAAAGCAGCTGCTTTGTTTCTGGGCTGAAGCATTTCACAAAATGGATTACACATGCCTTGTTAGAGACCTCCAGTTTGCACAATTAATATTTGATTTACAGAAAAAGCCTTAGCAAGTATAAAGAGCAGATCACCACAAAGCAGAAAGCTGCCATTCTAACAAGGAACACCAGAAGTAGGATGAGCTACACAGGCTTAGCATTTGCAAATGTTATGCAAAGTACAACCCCCTGCTCCAGGATATTACCTCTCACCCTGGGAGAGAATGCTGGCAAAGCGTTTTTACCCCATGGAAAGCACTCTTCAGACTGTCAAATTTTGAGAGAGTATTCATTTCAACTATTTGGATGTAATGCATAACGTGAACCTAAAGTACATTGACAAAAGTGTAACTATAGATAAGGATATCTGGTTTTCCAGTGAAGAGCTTGGAATCTGCTAAAAAGGTAGGTAGACTTTTTTCCTAAAAGTAGATTAACTTAGAGCTGAAATAAAACTACAGTAAAGAGAAGAAATAAATCTTTGCATGGCATTAAAAAAAAAAATATTGCTTTTTTGTAATGTTTCAAAAATCATGTTTGCAGCCTCTTCCCCTTTCTGCCTGAAAAGTGCCCAACCTGTGTAATATTCTGAGGGTATTAAGTTATCCTCTCTTGTTTAGTCTCAAGTGTAAAGTAAAAGATGAGAGGCTATTGTTATAGAGCATTTAGGTTTGAAAATCCTTATTTTGACAATAAAGGAAACTGCATTTGAACCTCACATATTTGAATTAGTTCATCTACATATATGCCAGATATTTAATATTAACAAAATCATCTTGCTTTTAACAAAAATAACAAACTGGGAAACAAGCAAATGCAATGAAGAGAATATTTTCCTTATTAGTTGGAAAAAGTTTATTATTTCCCAGTTTCTTCACATGTTAAGAACAGGTTTTATAGAGTCTAATTATAGGATATCAAGAGTTAAAAGTTGTTCCATATTCCTTATGTGTTAGAAACTACTGCCAACAAGTCCTCTAGGCTTTAAATATTGTTTTGACGGATTGCACTTTCATTTCCAGTCCCAAAGAAAGTGTTCTCCAGAGTCCAGGCACGAGCAGATCTTCACCAGCTCACTGAAAGCTACATACATTGTAGTGGGCAAGAATGGAGACTTTGCAGGCTTTTTTTTTGTTTGTGTTTGTACCTTTGGTAAATCCAGCACCACCTCTGCAGCAAGAATCACTCCAGTTTTATGAGTATGATACAGATGTTTCCATGGGAAGCCTGACACAACAAGATTATGAAATGCAATCCAAGGATATAAGAAAGGTACTTTACTTATATTTTGCTTTTAATATTTTTAACTAAAATAAGCATTATGTGAAAAAGGGGTTATGTGCATGTATGTGAGTTTTATGGAAAAGTCCTAAAATAACAGGGAAACATACAATGGGTTCAGTGAAAACCACTCAAACTAAAACCACAAAAATATTACCCTTGCTACAGTCGGAGTAAGCCACAGCAGGCAGGCTTGCACAAATAAGGCTAAAGCATCATTTTACCTCTGCTGTTCTTATGTGCCTGCAATCACAAGAGTTTCAAGAACAGGATATATTAACTACTAGCTCAACAGTTTGAACTATGTTGTTGTATTAACTCAGTGAGTTTGCTTAAAAACAAGGAAGGTAATTTTTTTTTTTAAACTATCAAAATAATAATCGGAACTCCCTTTTTATTGAACATAACCTGCCAGTATAAACCACAGTTGTTCTTTTGACTTGCCAAACGATCAAGTTTCTTGCCTGTTTTTCTGGGGTAGGTGGTTTGGGTTTTTACAGCTCAACAGTTCAGCAGTCCCAAACTTCTATAGAATGTCCAGTGCTGGAGGAGTCACACATTAAACACTTTGGAAGTCTAAATAAAGAGAATATCCCCTACATCTCAGTGCACTCACCAGCATCTCCAAACAGTATTTTTGTTGGGTGCTACACATTCCTGCCACTGAATTTCAATACAAAAGCAGAAGACACAAAGCCAGGCAAGAATTAAGTGAAGCGCCACAACCTCAGCTGCCAGGGACAGTTACAAACCTCACACCCCCTTTCAGACCTAATCAGTACACACCAAGAGAGAAGGACATACAACACTGATCAGGGAGAAAAACCAGCAGCAATCATCCCAAGAGCAGTTTCCAAGGAAAATACCACAGATCCAAACCAAGCGGTAACAGCCCAGTATGAAAAACTCAAGGAGGTTTTCATTAATATTAACTGCACTTGCTACAATAACCTAGTCTGATAAGCAAAAAAACCCACAAAAAACCAAACCAGCAAAAGACAGTAAGTAAAAAATTGCAGTCCAAATACAGAAAAATCACTTTTGTATACCTTTTAAATATTTCCCAATTCTATTTAAATTACAGCTTTCCACTGTTGACTAAAACCATCAGCTACATATTCATAGCAAAAAAAGTCTAAAGTATTTTTAAATGTGACATCTACCAGAGTGGTGAAATAATATGTTTTCATAAAACCATGAAAAAGGGACTATATAAATGACTCTCAAATAATCGGTGACTATCCACTCAGGCGTAAGTTTTTAAAAAATACTAAACCTGTTAACTTTAACCAGCTAGGCACAGCATCAGATGACACCCATTGATAAATTGCTTGCAGACGATTGCTGGTGCTTCAGTAAAGGAACAAGGAGTATACCTATGTGGAAATGGTGCCAACAGATGTGCCACAGACAAATCAAAGTCCTCCTGGCAGTGCTATAAGCTGGAGGACTTCCAAAGGCCAACAGTTCTGCTTAGGATAATTCTAGGAATGTAGTCGGTCATTATTTCCATCAGGTCAGTTCTCCATTGACATGTTTTCACTACAAAATAATAAATGAGTTCCTTATGTGCAACAACTGCATTGACACAAGTGTCAGTGTTGCCAATTTAAATCATGGGGTGCACAAACAGATCTTCTATTCCTTTACTGCACCGATTTTAGTCCCCGAATAGTCCAAGTGTTAACTGGAACTGAAATGCGTGCCAAATGTTTCCTCAAGCATGCTCAGTCAGGAATCTATCTTGCATACAAATTTAACTCCTTACTGTATGCTAGAACACAGTTTAAAAAAAGACTTTTACTAAAAACATAAGAAATTTATTACTATGATTATTTGAAACCATAGCCACACCAGTCTTCAATAAAATTTGAGCAATTTAAACCACAAAATCTTAATTTCAACAAGAGAACAGAACCATTCATTTAGATGCCATCTCACATCTGGCCTAACTCATTTCATTGGATATAAATTACCAGACCTTTGTGTTATAAGATGAATAAATTATTTTGCAGAAATTTGAAGATAGTTGGAGTATTTAGATGTAAAGTGTTAATGTGTCTGTGCAGTAAAGTGTGAGAGGCAGGTGGAATTTAAGTATGTGAGTAGGCCAATTTTCCTTCAGTGCATTCCTGACATACGCAAGTAATGAACTTGTGGTCACAATCCAAACAATCTTCTGCACTCCATAGTTAGGAATTTATGGCTGCTCAGCAAATACTTCTAAATTTTAGGAATTCAATTGTATTCTGCAAATTACAAGTTTTAATTCTTGTGATATTTCCCACTGGCAGAGATTAGGAATACATTGCATTCTGCTAAGAAGTCCCATAAAAGGTTACTTTAATGGCTCAAGTAGGACACTGCTAGAAATCTTCACCTGGAACAGATAAGCTGTGCCAGCAAATATTATTAAGTGTCCCTCAGGAGCCAAACCAGCTGCAGCCATACTAGTCCACTTGTTCCATGAGCAGTCCATGCACTCAGAAGGCTCTACTGGCACAGATAGCTCAAGGTCCACGTCTTCATGTGCCTAAGCAGCCTATCTTTGTGAGCTAACTCCTGCAGAAAGCCTCTGTGATACCTGCTATTTGTTGGAGTATAGCTGGTGAGCTGACACCCCCAGCTTTCCTCCACCCAGCACAGCCAAACTGCTGCCAGAATCCTACTGAGAACCCAGAACTTCCTAACTGAGAACCTAAAAACTTCACTAAGGCAAACCAAGCTGGCCCAAACCAGAGCCAGAGCCTGGAGAGGCAGATGCAGAGAAAAGCCAAAGGATGGATGATTCACAGGCTAAAAAGGGGTCAAAATGACAGAGGCTGGCCAAGATATTTGTTTCTCAGGCTTTCTGTCAAGCCTGAGTGGTTTGTTTTGCAGAATAAAAGAATTCCCACAGTAAAGTATACGCAAGCAACTAAATACCAAATAAAACACAGTATGAGAAGGAGCTTGAAAGCTCTTACCTGCACACTACAGATGAACCAACCACCTGTGTGCCTGAAACAAGGGAGAGTGAGGGGATTATGAAAACTAAAAGGGGTTCACTTGTCAGCATTCCCAGTGTGCAAGCAGTTCTCCAACAGAGCACTTTGCTCCTGCCAGGGCCTGATCCTTAAGCATGTTTAAAGCAAAACATCTTCCACATCTCACAATGTTCTTTCCTGCATGTGTTTCCAATAGCCAGGCACATCAAAAAACATACTGGCTTGTTCTGTCCTACAAACATTCCCCACAAAACCAAACCTAAATTAATGATGCCAAAAACAACTACCACAGTCAAACTGAAATCCCATTAACTTCAATGCATGCAAATCAGAGTATAAGCCACTGTATCTATACTGCAAATACAGTAATAGGTAATTCTCTAAAATTCCTCCAGTATCCAAAGAAACCTGACTACTGTTCCCTGCATCACAAGAGGCCCTTTCTGTTAGCAGCCCACACCTTAAAACAGACTTACATGCAGATCATGGAAACAAATTACTCAATTTCAGCCAATACCTGCAAGGAATGTATTTATAAACTAAGTTGTCCTGCAATTGAAAAGATGCAATGACTATCTCCAGGAGGAATTTTGAATAGCTTTAAATGCAAGGACATCTCAGTCATTTTACTGAGATTATTTAGGTAAAACAACAAAATACAGCTTATACTCACAAGAATCCTATTGAATTTTGCATTATATGCAAAATCTTGATCTTTAAAACTCTACTGTTTGTAAATACCTACCACTTACACATCCCTTCCCACCATATAGACTATACTTTCTATTTTGTGCCTACTGTCCTTTCCTGAAGAACTTGAGTTTTCTAAACAGCATTGGCAGCACCTTCACCTCTTGCTTTACAGAGTAGTTCACACGTACAAGTGACAATACATGACAGTCATCGAACCTATAAGAGCATTTTAAAAATTAAATGCTAGAAGGAGGTATATTGTAGGAACCTCACCTGAAAAGATGTAATTTCAAATCCTTGTAATGCTCTTGGCTTCTTGTCTGCAGTTTGTGTTTTAAAATAACAACTATTCTCTCACAAAGGATAGAACAAACGTTTCTCTTGACACTTCCCTAATGCTGCAAAGTGATGACAGCCAACTCGACGTCCCACCAACAAAGGACACTAGTAAGTTAACTGAGATGAATATTTTGATGTCTAAGTTGTCCAAAAGAATATATTTTAATATACAAATCTAATGTGCAAAAATGACAAAGGCTTTAAATTACAAGAATTAATCTTTTCATTTATAAATATATTTCATATCCCCTGTGGAAAGCCTTCTGATGGAGCAGGCTGAAAAATTTACAGGATCCTCAGGTAAACTCTGAGTACACAACGCACAGCTTGTAAGCATCTCCACAGACTTGCTCAGTCATATTTGCCATTGAGGGGTACCCAAGCTAATTAAATTAGAAAAGACAACGAAGAAAAACAAAACACATCCCCCAGTAAGTTCCACAGTTTAACCACATGATGGTGAAATACTACGTGCTTAAATTAATTAAAAAGATTTATTGAACAATTGGCTATTCTCAAAGGTTACATCTGATGATCAGGGAGGTCAATATGTAAAATACATCAGGAACATTCTTCACTTGCCAAAGCTTCCTACAGGCTCTAGGTACACTGTCCAGATTTCTCCTAACAAGCCCCAGCCCAGTGCTCTCTACACACGAAAAGGACAAAGTTCCTCTGCCAAACAGAACAGTGAGAAAAAGAGACACTTATTTTGTGTGTCTGTGACCTGAACTTCCAAAAATAACTGATTATTCAGTAAGACATGGGGACTATCAATCTCCACTGAAGTGCTAATTCAAGGTTAATTATTGCCAAACAGCACCTGTCAACAAACCCCCATCAAAAGCTGAGCAAGTCTCCAAGAACATCAGAGCTTCCAGACAGACAAGCATAAAAATTAGTGCCTTTTTAACAGTGACAACATTGTTTGACATTTTCCATTTCCTACACAAACATGAAAACAAGCCACTAAATTAAAAAAAAATACCAAACCACCAAATGGTGCAGAACTCTGCAGCCTAAAAATGATGACATTCACAAAGCTAGACCTCAAAACCTTCATTCTGTTCTCTGCAGTGCTGCTGTAAGAACAAGAATTGCTGTTACTTGTACTGGGTTGGCTTCCCAGGATACACCAGCTGCTTTTGTAACTCCTCACTGGTTGTAGTTTTGCTGTGGAGTGACAACTATGAACGACCCTGCTGTCTGCACTGCATTCACTGCAGGGTTGAAGCCAACCAAAACCCTCAGAATATGGAAAACACAGCACAAGACACAGCAGTGGTGATGAAACTGGATTCAAAACCACATTCATTATATGGATTTGAATATTGCTGGCAGAAAAGATTAGAGCAAAGCAGAAGTTACTAATACTTCACTACTGTCCATGAGGAACAGGAAAAGCCACAAAGGTCTCAAACTACATTACAAAAGGTTTCTCTCTCTGCTTAAAATAACAGCTGTAAAAATGTCAGTATAAAACTGATAGAGATAATCCACAGGATTCTGAACAACCTGGTCTAGTAGAAGGCGTCCCTGTCTGTGGCAGGGTGTTGGAATGAGCTGGCCTTTCACATCCCTTCCAATCTAAACCATATATAATAGATAAACATAACTGCTGGAGATTTTAATCAAGAGGTTTAGACAAAATAGTAACTGGGAATAACACAGGATATTGTGTGACCTACCAGAAATGCTCCTCCCAAACTAACAAATGCCTGCAGTGGCGGGTGTTTCACCTCGTGGGTTTGGTGCCAAATGTGATATTTAAGATGGTCACAAGCTTGCAGTAGTCACATTCACCATACTCTTAGCCAACTAAAGATTCAAACTGAATTCAGGCTGATTAATAGCATTTCACATGCACAGGTAAGAACAGAAATTATACACAAGAAAAAAAACCCAAACAGTTGAGAACATTAAATTTTCTCAGAACTTGACGCAAATAGCATTTTTAAAAACCTAACAATGGGAAATCTTAAAAAACACTAGTGAAAACTATTTTGGTTAACCCATTTTAAGTGAGTTGAGTAAGTTGTGCCTGTGTGCTGGACCCTTGCTGGCAGACCTGCCCACGTGTCTGCTGTGCGTGTGCCTGAGCGGCTCCGTGTACTGCGAGGAGATCGACATCGAGGCCGTGCCGCCCCTGCCCAAGGAAACTGCGTACCTGTACGCTCGCTTCAACAAGATCAAAAGGATTGCGGCCTCGGACTTCGCTGACATCAGTAAGTGACACCCCAGTTTCCAGCTCTGGTTCAGAATGTCAAATGGAAATGCATCTTGGACCCTGTAAACTTCTTAATTCTCCCAAACAGTCAGGCAAAGAGCAGATTGCTAAAAACAAAATTTGGCTCAGCATCCCAGCCACTCTTAAGTGACCAGGCATTTTCCTTTCAAATGCTCCAGGGACAGCTCTGCCAGCTATCTCACTACAGAGCATGACAATCCTATGAACATCTGAAATTGTGCTATCTTTAAGACAAAAAGAATGACTCAGAGTATCTTCCTTTTTTATTTTTTCAATTTAAGACCAGGAAAAAAATAGATGTCAATTTTACCCATAGTGTAATTGTATTTGCATTTGTAGATTACAGTTTAGATGCTGCACCCAACATAACATTTAGCATATACAGCCATACACATTTCACGTGCCATGTAATTATAAAGTCAATACTTACATTTTCATTTCTTTCATGCAAAGCTACCTTGAGAAGAATTGATTTTAGTGGAAATAGGATTGAGGAAATAGAAGATGGAGCCTTTTCAAAGCTTCTGCTGTTGGAAGAACTTTCTCTTGCTGAAAATCGACTTGTAAAACTTCCTGTTCTACCTCCCAAACTAACAACATTTAATGCAAACCAAAACAGAATCAAAAGCAGAGGTATCAAAGCAAATGCTTTCAAGGTAAGGAAAAACCCACTAATTTAAGTAACCTAAGTAAACAAAATTAGTAACTAGACTATTCATTCTGCCACCAAATCACTCCTCTGTATTTTCTGTAATCTAAGAAACAAGCTACGATGAAGCAGCTCTTCAGCTTTTGCTTTGCTTTTAAGGCACTCTGGAATATCTGTCATTTGTACACTCACTCTCTCATGTCCTCCACGTAGAAAAGAATTTTCTCTATAAAATCACTCACCTGCTTGCTTTCTCTCCAACATGTAAAGAAAAAAAATATTCAAAAATTGATGGCTCAAGTATAGTTCTGAGGATTACAGAAACACTAATAATACATATATAATACCTTATAGTGGTCTCAACTTTTATAACCAACATGCTGGCACTGAAATTTCCCAAACATAGAAGATCTGTTCTATGAATTTCTTGATGTAACAGAATTCAACATTCACAGCAAAAGAATGGCTTTTGTTACATCAGTTGACAGGCTATGTGATCAGAAAAAATTACTCACAGGCAACTGTAACAGGCATGAGTTACTTAACCTCAATTAATACCAGCATCAGTAACCTCTCTTTCTCTTTAACAGAAACTCACAAATTTGGCCTACCTCTACTTAGGGCACAACGCACTGGAATCTGTTCCCCTGAACTTACCGGAGAGTCTGCGCATCCTTCACCTTCAGGTATTCCCAAAGGATTTCCTTAACATTCCCTTAGGAAACACCTCAGGAGTTGCACACTTCAAATCAAACTTGTTCTATTTTAAGACAGTTCCCACTACAGTTTACCTCTGAATAAAACAAGTTACCATACCAATGTGTATGGCCACAACCATGCAGAAGTTTAGAAGCTGCTAATTCCCATGCAAGGATTTCTTACTGGTTTATGTACATCAGGTACAGGAGATGGCAAGAAGCTATAATCTTTTCTCAGCAGTGCATGTATGTATTTATAAAAACGTTTTGGTTTGCAGTACAACAACATCACCAGCATCACGGACGACACGTTCTGCAAGTCCAACAACACGCGCTACATCCGCACGCGGATGGACGAGATCAGGATGGAGGGCAACCCCATCGTCCTGGCCAAGCACGTCAACGCCTTCTCCTGCCTGAGGATGCTGCCCGTGGGAACGTACTACTAGCACTGCTCCTGTCACCCCACGTGCCACACCAGGCATGCTAACAAGGATACCTTCTTCCTCTGTTTACAAGTTCACCTCCTCTCCCTTACTAATGCTCTTTTCCCTTCTGCTGTGTTGCACCGTTCTCCTCTGAAATAACCATTTCAAAACCAGTCAGTTTAGTAGTTATGGTATCCCTCATGCTTTCAGAATCTTTTCTGTTAATGAAAATATATACATATGCACACATGTCAACTCCGCTTTTATTTCACCACATACTCCTTAGGGTAAAAATCACACAAAACTGCTTGTTCTCATTCTTTACCAGCAGTCAGAAAAATGACCACATTTTACTTTTAGATAAATGCAAGATTTTCTTTGAGCAAACTAAAGAGGAAAAGTACTTCTGAATTCCAATCCCACTCTTTTAACCTGGAGTGAAATCTTTTCAGTTGACCTTCAAAGGTGTATTGGATGAAGATGCATATGAGAGAAAGTTATGCTTAGAAACATAACTTTTCAAAGCTTCAATTCATTAAAGTTCCCTTAAAAACTTGATTTGTGGTAAATGAGAGTAACTCCTATTTAGATTTAGTACACCAAGCAACATAGCAACTGGAATGCTTCAAAGATGTTTTAGATTTCCTTCTACTATTTTGCTTTGAAAGTAATGTGTTTTATTTTTACACAACCTATTTTTAAGTGAAATATATATGTTTTGCTGAGCTGTTCTCACAAGCGCTGTTTTTGCAACACCAGCTTCCCATTTTAAAACAATGATCTACATACAGCATAATTAGTTATTAACTAATGATGTAGACCAAGCCTTGGTTCCACAGCTTCTCCTGGCAGGAAACGTAACAATATGGTTAAAAACAAAGCTGAATTAATGTGTTTACCTGTAAATAACTATGATTTCATCTAGATGTCAGAGAAAAGAAAGAGAATTACCCTTCTACAACAATACTTCTGATCAGTAGGGAAAACTCAAATCAGATTTTTAAATTAAAAAGAAAAGTTGATTCCATCATTGATCTGAAATGAGAGGTAATGTCAAGCATTCATTTCACTCAACTACTTGAACCTCTGCAGCAGGTATTAGAACCACAAATTGACATGTACAGGCCTTGACACTCAGTTCATCTAAAACTGACCATCATTGATAAAGGGCACAATGTCTTTAATTCCACAACTGTACATTTCTGACATCCTGTTTTTCCCCTCAAACACCTACCATAGGTGTAAAGCCTCCAGACAAATGAATGCCAAAGTGTGCTAGTTACTATCACCACATCAACTTTGTACTAATTTTGAAGCTAGTATATATAGATTCCTAATTTGTAGAAATAGTTAAGCATCAAATGCATGATGATGTACCACTACATCTAGAATACTAATTTTACAAGACATTTTATATTAGTTTTATTTATCTTATTTAGATAAGCCTTGATTTGTTAGTGCTTGTGCATTGGGGAATTGATGCCCACTTAATTCTGAATAGATCTTTTTGCCCTGAACCCATTATCCAACAAAAACAGCCATCTCAACTATTTTTCATTTTAACTTATTTGGTGTAACAAGAAGGAAATTCCATTATCTTAACTGAGAACAAAACCAAGTCTGGCAGCAATATTTGGTTTTCATTTTTCCACATAAATCATAAAACTTTGATGTTCCCAGGTTTTCAGCAAAACATAAAAAGCAACTTCAATGCGTGTAAAAATACATTCCAATGTCAAGCCAAATTTCTATCTGGAAAAAATTAAACCCATCAGTTCTCTCCCATCTCTTGTGATAAACACCTAAGATGGAAAAACCACAATTGTAAGTGTAATAATGTTACATAAGCAGCAGCCTCTGCTATTATTCTCATCACAAATGATTGCTACTAAAACTCTTTCCAGTATTAACAGGATCCATTAATATCACCAAAAATGTGTATACACAAATAAATGTTATTTTTGTAATATATACACATATGTAAGATTCTAAAACTTACCCATTACCATACAATAAATTTTATATTAGAATGTTGTATATATTTTTGAAATGTACTAATTATCATCAGTAATACTAATTAATGCCCCTAACACTTTGTGAGCAAACCAAGGTAGACAAATGGTACCTTCTGAATGCCTCATGCAGGCATCCAGTTCTTTGATGTGCTTTACTTTACTTTCCCCATTCACAGCAAGTTAATCCAAAACATAAAGTGAGAAAGGCCTTAGTAGGGAGGATTTATATCTCCTATTTGTGTGACCAGTACTAATATTAAGCTGAACGTAAACTGTTGTTTTTTCCTATCACTCATTTCTGTTCTGTATTTCCAATAAAACTTGAATTTTTGTTCTTGTTTATCAGTATCAGCTTCAACAATCTGCTCTTCCAGCCCTGCCTGTTTCAGTTGTTCAGCCTCACAGCAGACTAAGGTTAGAAGATTATTTGCAGATGTAGATCCATTTTACAGACATACTTACTGAGACAACAGCAAGACCTGCCATACAGAATACTTGGGAAACACTCCATTTGCTCCTTCAAAACCTATTTTGAATTGACCTTGAATTGCCATTAATCTCAAAACATTCAATATTACTCAAAGTATTCATCCACTTCTACATCATCTCTTTCTTCTCAAGTACCAAAACAGGAAAGAAAAAATAAACAACTTTTGGTGTTTTTTCCATTACACTCTGAGAAAAATATCAGAAACTATTTTATTTCTACATAGAAGCATTGGCAATTTTCTTTTAAAAATAAACAGATTAATAGAAAAGCTATAAACCAAGACTTCCCCCCCAACAGTTTTCTCTCCAAAACAGGGGAGTCTAGAGACCAGGTAGGGGGAAAAATAAATACAAATATTAGAGACTCATTTTTGATGTTGTGTAAGTGTGACTATTAACAGGATAGACTCTTGAGTTGGTTTTATGCATATATTAACAACATATGTCTAATTGCTTTCCCACAAATTACTAAAACCATTAAATTACAAATACACATTCTCCTTGGTAATCTAGTTATATGAACTGTGAGATTTGATCTTTGAACCTTTTTATTAATTCTCTTACCTGAGAAAGTCTTCTGTTTCAAATTAAATGATTAGCAATGCTAACAAAAATAAGAAGGCCTAAAATACTCTTCATAAGCACACAGTCAAGCATATTTGATAAATATTCTCCCAAATTGGTTTGCCTTTTAACCTCATCCTTGTCTTTGACCATGGAAATAAAACTACCTTTAGAAAGAATATCTGTAATACTGACAAACCTGTAATGTCTTCAGTGAATTGTCGTCACACATCTTTTAGCAACTAGTAGTTTCATTGTTTATACTCAACATCTGAACAAACACTTTTAGAAAGTGCTTATATAACAATTTGAAAATTGTCTCCTAACCTCTTTTCTATTTTTTCTTTTATTATATTTTAAAATGAGAAATATTTACAACAGATCACCAAATCACTGTCCCAGAAACCACAGTCACTGATGATGTAAGGATCAGAAAGCATCAAGTGAAGCTGGAAAAAACAACCACAAAGCCCTAAAGCTCTTGGTTTTCTACCTTTTCTATGGAAGGATTAAAGAAAAGCCCTTACACAAAAACCAGCAGGATTAGGCAATGCCAGTTTATTGCTCAGCTGAGGACTGGATTTTTTTTTTTTTTTTGTATTACCAGAAAATAGAACTCTCTTTTCTAATCAGGTTGATTGGATAATATAAATTGATTAATGTGGCACAGAACTCAAAGGCCTAAAAGACTGAAGAAACAGAAAATTATGCAGTGCCCACTTGATACTACAGCTGAAAAGTAAAGATGGTGTTGAGTTTAATGACAGTAAATTCTTGAGGTACATAACTCAGCCAAGAAATCACAAACAAGCAGCTAAACATCCTTCTCAACATAAAGCATCATGTAAAGGTGTTTTGTGTCTGTAAGACTGTAATATTTTTCCTCCAAGGATTAGTTGTTTATCTTAAAAGCAGCACAAAGCCAAAACAAACAAGCCAAATACTGATAATTTAAAACTAAACTCAAATACTATGTTCCAGTTAGCAGGGAGGAAGTTTATTTCCCACACAAGTAAAGAACTCCAGAACTGAAAGTGCTGTTGCCCAAGCACATGCTGACACATCTTCAAGAGAAACAGATCTAATCCTTCAAAACCAACATTTACATGCCAAAGACTACAAGTATTATTTTCTTTTAATTTCTTCTTTTTCCTTTAAAAAAATCAAAACAAAATATCATACCAAAGCAAGTCATCTTACTCCTTCACAGAAAGGCACAGTCTTATTTTCCTCTACCCATGAGGAACAATTGCTGCTCAATTGCCCCTTGAACACAGCACGAATTTTTAGCTCAAATTTTCTTCACCAGCACATACAAAATAAAGATCCCATATTCTGCTAAAGACAGCCACTTTCACCTCTAATTCTCTGTCTTAATAAACTTCTTAAAGCAATAAATATTGTATAATTAAATAAAGGCTTGATAGACACTACCTTGAAATGCAGGAAGGTGTATCTGCGATATTCAAACCACTCGGTATAGGTTGAAAGGCTTCTGAAAAATGTTAGAAGATCTGCATGTTCTTCAGTTCTGTAAAACAAAAATATTATGTTTAACCCAGTCCTAATCAGGTGTATCAATTCTATAGCCTAAAATTCCCACTTTAAAAGTATCAGTTAGTATTGTTTGAATATGAAGTAGAAATCACCCAAAGTAAGAATGACAAAGATGAAAAAAAAGCTGTAATGTAATGGTGGGAAGTTAAAGAACACATTCCTAAGCCAGTGTTTCTAGTGTTAGTCTTACATGTCAAATGTGGGAACAAAATCATCACCTGCAAAGTCTTAGTTTGATTTTATTCTTACTCACCTCATTTTCTAACTAAATTCTAAAGATGTTGCATAGTGAAACCTGAACCTCCAAAATGGTGATTTCCCAAATTGCATCACTAAGCTTCAAATATTCCCAAAATCTTTGTCCTAACCAACTAAATCTGCATGATGTGTTTCCTGCCTCTGCCCACATGACATTCAGCTTTTCAAGATAAACCTTGCAGCTTCAGTAGGAAAGGAGGCCTGGTCACACAGGGCATCTAAACCAAAAGCTTTCTAAGTTCAATCTTGATGTCTCCAGCCCTCTGAACATCTTCCTCATCTTTCTCCTCTGGACCTGCTCCAACAGGTCCACGTTCCTTCTTATGCTGGGGGAGAGTGGGAGGGAAAGATAGATATAAACATTTATTTTTCAAATTTTTAGTAAGGATCAGGATGGAGAAAGGAAAAGACACAATATAAGGTGACAAACTCTCAGGCAGCCAACAACACATCCAGGATTGTTGGGGAAAGGAGAAAAGAAAAAAAGCACATAAAGGGTGTCCCATTTTCACTAAACAAATACAGCCAGAATGCAAAGGATGCAAAACTCCACAAAAACCACAAGTCAGAATACCTGAAGTAACATGATTATTTAACCATAAGGATGAAGGGCTTTATGTCATTGTTGATATGAAGCCACAAACTATTAGTCACCATCAGAACACACCTGGCAAGCACTGTTTTAGAAGTACAAATATTTATCTTGGTTACCAATACAGGATTTTACAAGTTTACAAAACCTGACTGAGGAAGATACCTGATTGATATTTGGGAATATTTCAGGAAGTTAGAGTATTTAAATTCTAATGTAAATTTGACTTTTAACGTCCTTTCTGTTTGAGATTAGCTATTCTTTTTGGATTTTCAGAACAGCTGAGAGCAGAGGCTTGAGGCATTCACAGAATGGCTGCAGCAGTGGATCACCAAGTCACTTCAGTCTTCCCAGGGAGAACTGTGCCTCTAATCCAGCTCTAGTTAACATACAGGAACAGCAAACCTTAACATATTACACTAAGAAACTGGAAAAAAATACATTAAGGTCATTCAGATATTGAAAATGTGAAAGGAAAGCCAAACAAGTCTTATCCTAGCCTGGAAAGAACAGCATCATTAAAGGAAGTTACCACAGTAGTCACAGCTGCCAACAAAATCAGGCCAAGATGAAAAAATGCTGGCAGCACTGAGAAAAGTGAGTCCCTGGAAGGACACAGACACTGATTTACAACAGCTCATTAGCTCTGGTCTGGGAGCTGTTTTTAACCACAACCCTGAACTGTACATGACAAAGTCCACACATTCTATAGGGAATGTGGACACTTGGTAACAACTGCTCACCTCTCCCTGCCTGGGAACACATTCCACACACACTGCACTAGGCATTTTCAACCTCCACTCATGGAACAGGGCAACACAAGGCTTTGTTACAAAACACTTGAAATTCTTTTTGAAGAACTTGGCAATTTTTATAATTAACTATGTTTATGCTATGTAAACCACTATCACAAACATTGTGACCTTGTTTTAGCATTGTTTTTAGTTTATTTCTTTTTTTGCCTCAAAATCATTTTTAGGTGATGTAGCAGATGAAAATTTAAGACTAGATCATCAACAGAAAGAAAAGTTTTTGGGAGAAGTTCAAATGTACAAGTTAGTCAAGCAATGTATCTGAGGATGTACTTTTCTCACATAGCACTGACTAAATTCAAGATAGAAAACTGAAGTCAGTGTTTAAAATGGGGAATCTGTTGGCAAGAACAGCTTTATGTAAATCCATATTGGCAAAGGAATAAGAGACTGAATAAGAGCACCAGTTCAGTGAACTCTCACAGCATCAAATCTACCCATAAACAGTAATTCCTAATTAGCCCAAATTAGCCTAATTTCTCCTGCTGAAATCAACTACACCAAATGCTGAAATACCAAAGAACATGGGATAAAATAACAAGGTAGTAAGAGAATGGATAGTAAAATTCTTTTTTTTTTTTTTTTTTTTTGAAAGTATTTAGCATTACAAAAATCCACTTGGAGCAGAAAACATCTGTCTCCAATGCCAACATCCATGTTACAGACAAGTCATCCAAAACCAGCTAAAAGGATATTCAGGAAGAGAATAACTCTGTCAGGTTAAAATTGTAGGCTCTTCATCCAAACACCCTTTCACTTTCACAAAATATCAACAAAACAGAGTAGTATATAATAAATGTAACTGTTAGAAAAGCACCTAAGCCTCCTTGAATGTGTTCCTTTAACTATGTTAAGGGAGAAAATCTGCAGAATACAAGACTTCCTACATTAGCATAGAAAACCAAAGCAAGACTCAAATCTGGGGGTAAAATTCCTGCTTCCCTTCCTTTGCAAGAGACCTTGCCCATGCAGCATTTAATATAATGCATATTTCCTAAATCCAGCACTCTGACTTGGAGATTCTAACTAGTTAGTAAAAAGAACAATTTTCATACTGCTGAAAATTCTTTATTTGCCTAAGTAACCCATGCAAGGGGTTAACTTCCCCAACAATTAATGGGTGTCAAGTCAAGAATAGGAAAAAGGACTGACAAGAGTTTTTTTAGATGTTGTGATTCTCAACACTTGTAAAGTATAAGTAATAACTGGTGCAAAGGGGACACAAGTGAAATCCAAAAAAAAGACAACTGAATATTGTGATTACATTTTCATACATCTGTTATTGTCACAAAACTTCAAGAAATTATAGAAAAATATTCCCACTTCACAAAAAAATGTACAATACCCATATAGAGATGTACCATTTATATCTTGCAGCAGTACCTGAAGACTGCTGAGTTTTGCTTCACTTAAAAAGATATTGCTCAAGTGTTCTAGCATTCCCCTATTTTCTTCCAAAGCAGGAACTGAATGCCAAGTTTTTAACTCTGCTGCTCTTAAAGACCATTTTCTGACATATATTATGAAAAAAAAACCAAAGCCAAAAAAGAAATGAGAAGACTGAGGAGGAAAAAATCCCAGCCAGGAGACAAAACAGAACAGAACTAGACAATGGATTTGGCAAGACTGGGCCAAGGAAGCAAAAGAAAACAAACTGGAGGGGAGGCTGGAAACGAACAAAACAGGAGAGCAGATTCAGCTAGTCAGGAATGAAGGGGAGAAGTAGGAATTTTAGGAGCAGACTAAAGAAAAAAGGGCTAGTTGGGAAAAGTCTGAAACTGAATAGGAGGGGATTACAGCTTGGAAAAATGAGGAGTAGCCCAACAAGGGGATTGAGAAACAGGCCCTGAAGGGAAATCACAGACTCAGGCAATGGAACAGGGGGTGCTCTCAAACAGGCACTGCCAGCATCAGCCCCAGCACAGCCACAATGTGGTCAGGACAAGGCACACAGGAAAAATGAAATTGGAAGGTGTTGTGGGGCAAACAAGGTTGGGTTGTTTGAAAAGAAGTATTTTTCATCCTACTGACCCCACTGATCCTATTGGCCACGTGGCTGCAAGGGTATCTACAGACACAAGGCCAACAGGTGGCACCTGCAAAGGGAGGCTCAGGAGAGAGGACTGCTTGCTTTGGTGACATCTTCTATCATTCATGAGAACTTGTGTTTATTCATGAATACTGGCACTAGGTGAAAAAGGAGAAGAGACAGGACAAGACAGCAGTGCTCCAGCCAGCATGAAATAAAGTCTGCCACTACTTCAACACATTCCTTTCCAGTGTGACTATTAAGTTCCAATACACTTCTACTGTCATAAAATACTCATTAATAAAACAGGGCAATTTCCTCTTCTAAATCCCTCTTCTTGAGAGCAGTCAACTCTTCTTCCCAGTTACACCACAAGCTTCAGTAAATTTATATGGAAATCTCAAAGCCTTTAAATAAAAAAATCAGTTTTCAGTAGAGACTAGTGAAGCCTGAGGTAACTCTAAGTAGACCTCTCTCTTCACCCATCAGTTGGCCCTTCCTCTCCCTCCCCAAGATCAAAAAATAATAGAAAACAAAAGAAACAAATTTTAAATATATAATTAAATCAACTACAGGATTTGTTCTCAGAACAGCTTGCTAGCAGAATTTCATGGAATACTGCAGACAAGTAATTTGATCATTTACTCATCATGTTACCACAAGAAGTTGGCATACTCCAGAAAACAATAAAAACCAGCATTCATTCATATATTAAAGTTTTAGCATGTTAATTTTCCTAAGCCATTGCACAAATACACTATTCCTTGCTCTTAAATTATATATATTTTAAGATATCAGTGAAATAAATCCTGATCCCAATCAGGGAAATGGAATTGAGAGCTGAGAATCAGAAACAGGCGAATACAGGAGAAGGGCTCTGGATGTGCACTTCAGGCATTACCCACACTGCACATCTGCAGCTCACAAACACAACTGAGGAACAATTTTATTAATTAAAATGCAACAGCTGAGATGACAATGTTACCTTTCTCTTCAAACAGCTAAACCACACTATAATCCAAAACCTGGCTCTGTTTAACTTGTATTTGTAATGGTCCTTCCAGATCTTAAAAATCACATGCCTTTCATCCTCTCTCCAGAATACAAATAAGGCATGGGAAGTGTTTAGGTTGGGCTAAGGACATATCACATAAAGACTCTGGCTGCCAGCAATTCATGTGAAAACTCAGTCCTGCATTTAGTATCCCACATAACAATTTGCCTTGAGCAAAACATTCCATCTTACCGTGACACAAACTTGCTCATATTTGAATCTTCTCTGGATTCCAATTTAATGCTGAGATCACTAACAACAGCAGTCACTTTCTCATTGTTCTAGATTGGAGAAGGAACAACAAAATATTTTAGAAAATTCCCTGGCGAGGAGAAAAATGTGCTTATTTGCATATAAAAAATAAGGAAAAAAAGTATATCTAAATGCTGCTAAGTACTGTAATCCTTAAAGTAGCATTTTTTAAACTACAATTTGTGTGTGTGAGCAGTTTCTTTCATTTCAAGAGTGGCACTATTATCCACACAAGGCTTTTGGAATAATACCTGAGTTTGGCAGCACAGACAATATATACATGTAAAGGAAGGTTCATTGCATCCTTTCACATCAGTCCCACTTGTTTAAGATTCTTATTTTCCAACACAACTTTAGCTGCCACATATATCAGAAAATTCACATATAAGATTTTATCTGTTAGGTTTGGGCTGTTTTTTAAATTTTAAACCCTGTAGTTTTGTCTCAAAATATTGTCCTTTTTTACAATCACTGTTACTCAGAAATATGAGCAGGATAATAAAATTATTCTAAATTAACTAATAAGCTACTAAAGAACAAGAAAAGGTGGTCAAAGTAGAAATGAAGCCACAAAAGAAGATGATTTTCTTTTCTATGCATGCTTGAACACACTAAAGTAATGGATTAGATGACAGTGAATGAAAAAACTTAAAATCATGGTTTGAAGACCATAGGAAATGCCTCACTTTAAACTTCTTATACCAAGTCACTCCAAGCAAATGGGAATGGCAAGAGAGGACTGCACACACATCTGAGCAGTCCCTCTGCTGCTGGGACAGAAGCACTGCTGACACTGCCATCACTAAAGATGGGAAAAGCAAACCAAGGCACTACAGAGATTTGTGGATGTACTAAAAAACATCAGGAAAAATCATTTTAGGTTTAGAGCACAAGGTTCAACAGGAGGATGGAGCTGTGGAGAAACTGCCAGCAGTCACAAGCTAACATGCCACCATCTGAAGGGATTGGTTTGCCAATGGGGGGGGTTAACTAACATGCCAAAGTGCCATAGTGGGGCCAAACAAAAACACTTAAAAGGAAAGCTCTGGGCAAGAGAGAAACTCTTTTTAAATTATTGCTTTCCCAAGAGGCTTAGACTTGTTTTGGCTCATTTTCAAGCTCATGTCCTCTCCTAATACCTAATGCTATAGAGCTGAGTTAACTCTATTGTGACTTCACTACCAGAATAAATAGCTACAGTTAACAGGGTGAAAAAACTATCCCTGATCTTCTGCTGCATAGCACCAGACCTGTTATCTGCTGGGCACTTCCCAAAAACAGCTGTCACCTTTTACTCCCCAAGACAGGTGAGACTGGTTATAATTGCACTACTTTGTCCACACTAATGTCAGCACAGATTATTTTGAATACGATGTACTTCCAGCAAACAAAAAATTAATGTAAAAAATAGCTCAAAATTACACTTTTACAGCTGAAGTGAGGGTTTTCAAGTATACATACACCTGGTAGTCCCTACCTCATCAGCAAAGCCGCCCAAATTTTAGGCATTAGGCAGCCAAGTGCTGCCGCTCAGTGGTGCAATGTATTTAAGCACCAATACCGGTGGCAGTAAATTCAGCACCAACAACCCCTCAGAGCCTCACTGACACCAAAAGCTGCAGGAGATGCAGCTGAGGGAGAAACATTCCAAGGGCAGTTTTATACAAGCAAATGTAAAGAGGCATCACGAAGATCACAAGTTTCAAGTCACAAATGGACTTGGGAGGTTGCTCATTCAACTGAGCCCTCGCAGTTTCAAAGGATAAAAATCCATGCGCAGCTACCTAAATATTTGATTCCCAAATTGATAATGTGGCTTTTCTAAAGAACAGGAAGGACATCTTTACTGTTCACTCTCAGTCCCATCTCATTAAATTAAAAAAAAACAAAACAAAACAACAAAACAACTTGAAAGCTGAACTGAAAAATCAAGTTTTCCTGATGTTAGAAATACCATTACAAAGTACAACAGTGTTAGGAAAATACTATTGCAAATTGGGATAGAAACTGTTTTCCTCTGTTAACATCTTTAATTCTGTGCTAAGAATAGAGTCTTACAAAAGAGCTCAGAAAATCTGCCATCATTGGTGTAACCTGTGGCAGTGCTGCAATGACTGCTCACATTAACCAAGCTCCCAGGGCTTTACCTCAGTGTTAGTCTGCAAGAGCATCCTGCAGGGAGCACATTTTGGAAAGGAAAGGTGACAGAGACTTGGCAGTACTGGGTTAACAGTTGATCTTGGAGGTCTCTTCCAACCTAAGCAATTCTATGGTAACCATTTGGTGGCTGACTACTAAACCTGACCTCCAGAACTATCTTGCTTGGATGCACATGGAATTCTAAAGTTGGGTCCAGATGTTAAAGTGCCAGAAGAACCCACTGAAGCTTAGACTAAACAGCTGAAGGTTTCAGCTGGAAAAGGAAGGGCTGACATTTGTCCATTTGAAGTTTTGTTTGGTAGTTGTTTGTTTTTAAACATACATAGACCCTTACCGGCATTTCAAGAAGCTGGAATTCCAGTTGGAAAGGCAGGAAGTGGCACTTGCCTGATAGTTTGTGCTTCTGCACTATTCCAGTTTTAGCTGTTATAAAATCAAGTTAACAAAAGAATCAATGACACTTCTATTCAATGCTGCATTTCTTCCCTTAACCATATTTAAAGTGCCAACTGTTACAATTCCTCACTTAAAGAAGTTTAACATGTTAAAAAACTCCAACAACTAACTCCACTTCCCCCCTAGGAAAGCACAACAGTATTCTCTCACTTTCTCATTAAGGAAAGGACAATATTTACTCAGACACTTTTTTGTGAATGAACCAAATCTTATTGTATTTCAAAGTAATTGTCTTTCTGCAAACAGTGAATTAGAACAGAGGTTTGCAGATGAACTGCAACCAGTGTGGTCAGTAAAGGGCACAAAACCACTTACTTCTTTCCACTGTTTTCTTGGAATGACTTGTGAAATGAAACCCAGTAAATGCTGTTAAAAATGAGAGCTCTGTTTCTAGACTTTCAAGCTGAGCTTTCAGGTCTGATAGAGATTCGCGTCCCTTAGTTTCTCCCTGAGTTTCTCCTTGGCATGATTTTCTAGAAAGGAAAAAAGGAAAATCAAAAGGGCAAAATACACAAATATAACAGGCCAGTACAGCAATATCATTAAATAAAATGTACTGGTAATGGGATCTGATGTTTTCAGACCCAAATCAGTTTCCAAAGAGTCAAGTTTCAGGTGGATCACATTGCTGAAAACAGTAAACTATTCCAACTTACATAAACTCTTTCCATTCACTAGCAGGTAGGCACAGCTTTTCTTGGAAGTCTAGAAGTGCAAGTGCCCATTTTGAGAAATGTGCAAAAACGTGCAAGAAAAGGAAGCTAAGATGCCTTTACTCACTTGAGTCACTTATTTTATCCACAGACTTTACATTTACTAACATAAAGAAAGTCCTGAGATAGAGGCAAAAGCTTATTCCCAAACAATTCTGATAAAGAAATTCTAATAATCTAACAAATGCAAAAGAGGCATACATTGACTCCTGTATCTCCTCCTCAGTAAAGAAGGTGCATTCTTGTCGGATATCTTCATACTCTTCTCTCAACAGCCTAATTTCTTCCTCCAGTGCCTGGATTTCATCGTCATTAGCTTGAAAATCACTCTCGTCCATTTCTCAGAATCACTGTTAGAGCATAAAACAAAGTAAGGATTTTTCTCAGGAACAAACAAGGAACCAACTTTTTAAAAACATAAATATAACATCAGGCAACTGTTTTAAGATGCAGAGCAGTGCACAGCCTCCCAAGACAGAGGTTAAATCAGGGATCTACTAGAGTCAAAGGCTTTTATTTAAAAGCCTTTTAAATTAGTCATTATTTGATGCAGGAGTGCATCCAGCTGTTTTACATTTCCTGTAATAGAACAACAAACTGCTCCACAGGTAAACATCAACTGCAATCAGAGACACAAATGGAACCCAGCTTTGGCCAATTGACCTAATGACTCACAGGGCAGAAGAGGCACAGCTGCTCCTAACACTGTTCCTGACCCAATCTGCCTTCAGAGTAAACAGCAGTAAAGAGACACAAATTGCAAAGATGTTTCACCAATAATTTAAAAAGAAAACCTCAGTTTTCAGGAAAAAATAATGATCTGACATTCAGCCTAGCTACAACACACTCAGAAGCCTGTAGAAGATACTGTGCAGCTCAAAACTAATGTAATTTTTGACCAGGAAAAAACCAACATTTAGTTTTGTGTGTTTTTAAACCACCCCTATTCTATGTGCAAGTTCCACACTAACATTGTTCTGTAAAAGAGGATGAGGGGGAAATAGGATTTTATTTGTTTATTTCACAAGAAACAGTGCCTTTATAACACACATGAGAAAACAACATTGAAAGCATGCTTTGCATTCAAAACTTGCTTAATGAATGAAGGAAGCGTACGCAAGTAAAGAATCATCCAGTCATCACCAGATTTTTTTGAACTAGATACAGTGAAGAAAAGCCACGGTCATAATAAAGAGTATGGTGTGAGAAAGACAAACTACAAAAGCCAGGTCAGTTGATCCCTCCCTTAACAGTGGTAACAGAAGACATAAACTACTTACAGCTACTTAAAGACAAGGATTTCACTAGGCAGCAGAAGACTCAAACACTAATTATGACTTCAAATACTTTATATCTAGAAAAAAACCTCTACTCTCTAATCAAGTAAAACAAAACTTTTACAAACACTTCCCTTATATATCGTACGTGTGCATATTTATAAACATTTGTGCATTAACAGCACATCTTTCACATTTCTACGTACCTGCCTGTTTACACCCCCGAGTATTTGACTTTACGCTGCCACAAGAGGAGCTGGGAAGCCCTTTGGAGCGTTTGTGAGAACCGAACTGGTGCGTTCCGTGCCCGCTGCTTCCCTGCGGACCTTCCTGAGATCGCGACTCACCCGAGTAGCCGCTGCTGACCCGCGCCGAGGCTCGCAGGTGTCAGAGATGCCGCAGGGGCGGAACGGGTGTCCAAGCAGCGCAATCGGAGCCCTGGAAACACCGGCAGCGGCCACAGCCGCGGACACCTGGCCCTGAGGGAGAAGCGGAGGAAGAGGGTGCTGAGAGGAAAGGCAGTGAGCGGCCGGGGCCGGCGCTGAGGGAAAGGGGAGTGCAGCCGGTCGGAGCAGGCACTGAGGGCGCTGAAGGGAGCGCAGTGAGCGCTCGGGACCGGCGCTAAGGGGAAAGGAGCGCTCAGGGCCGGCGCGGAGGGGAAGGGAGCGCTCAGAGCCGGTGCTGAGGGGAGCGCATTGAGCGCTGGGGACCGGCGCGAAGGGAACGCTCAGGGCCGGCGGGCGCCCCGCGCTTTTCAAACCGCGCGCCAACGCACGAGCACGGGCGCTACCACAGCTGCTACCCGAGCGGGGGGCGCCGACCGCGCCTTCCGTCCCCTACCTGTCCAACAACAGAGCCCCTGAGGGATAATTCTCGAGCTCTTTGTTATAACTGAAAGGACAAAGCCTTGCTTTGCCGGCTGTTCCCTTGTTTACGTTAATTTCTGCTCACGTCTTCCGGACACCCGTGCTTTTCTTCCTGGCTAGTCACGTTCAAAGCGTCCGCCGTCACAGGACCCAGCCCCCGTGTTCCCACCACACTTGACCGGCCGGAAACACGAACCCAGCAGAGGCGAGCAACCGATCAGAATCCAGCGGCACCGGGGGGCGGAACGCTTTTTATGGAGTGAGGGTTGGGAAGAGTTGCGAGGGGGAAGGAAAGGCGGTGGCGCTGCGAGGCTCGCACATGGCGGCGGTGAGGCCGGGGGTCTCTCGGCGTCTCCCGGGAGGAGAGGCTTGGGCTGTGGGCGGCTCGGGAACCTCTTGGGCTATATTGTAAAGAGCCATTTGCGCTTATTGTCGCGCGTACGGTTATGTGGTTCAGGGTTTTAAAAAACCCCAGTGCCTGAACCCTGGTTTCCTGCAGCAGCGCAGGGTTTGCTGTCGCTGTTCTGGAACAGAGCGTGTTACCTACTGCAAATCAAAAGAGTGCTCTGCTCGTAAGGTTCTTAGTGGCTTTTTAATGAGCTAATTTGTCCCTGCTTCATAATTCTAATCACATTAACTTCCGTGGGTGTCATGGAACTGTTTTGTGTCCTTGCAGAGGAACAGAGTGTGTGTTCTGGTTGTGGTACCTTGACTTGGCAGCATGGAGAAGGAACAGGTTTTCAAACGTTTGTATGTTGGAGGGCTTGGCCATACGGTTTCCAGGGCTGAGCTGGAAGAAAGATTTGGCAAGTTTGGGCGTGTTTTGGAGGCAGAGATTATTACCAGAAAAGATGATCAAGGTAACAGTTTTCTTTCATATTTTAAAAGTTACTTGCATTTCTATTTGGAGTGTGAAATGGAATTTTTGCTTTAGAGACACTTCAGTTTTAAAGGAAATGATAAAACTACATAGAAATTAACTTAATTTTTTTGTCATTCTTCAGGGAATCCTACAAAAACTTTTGCTTACATCAGTGTTAATATTTCTGATGCAGATCTGAGAAAGTGTAAGTACTTTTTTCTTTGGCTTAGTTATGTTTTTGAGCCAAGCTACATTGATGATATCTCATGTTGTCACATCCAGTTGTGATCACAGCAGAGCCTTTTTCATTCTCTTGTGAAGTTGATTTAAGCTGCAGTTTTATGGAAGCTGCTTTGCTAAAGTTTTCAGAAATTGCTGTGAGCAGATTGAAAAGATTCCTTGTGACTGAAGCAGGTGATCTGTGAGTTTCAGACTCACAGAATGGTCTGGCTTGGAAAGGACCTTAATGATCCTCTCAGTGCACCCCCCTGCCATGGCAGGGGCTCCTCCCACTCTCCCAGGCTGCTCCAAGCCCTGTCCAGCCCGGCCTGGGACACTTCCAGGGATGGGGTAGCCACAGCTTCTCTGGGCACACTGTTTGTTTGTTTGTTTGTTTGTTCTAAGCCTTTTGTGAAAAAGAAATGTGCTTCAAAGGCTTTTATCAGGCCTATAAAACACAAATTGAATGGTGTGAGAGGAAACCCAGAAGAAGAGCTGATGTGAAGCTGCTTTTGCAGTGTGCCCCTGGATCTGGGGAATGCTGCCACTAGGCACTTCTGAAGTGAAAACTTCAGTTTTGGATGTAAACCTTCTGGTTTAAGGTTTGGATGTTGGCTCTTTGAGATACAATCCCAACCCAAGTGAGCAATCAGGTATAAGGCCATGCTGAGGGGACCTCAGGCTGTCATAGGAGGCCTAGTGAAGTCTGTGATGTGCTTTTTTTAACGGAGAAAACACTCATTTCCCGTCTCTGTTTTTCAGGCATATCAGTTTTAAATAAAACAAAATGGAAAGGGGGGACACTGCAAATTGAGTTGGCCAAAGAAAGCTTTTTGCACAGGTAGAAACCAATCTTTTCCAATATATGTTGTTGCTAAAACTACCTTTTTTTCCTGCTTCTCTGATAATCTTGTGGCTGTACTTCCATCTTGTGCACTCTTATTGTTTGAGTTTTTGTAAACTCTGTGGACTGTTGATTTATGTTTGTAACACTTTTAGATCATTATTCCCTCAAAGGTGGTGGGTGTTAACTCCCTGAGGAGTGAGTGGTTGCTGTTCTGTGGGAGGGGATCACTGCCAGCTCAGTTCTGCACCTGTTCCTTTTTCCATGTGTGATGCACTTTCTGGTACAGGCTGGCCATGGAGAGGGAGGAAGCAAAGCTGCAGAAAGAAAAAACACAGAGAAATGACCAAATGTGTTTTCTGGAATCACTGAAAAAGACAGGAGTTGTGGACTTCCACATGAGAGCAGTACCAGGTACAGAGGTGCCAGATCATAAGGTATGGTGGGGTAGATGTTCAAGAGAAATAAAACAGCAAAAAGCAAGCTCATTGCATCTAAATCCATGCCAAACTTATGCTTTATGTAAAGAAACTTAATTATTAAAGGTCCAGGCTGTGAAAAGTACTCTGAGGAAATACCTCATGGAGAAGGCTCCTGTCATTCTTTGCAATGACTGGAAATAATCATGATCATATTAGCCACTCTTGCCATGTGAAATGAGGAAATGCTTTGTTCCACATTTATATTGGGAATATGGTTGTGTCACCTCTAAAAGCTTGTAAAGGGAATGTGTGACTTATTTTTGTGCACCACATAACTTTTGGTGGCTGGGTTGGGCTTCAGGACAAGATCAGGATCTGCAAATGCTTACAAAAGTAAGAATAAAGTCACTTGACATGCAAATTTAGCAACAAAATTTACATTTACTACAAAGTTTTCAAAACTGTTTCCTAACCACAAAATGGGGGTTTGGGAGGGATATTTAATTTTTTTTTTTTTTTTTGTGAGAAGGGGAAAAAGAGCAAAACAATAAGTGATCATGTCTTTGTAGGTACCACTATTAATTCATAAACCAGAAACCCTGTATTAAAAACAGTGCTTATTAAGAAATTTAGTTCTTTATTATCACTCTTTATTTGTAGATTGCTGAAATTTAGTTTTTTGGTTGGCTTTGGTTGTTTTGTTTTTGAGAAGGAGGCTGGCCAAGTTGCATGGTAGGGCTCAGTAGAGAGAATAAAGAAAAAAAGAATTAGTCACATGTGATTCTTTATTAGTGTTTTTGTTATTCAAGAATAAACATTTGTTTTATTCCAGAATTACTTCCATTCTCTGAGGGGTTTTTTTAAACACTGATTATTTTTCTTTTCTTTTAGAAATGGGTTGTTGGAAAATTTGGCAGAGTCTTGCCTATCCTGCACCTTAGGAATCAACAAAAAAATAAAATATCCTTTTCCTTTGGCCTTGAACAAAATTCCCTTTCTTCTTTTGTCAAATGGAAAACCAGTTGCTTGACAGTCCTAACTTTGACTCCTCTGTCAGGCTTAATTTAATGAATCCCCAAGTAAATCCTGCAGTCAATTTGTGTGACTTGAATAGTTGTTTTCCACTGCACTAAGTTGCTTAAAGGCTTGTGGTCATGACATGAAAAAGGATTCCTTGCAGAACTCAGCCTGTCCATAAAGCCCCAAGTCCCCTCAAAGTATTGGGGTCTTTCAGATCCTTAACTCAGACTAACGTGGTGAAATATGACCCCTCCAAGTACTGCCACAACCTGAGGAAGCTGGAGCCAGACCTGGCACATGCAGCTCCTGTGTCCCAGCTCACCTGGAACCTGGAAGGGGGCGATGGCAGCAGCACCAGGAAGCGGAGAGGGGAATCCCCTGGGATGAAGAAACCACCGGAGAAACGGAGGCAGCTGGGCAGTGAGGCCCTGAATGGAGCAGCTGTGGCCTCTGGGTGCCCATCAGAATCATCACAGCTAGGCCAAAGATCAAAGCCCAAAGCTCGTGAGGAGCTGGAATTGCCTCCAGCAAGGAGACTGGATGGGAAAATATCAGGGAGAGGTTTCTTACCGGATCAAAGCAATGCTGGTGGAGTTACAGCCAAAAACAATAGCAGCGTTTCTGACAGTGACATGGATTCTGAAGAGGAGATCAGAGCAATGGTAAAGAAAGAGGCAGAAAGACAGAAAGCTGAAAATGTTGAGACTGAAAGTGAGCACTTGGAAATTGTTGGGGATCATTTTGAATTAAAATACAGTAGCCACTGGTCCTTAAGCAATTCGGATGCCATGAAGAAAGCTATCAAAGGAAGTAACAAAGAGACTGTGGAGTGTAATAATGGTTATGATTCAGCAGATACAGATGAAATTATTGCTGAAAATAAAACTCCAGAAGACTCTAAATGGGGGAAGGTGAAAAATAAAGAAATATTAGGTAAAAAAAAAAGTAGTTTGGTAAATGGCTCATCACTGAAAACTTGCAGTTTAAAGGAAAAACACATTGAAAGAAAAGGGAAAACTAAAAAATCCAGAACTGCTGCCTTGCAGGGTATAGCAGCCAACAGTGCAGCAGAGGCATATGATGGTGACAGCTCTTGTTCAGAGTCTGAGGAAGGGGAGCCTGAAATCAGCTCTGATTATGAGTCCATGATGCAAAACTGTTACCGCTTGGACCTTACCTTGGATGACTTAAAAGCATTGGCTACAGAAAACACCGAGACATCTGCACAGGGGTTAGGCAGTGAACAGAGTCCTTCTCAGTCCAGCCTTGAACATAATCCCAAGGATAATACTGTAAATAAACCAAAACTTAGTAAATTTCACCCTGCAGTTAAAAAAAAACCCATCTGTCCCGAAGATGTGCTGGCTGATCTTTTAGCAGGAGAGGAGGATGCTGTTGAGGAAAGCTCCAAGGGACAAAATAATTCACATTTGAAATATCAGCCCTTCAGAGGAATGGGGTCTCTTTGTGTAAAAGAATTAAGTAAGGACAGCACTGGGTTAAAGAAGAAGTCTGTAGAAAGTTTGGGATTTGAAGCTTGTACATCTTATTGTGGAGAGGAGTCACCTAAAAATCAGCCAAAGAAGCATCCCTTATGTTCACCTGCAGTCAGCAGCAAAAAGAGACACCAAGTACCTTGTGAACAGCAGGAGGAACTTTCAGCTGCTGCCTCCTCAGCAGGTCAGAGACTTCAGCCTGGTTCCAGGCCTCGTTTGCAGGGGAAGAACAAAGGTGTGAGTTCTCTACAAGGCCAAAATTCAGAGCACGGAGCTGCTGCTGCCAGTGGTGATCAGGGTGATGGGAGCAGTGACATGGACAGTGATGCTGCAGGGGCCCAGGAACACGTTAAAGGGCAGCTGAAGAGCCCAAAACTGGTTTCCAAAACGTTAAAGAGGAATACAAGCAAAAAAAATGCAGAATGTGAAGGTAATAAAGGTGGCAATGAGAACACAAGCCTTCTGGAAGATAAGAAGCTTTGTCTTTGTGCTGCTGCCTCAAAGGAGCCCAGTACAATACAGAAACAGCTCCAGGACAACCAGAGGAGGCTGGCAGCTCTGGAAGAGAGACACAGAGAGAGGGAATTACAGAAGAAACTCATTCAAGGAGCTCTTTCAAATCTGGTAATTACAACTTCTACCTGAATAGTCCATAGTACAAGGAAGAGGGTAATTGACACGTGGAGTAAGATGTCTTAAAATTGTAGTCTGGAATTTCTGATGACATTGCCAGTTTTCTTTTGAGAGTATACAAAATGCTGCATACCTCCTCCCTGGAATACCTGTAGAGGTGTAAGAGGAATAGCAGATTCCTCCTTTTATGTCATGGAAATGTCTTTCAGATAGTCGTGTCTTGAGTGCAGCAGGTATTTGATGTGTTTGACTTCACAGTTGATTCTTTCCAGGACAGGCAGCCAGCAGGAAAGCACAAACACATCATATTCAATTCCGATGCGGAAGATGAAGCTGAAGTGGATGAGGTGTTGAAAAAGGATGCAAATTTGGGAAATATGCATGGAGAAGTAAGTGTTACTGGGAAAAAATCAGTATGACATGATCAGAAAGTTGAATTTTTCTATTGAACTCATAACACCCGAGTTTCCCTTTTGCGTGGGTGTTTTGCCTATGGTAAAACTGAACAGTCACAACTGTAAAGCAGAATTGTAGGTGGTGTGTGGAAGTTAGATTTAAAGTGCATGGATCAGGAAGGGAGCTGGTTATGCAAGGAATCTGCTTTTGCAGCTAAACTGGAGAGAAAACAAATAAAGTTGGTACTGATTTACATCCTCAAACTTATGTGAACAGCTGCTTTCCTCTTCTTTTCTGTTTGTGAAACAAAGGATAAGTCAGCTCCCAAACCTTCGGGCAGACTGTTTGACAGCAGTGAGGATGAGCAAGAGGATACGGACGATGAGCGATTCAAAATTAAGCCCCAGTTTGAAGGCAAAGCTGGTGAAAAAGTGAGTAAAGCCATTGATGTAATTTAGTTTTCCTACAGGTCTCCATAACACCACTTCAGAAGAACATAACCTCTGTCTTTTTGTTCTTGCTGAATATGGTTTTTATGAACTTAAAGCAGAATTCCCTTAAAGGAAGGACATAATGTGGGGTGGGGAGTGGGAGGAGTTTCTCTGACATTGTCATCTTTGTGTACAAAGAAATTACTGGAAAAGGCATCAAAAGCTAAGGGTAAAGAGTATGTTGCCATTGTTACAGTAAAAAATAAAAGTTGCTGAATGATGGTTTTCTTCTCCAGTGCCTAATAGCATCTGTTTCATTTGTTCAGCTCCTGCAGCTGCAATCCCGCTTTGGCACCGATGAAAGGTTCCGCATGGATGCTCGATTCCTCGAGAGTGATAGTGAGGAAGAAGGTAAAGCTGATCACATTTCCTGGTTGCTGGTAGCCATAGAGCCTTTCAACAGCCTTTCTTTCTTGTGTAGAGCATCTGTCAAGCAGCAGGGGAGTTGCAGAGTTGTGTGATGCAAGCAGGGAATGGGTTAAATAAATGCTCTGACTTTGCCATTCAATAGATGCCTGTGACTTTTCTAATGAATGGTTTTCTGCAGTGCAAGGCAGAAAACCTTTAAGTATGTGTTCATGGATGTGAGCTCTTCTAGTACTGTAGTAAATGTTATACATCCCACATTACAGGCTTAGCAGAGAAAATAGAATTTATTTTTCTCTTAGCAGAGACAAAAAGCCTGAAGGGAGATGAAGAAGAGGAGCTTGCTGCGGAGAAAACGAAAAATCTGCAAATACTGGGAAGCCTCCTGAATATCAACCTGGAACAGCCCAAGCCAAATAAAACAGCCACGAGTGTGAAGAAATTCAAGTATGAATCATCCACTATCAGTAAAGAAGGAGGTTTAGGAAGGCTAAGGTTTTTTAGGAAGGAAGCTGAGAGACCCTGAAAACTTTTGGTTTTGGAAGACGGGCATAAAGGGTTCTTGTGTGTTGTTTTGGATTTTTTGCTCCTTTGGACTGTTTGAATTTATGCAGTATTTGGTACTAGAAGAAATACATCCACATTTATGTGGATAGCTGTATTTATGTAGCACCTCAAAAGATTATCAGATGCAGGTATAAACTCACTGCATAGCACACAAGTGAGAGTGGTTTTATCTGAAACATTACAGTTTGATTAAATCCACATCTGCTTATGTTTCCTGACCCACTGACTAGAGGGTGCTTTCTAACTGCCAGTTACATTTTGGATTGGTTTGGAGCTTTTTTGGTAAAGAAACCAATGTGAATTTCGGTCTGACTGAACAAGTTTTAGGTGGCTTTCAGTTGTGTATGTAGAAAGTACAATGGTGTTTCTTTTCCTTTCTATTTTTATAGAGATATTAATGCCCTCCGATATGATCCAACAAGAGAGGACCATGCAGTTTTTGAAAGGAAACCAAGTGCTACAGAAAAGGAGAGGTAGTGTTACAGCTTGGTAACTATAACTGTGGTGTTTCTTCCCATGGAAAGATGGTTATTGCGACAGACTGAGTTTGAAACTATGCAGATTGCTCTGATTTTAATTTAGTTCTGTCTGTGGTTGCTAAAATCAAGACATAACAGGAATTGTGACCACTAAAACAAGCATTTAGTGTCACCTTTCCTTTCTAGTCCATCTGTTTTCTGCATGCCATTTTCTGACCTCACTGAAGGTGAAAAAAGTCAGTTCAGGGACCTTGAGATCTGCAGGTCTGTGGGAAAAGCATTAGAAATCTGTGCTAAATACCTTGATTCCTTGGTTACCACATATTAAGTGAAAAGTCATTTAAGGATGTAGCTAATGAAAGGCAAGACACTCCTTCCCGCCTTTACACTCCAATCTAGATGCTTCCCCACTGCTTACCCCTGAAAGTGAACCACTCCTTAGCTTGGATATGTTTAGGGAGGGAGACATGAAGAGTAAGGTGGCTCTTAGGCAAGTTGTCTTTGAAAAGGATGGGTGCTGTGATGCCACCCTTGAACAATCTCATTTCAGTAAAACCAAAAGGAAGAAGAAAGAAAAAAGTGAGACACTGCCTCAAGTGTCTGAAGAAATCTATTATGATATTGCTGCTGATTTCAAAGACTTGTTTGGATCTTCAAAGAACAAACCAGAAAAGACTGAGGAAATACCCTGGGACAAAGAGGAAGCGCAGGACTCTGTTCCAGATGACCATCTGGGACCTTTCCCTGACAATGACATAGCTCAGGAGTCGAGTGCTTTCAAGTTTTCCTTCTTTGGAGACACAGAGGAATTGGGCGTCAAAGAAGGTAACAGCTGAATGGGTAAGAGATCCCTAGAACCAAGTGGAAAATATTGGAGCAGAGATTTAGCTCAGAAAATCTATGAGGACAACGTTTTGTCCTTAAATCTGTCTTCTCCAGTGTAGGTATTCCACTAGAAAGAAGGAATTTTTCTTGGAAAGTAGAGAAATAATCTGGATTTGGCTTTTTTTTCTTTCTTGGTGCTGTTATTCCAGAGCCTTATGTACTTGGAACAATAAAACCAGTAAAAGTCACGTGGCAAGACGATCCACGTTTCCAGGACAGCAGTTCTGAAGGTGATGATGAGCCTGAGACGTCAGAAATTGAAAAGGACCAAGAAATGCAAGTTCCTTTTGTGTTTGTTGTCTACTTGGCTGTTGTAGTTGGATGCTGTGGGAATATTAATAGCAGCACTCAGGAAGTGGGAAACTGATATTGCAGTTTCATTACCTCTAAGCAATGAAAGTTGTCTTGGAAAACCCATTTGTGCTGCACAGAGTCAAAGCTCCCAGCAGCCCATTTGATATGAAGTTGAATAGGAAAAGACAAAAGTTGAGCACAAGAAAGTACCTGGGTCATTTTGGTTTGATTAACCCCAAACTAAGTTTGGCTGAAAGCCAATCAGTTTTCTATTAAAGAGTAGGGGTTTTGATAGAAGGCTCTATTTGGTTCCTGTGGAATAAAGCTCTTCAATGTATTTAATTTCTCTGAAGCACTACAGCTTTAACTCATGTTCATGCAATTTGACAGTGCCTTTTAGGATGCTAAAATCCCTTTGTACTTGTCTAGGTTTCTTTCTTTACCATGCACAGAAAATGCTAGAACTTTCTTCTTCTCTAAAGATGATGAACGCTTAAGAGGTAAAACAGAACTCCTTCACCCCTTTTTGTGTTTTTTTGCCTTTTAAACCCTAACTGGAATTCAGTAAAGGGAAAAAAATGCTGCCTGGTTATGAATGTTTTACAGTCAAAATTTGCCATCCTTATTTGTGGTCGAAGTTGTGGTAGAATCCCGTGAGAAAGTCCTGGTACAATAAAGGCTGAGCTGTCTGGCTTGCTTTTCTTTCAGATAATTGCCAAATATGTATCTGGACTCTTAGAGCTTACCAAAAAAATAGTCACTTGACAGGTTACCTAGAGCTTTTGGATACTTTTCAGCATAAATATAACATTAGTGTACTGCAGTCTTTCAGCCTATCTGATTTACAGGGTGTGTTAAAATGGAGATCTCAGTCTTTAGCCGGCATCAGTTCTGGGGGAAGATGTGGGATCTTGGTGCTGAGCTTTTAATGAAACAGCTGCTATTTCACTGCAATTTGGATTTCAGCATGTTCAGCAAAACTGCTGCTGCCTTTCATTTTTCTTAGTACACCAGGCTGCAGTACAGAACGTTTCTGTTGGAGCCAACCTGTGGTGGGGGGAAAGAGAATAGGAAGGATGTGAAGAATAGAGCTTCTGACTTTACTGCCGTGTTCTTTATGATTGTTAGAAGCAGAAGAATAATCAGAAGTGTTTAACCCTGTTGGTTCTTTGTTTTGTGCAGAGGGCCCAAGGTTATTTTGTAGATCAACAGACCTCAGTGAAGAAAAAGAGAGTTGGGAGGAAAGACGTAGATTATTACTTGAGGTGAGTATATAACGTCTGTTCCCTGGTAACTGTGGCTGAAAGCTGAGCATGGGGAGGGAATGCAGCTATGAATGTGCATGCAAAATTAATTCAGGACCTTGAGAAGAGCCTGAAACTTTGTGACTACAAGGAAACAAAAGTTTTTTAATATACTGGTGTATGTAACCCTCATGTGATATCCAGTTAGGGAAACCACTACATCTCTGATACATTAGAGGAGCAGCTACTTAACTATGTGTACAAAAAGTGTTTGAATGAAACAGTGAATTCAGAAATATCTCCTCATATCGTGTTGAATTTTCACTATTTTCAGGAATGCCGGAAGAAGCACAAGGATGCCAAAAGAAAAGTGAGAGCAAAACAATAAATTTTCTTTGACAGATCAGAAGCTTCTCCTGTTTCTGGCTTGAAGAATTTACCAAAAAATGTTACTGTCAAAATTCTTTCAAAGATCTAACAGGAAAAAATATTGACAAATCCTATTAGGCAGTGTTTCCGAGCTGGGACTGATGGTCCCTGGTTCTGGGGAGTCACAGGACGGCTGCAGTCCTGACTGTCCTGCCAGGCTGGGGCCACTGAGCTCTGGCTCATCCCTGGTGGCTCTAAGGGAAAGCAGGAAGGTAATGGGCCCCCAGGCCAGGCCAGAGCAGTTCCCCCAGCCCTCCAGGAGTGGACGGGCTCTGCCAAGCCCAACCTGGACACTGCCACAAGCCCAGGGACACGCGGCTGGTTTGCCTGACAGCCGTGCCCAGAGCAGCAGAGCCGTCACTTCCCGGCTGCTTCAGGTCGGTGTCAGGCCCAAGCAGAACCCGTGGGTGCACTGGGCAGGGCAGGAGCAGCACAGGAGCAGTTGCTGGGCCCTGGGGAAGCACAGGGGCAAGCCTGTGCACGATGACACAGCATGCATGCTGCAGGGGACAGAGCCAATGGCACCGGGCATCAGCACCTCTGTGGGGCTCTTAGGCTGCAGCATCGGCCCCAAGGGCTGCTCTGTCCCTGCCTGCCTGCCTGCCTGCCTGCCTGATGGCCAGGGCTGGAGGCCTTGGAGAGCAGGGGCCATTGCGGGCACGGGTGTCCCAAGAGCTGGACCCTGGCCCAGCTGGGCCCCACCTGGGGAGGAAGGAGGCTCCCAGCGCCGGCATGGCTGAGCAGCTCCTGCCTCCCCCTGCCTCTGCTCTGGGCCCCAGGCTGGCCACCCTGACAGTCCCTGGGCCAGGCTGTGGGGGGGCTGCTTTGCCCTCACCTTCCTCCCTGGCAGCAGCAGGGGCCTCCTCCTCCTCCCTGTTGCACATGGTCGCTCTCAGCTGCAGCTGCTGCTCTCTGGTGAGGATAACTGCAGACTGCTCTGATGCTGCCCACTGGACCTAGCTGCACTTGCTGATGCCTGGCAGCTGAGATTGGGGAGAGAAACCAGATGACACCAAGCTCCCAGGGCTGGGGCTGGTGGCCTTGCATTCTGTGGAGCCATAGGAGGGCTGCAGGCCTGACTGGTCAGGCTGGGGCCAGGGAACTCTGGCTTATGACTGCAGGCTTTGTGGCCAAGCAGGAAGACGGTCAAGGGCTCCCCCAGCCAGGCCAGTGCAGCATCCCCAGACCTCCAAGAGCAGAAGGAGCTACTCCTGCCCCAGGGCCACCAGCAGGAGCTACAGGTGGGACCTGTCAACAGATCAGCACCGCTTGGCTATCTTCAATAGGCTGAGACAGTGGCAACACAAGATGGCAAAATACTATAAACACTTGATTTAAGACACCAGAGGGAAAGCACAGGATTGAAAGGAAAGAAAACAAAGTTGTGCCAACATAAAGGGAAGACTGAAATGATATTAAGCTGTGGTGATTGCTCATGCAAATGAGGAAGAGTGGTTGAGTCTGGTGGGGAGCAGTTCTGTTGGGGTTTGCAGTTCTTTTGACAAGTACTTTTGTTGTTCCAGTATGATTTTGAACTTTTCTCCCTTCAATCCTGCCCTCCCCTTTGGTGGTTACTGCCTGGCAGCTCTGGCTGACACGGCTGTAAAAAATGTGGGGGAAGGGGTATACTTGCCCCTTGCAAGAGTCAGCAGGGAGCGGGAGACACTTGCTGCTGGCAGGCCTGGCAGGATAACATCACCGGACCAATCAAGTTAGAGTAAAAGCTCCAGCAATGAAAGGCATGGAAAGACTGATGGACAGATCTTGGGAGGAGTCAGGTTTACATAAAAGGAAGAAGCCACAGGCTGAGGGGGGGGCTGAATAGACAAATAAGGACTGCTCATGATTATTAATGAGATGATGCAATCGCAGCTGTATAAAAGCCAGAGACACCATTTTGTAAGCCTAGCCTCTGGTGAGGAGACAGACTCACTATCCTCCCAGCGCTGTCCCCCTTATCATGGTCATTGAAATGGGTTCTAATTAACTTTTATTTACTCATTCCCACCAAGGGTTTGAGTTGTTTATAACATGTCAGACATGGAAGGTGTCAGCCATAAGCCCCTTTGCAAGAAGGCTGCAGTCTCCTCCAAGAGCATGTCCTTTCTCTCTGAGGAAGAAAGGAGAGTGTGAGGAGTTTGCAGAACAGGCCCAGAGCCACAAGAGCACTACTCCCTGGTTAGCCCTGAGTGAGCCCTGCTCCTGTCCGCTTCCTCCTCCCGTCGTGGCACTGAGGAATACTGCTGCCTGCTCTGGCTGTTCCTGCGCCGATTCTGGGAAGGGAGAGGCAGGTGAGCCTGCAGCACAGGCCCAGAGCCCCGAGGTGTGGGGCCCCTCTGGTCCCTGGGCAGCTGCAGCCCTGCCCTGCCTTCTCCTCCTGTTGTCAGGTCACACTGACACACGGCCTGAGCCCAGCGTTCTCTTTTGGGGCTAAGGGAAATGTCTGCTCCTCCCCCTGGCAAAGGGAAGTCTGCCAGCAATTCAGGGAAGGTGATGCCCCAGGAGGGAGGCATCAGCAGTGCAGGAAGGCCAACACCACTTACAAAAGGTCTTCCAAAAAGGCAGCAAGAAGG
>WEIU01023455.1:495-24112 GCA_013389925.1 Aegithalos caudatus
TGCATAAATACCCCTATGGAAAATATACAGGTTAAATTTTTCTCATCTCATATTCAGTTATGTATTTGCCTCTACAAGTCTAAGTGATGTGATTTGCCACTTTTTTGGACTTTAATTTTTTTCTTGATCATATCTGATCCTGCATTTCCCTGTAACAGCAAACTATTTCTAATTTCTTGGGATAACTCATGCAGAGCATTTAAGAATCATACCTTAATCAATGCTTTAAGCAGCATGAAATTTTTAAAGTTATAAGTGTTTGGCTCAGGTTTATTTGGTTGAAATCTTTTGTGTTCCAGGCTGTGTGACAGAGAATTAAAAACCAGAACAGTATTCTGACTATGGAACTTTTATGAGTACAAGAAATTGTAATATAATTGTCTTAGATTGTTCAGCTCACTGGTATTTTCTCCCCCTGCTCATTATCATGCAACACATATTCTGAGGTATATACTCTGTCTTCATACCTGATTTCCTCTTTAGAGAACCATCTTGTTTGCACATGTTTATTCTGATTGCTAAACCTTTTTAATGCTTTTAATTAACTTTTAGTTGGTGAATGCAATTTTAATGGGAGTACTCTACTTCAGTCCAACCCAGTAGTAGTCTGTTTTGTGTAAGAGCATTTAAATGTAGAGAAAACCGTCTCAGTGCATTTCTCCTTCTCCTGTTCATATTCTTCTTCTAGAAGTGATTATGGAGAGAGAGTTTGACAATGAATCACTCACATATATTTTAATTCCAGCTCAGAGTGCAACCTGAGTCTGCTTCTGTCTTCTTTTAGCTGAAAAACTAGTGAAGATATAAGTGAAAAGATGATTTTAATGTAACTAATGTAGATATATAGATATACATGCGACTAATGTTTTAAACGTATAACTAAATGTGTGTGTATAAAGCATCTCAAGATTCGTGTTATATGTTTGACTAGAAAACCATTTAGAGACCATATCTAAGGAGATGGTCCCTTGAGGGGAAAGCTATTTATGTGTATTCTTGGCCATCTCCATTAAAAATCTACTTCCTCCTGTCAGAATTCAGCAAAAATAGGGGGAATCACTTTAATCTAATTCATCGGTTCGCTTCTCACCACTACCCTGGAATCATCCCAAATATCTCCACTAAACAGCCTCATTCCAGCTCTAGCAGCCCACCATTCTCCATAATCTCTGCATATCCACTGCATATCGAGTATTGTTTTGTAAAAAAAAGGAAGATCAGATTTCATTACAAAGAATATCAAACCGTTAGCCAAAACATGACCTTTATTTACAGAAACGAAATTTTGGGATTGGCTTTCTCCTAAGTGAAATAAAAACTTATTTACTTCTGTAGTGGGATGTGTAAGGCCTACAGAAACATTGTGTGGCAGAAACTGGTGTTAGTTCCGTGGCATACTTCATGCTTTCTGACATAGCCAATTAGTATGGATCAGTAAAAGGAAAGGTGTTGGCTCAAACAGCTTCCAATGATGCATTAGAGCATTAGAGTTGAAAATTAAATTCTGGTAGGTTTATTCATAAAAGAAATAAAGAGCTTTAATGGCAGCTGCCACTTGCACGAGGACAAATCCTTCATGACTCAGCTGAACACCTGAGACAGTTTTCAGTACAATTTGTTTGTTTGCTGAGAAGTTCATTTACGAATTTTTCATGCTGATCTAATTGATTTGCAGGAGGGATAACAACCCCGTTTCCTGCACCTGGTTTGACAATTGATACCATCTGGTTCATTGGATTAGCAGCTGTAGTTCACAACTTGTATCAATTCAGACACATTTGACAAGAGTTCTGCGTCTTTGATCTCTTTCAATTCATTTTCCTCTTTATATGCTGAGCTTCTCCACTGCCAGGCGAGGTTTTGTTAATTTATAGTGCAGGGATAACATGATGGTGACAATTATTATTCTAGTCTAGTTAGAGGTTAAAAAAGCCTGCATCAAGCCTAAAGCAAACACAAGGGGATGAATTAACATCAAGGGACACATCTACATTTATTTCTGTGGAGATGGAGGGTGCTCAATATCTCAGAGGAATAGAACATTCATCATGAAGAAAATAAATATAATTATTCTATTTTAGAAATTATTATCAGGTCTACAAGGCTCCTTGTTGAGTATCTCAACTGCCTTTATACTACTCCCTGACAGTCCAATAAATATTTCAAAGTATGTCTCATAGTATAAGAAACTGGGGAAAATTTAAACGTTTGATTTCATTCACATATAGGCTATTGTAGAAGTACGGGAAATTGCTAGAGGGACACACTGCCCTGTTCCTGGGACACCCTAACCATCAGGAGACCTCATTTCTGTTTTCCATGTGCAAGGCTTACATTAGTTGTTCTTAGGCTTCCCAAGCCCACAGGATAAGATGAAGCCGTGCAACAGTGGCCAATTATTTTGTGTTTTTAGAGGAGTAAAAATAAGGTAATTAAAGACTCTGGTGATTACCACAGAATGGTGCTAATTGAGGTGAATTACTCACCAGCATAATTTGTGGTGAACTGCTGCTCATTATCCAAGTGCCGGAAAGACTGTAAGGGAAGGGAATATCATTGTGCACACATCCTGTTCACATGTTCTCTCTGTTAAATTTTCCATCTCCTTAGTCTAGACAGGAAAAAAAAAAAAAAAAAAAGAAAAAAACATACTTATGTTTGAACTAGACTATTCTCACATGCTGATGTTATGAAGCTTTTGGCAAAAATCTGTATTTTTGTTGTCTGAATACCAGTACCACTTAAGGTCTTTTTGGTCAATGGACTCCTACGTTGTGTCTCACCTGTTGAAATCTTGCTTCTCTCACTTAATTATTTTGTAACAGCTGTATAAATGCTGATGAACCAGAGTCCTTTGCAAATGAGGGAGCTTGTGGCACACCATCCTGCATGAAAGTCCCTGGAGAGCATGTCCCGCACAAGAAGTGTTTATAGTACAGGCTGCTATTTCAGGGTGCAGCTTGCTTTAACAAAAAACATGAACCTACATCTAACTCATATGAGATCGTTTTTCAAACCTGGAAAGTCATCCATTTTGATAACTTGATGTTCTCTTTATATCTCTCTATAATGCTAAGGTATGACAACAGTTCCAACATTTGGTACCAGGTGTACATGTAAACAAAATTCCAATGATGTAATATAGAAATATGTGTTTATTATAGGTATATAAACACATGGATGTGGAACTTGTAATGGACATTGTCTTGGGAAGAAGCTAGGCCAAAATATACCAACAAATGTTTCCATGATGGAAAAAAACTAAAAGGAGAGAGAGAGAAAACTGCAATAAATATTTAAATCCCATCTGTTTATCTGGGATTTATCTGTATGGTAATACTAATGAACACCTTTTGATGTACAAAGTGTAGCTCAAATATTAGCCAATTAAACTTACACTCCTTGATTAAAAAATGATTTTCCTAAAGCATAAGGTGTTTTACATGATCCATTAATTCATTGAAAAGATTTAAATTAATGTTTTCCAGTCACTGAAGAATAAATTTCTTAGCAGGGAAAGTTGCCAGTGCCTGAAATTTTTCAGTACATTCATTCCCAAAGAATAAAACATTCAGGTCATGCGAGTGCAGGTACCTAGCAACCTTTTTCTGCTCTTGCAGCTCTTGTCAACAGTCTGTTTTTTGAAAACATGTTAATTAGTAGTACTGCTATTTCCCTGGAGACAAGGCTATCTTAACAGCAGCTACTATCCCGAAAGCTATTGTTTTGGAAATATTTCAATTAGTAAAAATAAGACAAAAGGAAATTAATCTTTTCCCACTGTGTATAGATATTTTTCTACTGCAGAATTTTATAAATTGCAGCAGAGATATGGTTATTAAAATTTGCATAGTTCATTAATAGGACTGTCTACAAATGTATGTTTTTTTTCCACATATTATAGACCCAAGTAGGAGAGGGAGCATATAATTTTAGTGTTATAAGATTGATACATGTAAACATTTTTATATAGGTGTGTGCATGTATGCATGCTTTGCAAATATTTATGTATTTCTACATGTGAATTTATATCCATTTTTATACAAGGAGTAACAGAAGCAAATATTTAACTTTTTGTTTGTAATAAAAATAGGTAAAAAATTTGCTAACACCTTGATTTTTCATTTACTGTACAGTTAGAGAAAAAATTGATCCACTACATTTAATGATTAATTTTGAAAGCTTTTCCCAGGAAGAGAAAAAAAAAGTTAGGTCTAAAGATGAGCATTTTAAAGCTCTTTAGCATTTCTTTAGCATTTCTGTAGCTTTTAAATTCATGCTTGTCAAAACTTACAATAACAATAAGACGCTGCTGAAGCCAGTACACCTAGAGTAAAAGTAGCAATTACCATTAAATCATTATTAATTTAATATATGTTGAAGTTATTCATGAAAAGAGTAGACATTCTGCTATAGTCACAAACTGGGATTTTAACAGAATATTGAAGTCAAAAGTTTCTTACTCATGAGGATAAAAATGTGATTGACTTTTTTTTCACCAGGAAGTACCTCTATTTTCCTCATTCTATGAACACAGAATCCTTGAATCATTTGGGTTGGAAGGGACCTAAAAGATGATGTAGTTTCAACATCCCTGCCATGGGCAGGGACACTTGACCAGGCTGCTCAAAGATCCATCCAAACTGACTTGAACACTGCCAGGGATGGGGCAGCCACAGATTTTCTGTGCAACCTGTGCCAGTTCCTCACCACCCTCACAATATAAAATTTCTTCCTACTATCTAATCTAAACCTACTCTCTTTTGGTTTGAAACTGTTCCCCTTTCTCCTGTCACTCCAATCACTTGTAAAAAGCCTCTCCCCATCTTTCTTGTCAGCTCCCTTCCCTCCTGGAAGGCTACAATTAGGTCCCCCCAAAGCCAAACAATCCCAGTTCTCTCAGCCTTAATAGGAGAGGTGCTCAATCTGAAATGGTTGAAAGCCATTAGACTGCAGGTACTTTGCAGTCCACTGACAGACACCTGTTTATGAGAATCAAGATACATTGTCTAGTTTTGATCGGACATATTTAATTTATTGAATCATTTAGCCTGTATAAACCCAAAAATATATTAATCTAATATTTTCTTCCCTTGTATGCAATACTAAATAAAATATATTCTAACAAAAATATTATTTTATGCAAATTTAATCTCCAGTACACATTCTGAAAGTGAATATAAGAATACAAGAACAAACAAGTTATTTCTGAGTGAATTTTCCTGTTGTTTTAAACATCTTGTCCTAACTGTGGTAATAAATTTGTGTGTTTAATGATACCTTAAAAGAAGTTAATTCATAGATGACTTGTTTTAAAATTGTTTAAAAAAATGTTCTTTTCTCTTCTTTTAAATAAAAATTTGGAACATTGCATGGTGAAGATGCTTTTTGTAATGCTGTTACAAACATAATTATCAAATGAATAACTAGACTGGCAAAATTGTTTTGGGAGCTGTGGATAAACGTGCTGTACGATATCCTACTGAAATAATTTTAGTTTAATGAGATTACCAAGAAGTCACAAAATAATTTCATTTCATGTTTTAAGGCACATTCACATTACTATTATCTGATAGTTTATTTGTGTTCAAGGTTCATTAAAATAATTACATTTTAAAGGGGAAAATAACTCCACAGAGCTATAAACAATCTCTTTTTTTTCCTATTTCCTCATTTTAGCCAGAATATGAATTTATTGAAATGAATAAGGTGTTCAGTTAATACCCAGACATTAAAAAAACTGAAATGGGCAATGAAGAGTGTAAGGTCAAAATGTTCACTTTTTCTTTCACATTAATTGATCAATTGAAAACAAAATAATAGGAAAATATTAGGATGTAAATTTCTTTAGCAAATTCTAAAACATTTATTTCTAAAGCATTCAGAATGAACATAAAGTGTGGAGTAAAAAAGCTTTTAAGGCCGCAATTATAGACAGGATAGATCTCCTGCTGCTGTGATTGACCGAGGAGAAATGTCAGGATCGTACAAACACAGAAATTATGATGACGTTAAAGTCCTGAGACTCAGTGAGTTTCATTCTATGTCATTATAGGGTGAGTATAATTGTATTTAGTCAGCATTGATATATAAAAGGAGTAGAGTAGAGACAGTGTTTTACTTCTGGCCTCTTTTCAATGTGCTGTGTATATACAGATGCCAACTAAATATTTCCTTTCCTCTCCCCTATCACATAAACTTACCCAGAAAATAATTTTTCTTAAAAGAGACCTGCAGACATACCAGTTCCCCCAAGTGGCTCCCAAACATGCTCATACACATTCTCACCTGCTTCTGTTTGTTTGCTGAAGGGTCCAAATTCTTCAGTAATACAGAGCCTTGAAAATGCTACCATGTATTTTATTGCCATGATTTGTCCTAGTAAAATCAGCAGAGCTAGTTGTGCTGAAAATGTCAATAAAATGTTCTCCAGATTGGTTTCTGAACATTGTGGCTGTTATTTGTCATGTAAGTCTCACTTTTTCTAGAAAAAAACTATGTCTGTGTGTATGATGATAAAAGAGGGAGAGAGAGGGGAAGACAGACTGAGAGGCAGTAACAAACGTACATGCTCTGCAGTCAGAAATGTGCTTTTTGCAGCATCAAACCTTTGAATTTACCAGCTTAGATCCTTCAGATTTTATGCTGCCTTTCATACATTGAAAGTCAGATTAAAGGCTGTTTGTGTTTGTAGGGGCAAACCATTCATTTTTTTCAGTTTGCAGTTTAAGAAACTGCAAATACATATATAACCCGTATGCATCCTAGACACTTCCCTTTTTCAGGATCAGACCTGAGCAATGGACAGAAAATAAAATAACATAATGACATTTGTCAGTTGAACTAATTTTGATTTGTAATGTTTCTTCTTAAGTGAAAAGCAGAGCAACTGTGAGTAACTGCAAGTATTCGATCAATTTCTCAGAGCACAAAGTGTCACTGTTACCTCTTTGCTGAGTAAAGCCGTTCTGACTGTATGCTAACACTTCAGATTTCAGGAGTGTTTAAGAGCAGCAGCACAAGCAAATCTATTAAAACATTGCTAATAAAGTTTAAAAAAGAAAACAATGATACAATTTGATTCAGGAATTGGTATTGTTTGGCACACCTCTTGCTTTCTGTACAGTTCTGTCTTCCCTAAGGGAGATAAGAGACTGTTTCAAACATTCTTTTTGCCAGCTGTGCACTTTGTAAGTTTGAATAAAAACACTGATACCAGCACGTTTCGATGTAAACCAAAGCCTGCATTGTTACTATAAACACCCAGAAATCACAGACCTACTTTACTACATTCTAGTTTCCTCCTTCAAATTATAAATGCTAATAAAACACTCTCTGGGATATTTTAAACAAACTGGTTTTCTTCCTCAGTCTCTAATAAATACTTCTGACCCTGAAATAATGTGTAATAAAAAGGAGTTCTTGGCATGTTCCAAAGCCACATAAGCGCTTCTGAATTTGAATTTCAGGTAGAACACCAAGCTCTGAAGGAGTCTCAACAAACGTCATGGTTTTGACAATGCTATTTTTGAAAATTGACTTCTAAGATGCATTGCTATTTCTTTGTGCAAGTGTGGTTCATAAGGGTATTTCCAAAATGCAAAACCCCTTGGACCTAGACAGACTAAAGAAGTGAATTTTGTGAAATTCAATAAATGCAAATTAATTTTTTCCTACCTGGGAAAGAATGATAATAATTTTTTTTAGAAATACAGATTTAGACCTCCAGCTGGGCAACAACTCTGCTGTAAGGGCTCTGGGGGACTGGGCTAACAGCAAGCTGAGCATGACCCACCGAAGATACCCAGCTCCGTCCTGGGAAATTGAGAGGAGGGATTATCGTTGTCTACTCAGCACCCTGCATCCTTCAAGTCCTGGTTCCCCTGTAGAAGAAAGTAATTCACAAATGGGGACAAATGCAAGATGTTTGGGGTTGGAGCACTGGCCCTAAGAGGAGAGGCTGAGGGTCTGAGACTCACTGAGCCTGGAGCAAAGAGAACTTTAGGAAGTCCCTGAAGACCCTGCCTCCCTCAAGAGTACCAAGGAACATGGGAATAAATTGAAACAGGGGTAATTTTCACTGGATATAAGAAAGTTTCTCCATCCTGAGGGCGGTGAAGCATTTGAGCTGACTGCCCAGAGAAGTTGTGCAAGACCACCTTTTCAAGTCCTGAGCAGACTGGTTTGCTATCTGGCTCTGCTTTGGGCAGGATGTTGGACTTGAAGACCTCCTGGAGGTCCTTTCATCCAAAGCAGCTCTTGGGTGCAGAGTGCTGCACAATTGAAAACTCCCCAGTGGTACCAAAACTATGAGTAGATGCAGAATCTTTCAAAACTACAGTTTGCTTCATTTTGTTAATGAAAACAACATAGACACCTAGGAATTTTCCACTCAGTCTAGAAAGGAAAAGATTATCTAAAGTGCTCCTTCTTCAGGTGTTCAAACACTTGGATCAACTGGTCACAAACTGAGGTAGCTTTCTGGGACTAGGAGGAGAGCTGAGGTGGAATAGTCTGCCATTTTCCATTGAAAATACATCTAAATCTCTTCAAAATACTAAAAATATTAACGAGCTGACAGCTAGGATTCAGTTGGCACTTTTTCAGTTCTGTTATTAGGTGTTTTTCCGTTAGGACTTTTCCATCGAAATTCCAGAGTTCTGCCATCAGAGTCAGTCTGAGATAATCCAATTGTATGGTACTTCAAGGCTGAATCTCTGTTTCTTGTAAACCTAATGTGATCTGTTATGCTGCATCTGCAATTTGTGAGGAATGCATTTAATGGAATAATTTTTTTTTTTTTTTTTTTAAACATGGATGCTACAGAACAAAGGATTGTCTATATCTTACTTTTACCTAGTAGTAATATATATAACAGAGAGCAAAGAATAATCTCCCTACATATTTCTCATCAAATAATAATATTTCTATATATTTCTCGTGTAATATTCTTTATTCTAGTATTTCCTTCCATGGTTTCTGTGACTTTGCCTTGGCTGCTGTATTTTTTATTCCCTTACTGCATCTGGAAAATGCAGACTGTCTCAGCATGCTCTCAGCATCTCCTATTTCCCTATGCCTTTTTTGCGTGACTGACAGCTTTCACTGATATGTTGCGGGTGGTCCAGTCTTCAACAGAGTCTTTAAAGTTTAGTAGTTTTGACATCACACCAGGCTTGTGGGAATCATGCAGTTCTCCTCCTCAACCTTGTTCTCTCAGCACTTTTTCCTCGCTGAGTCTGTTGCTTTCGGCTTTCTGTGTAACAATCTCACACAATCCCTAACAGGAGCACAGATTAATTCCATTAAGAGAGACTTGTTTCATCCATGGAATTCATGTCAAACTACGTATTTGTGCAATGTCTGATACTCAAACCAGGACATAAAAGATTAGAAATAATCAAACAATGCAAAGATACTGGTGTTTTAATGTACCTCTGCATTTTGGAAGTGTGGTCTGCGCCTTGCAGAAGTCATACATAACACTGAGGTATTACTGTGAGAGATTATATACATGTGAGCAAGAGTCCAGCCTGTTTATTTTACCTACAAAATATAATTTTGGAATTGGTGTAAAAATTATGAGCTCTTGAAAAGTAAGTCTGCAGGAAAAATGCAAATGCTAGCAATGTTCAGTGAGAAACAACTTGAATTTTAGGTGGGACTGAAATACTGGACTCAGAGATCAGAAGACAAAGTGAACCAAACTCTTCTAATGGTTTATTTATAACAATATCTCTAGCTGATTTTCTGGGACCCATCAAAATTAACTAACAAGATTCATCCATCAAACAGGAAAAAAAATTACAAAGACAGTAGAGGGCTGTCTATTATTATCAGAAATACACATAAAAAATGTCACTACAAATGCCAAGAAATTTTGGCCCACAAGGAAGTATTCTGGCAGAATACATAAAAACCACAAACCCCCCCAAAAAAGGGCAAATTTATTAATTTTTGAGTTGATATATAAAAAAGATTTGTATTTGCTGCAGTCCTCCATTAAATAAATTAGGAATTTCAGTTCAAATTTGTTAATTTATTTTAGGTCAACTTTGATTAGAAAAAGTTATATTGCTGAATCCAACCATCAACTAGTTAGAGACAGTGCTAGAGTAAAAGCTCTAAGCCATCTCCCTTCTCAGGTTACTGGAATCTGAATTTGAGATGTCTTTTATGAAGGATGATCTTCAAAAGCATACTTAGACTCATGGGTTGCCTGACTTTTTTCTTCAAGCAGTCCAGTGTAGCTTGTCTAATATAACACCACTAAAGGAAATACAGGAGAAAAAAAACAAGAAGGAAAAGGTTTAATAATAATAATACTTTTCCCTTAAAGTTCACAGAGGAAACTGAAATCTTTTAAAGCCACTTCTTTTCTGGAGTAGCCACCCTGGGCTCTGCTGCTGTCTGTGTACATCCACATCTCCCATCCCACACACCCCACCTGTTCCTCAAGTTCTGTTGTGAATTTTCTACTTTCACTGGTCACCTCTTTGTGCCAGTGTATTGCATTACAACTGCAGCATTTACATACACCAGTGGCTCCTCTTCCTACCCTAACTCACAGCACATTTGATCCATCTTTTTATAAACCATTTTGGTAAAACCTGTGTCTGTTAAAGTAGATGTTTCGTCTAGTAATATTCGCTCTGAACTCTAAGCAGTCATTACTCCAAGAAGCTCACTAAAAGCATGTAATTTTCCCAGTACCTGCAAATAAGCATCCTTAACAATTGTATGCTTTTCCCAGAAGTATTCTGTCTTCTTTGGCTAGGCTTATTTTCTGTCATTCTTCTAAAAAATGCCATGGCAGCAACTCTGTATGTGAAAAGGCTGGTGCAGATATAAGGGTCAATGTATAAGGGTATAATAAATATGTCTCATGAATTTTCAGATGTGATTTGTGTTCTTAATAATTTCTTTTTTTAAAAAAAAAAAAAAAAAGTAGAAAGAAAGAAGAAAAAAAAATAAGAAAAAGGTGGGAACCTCCACAAGTTTTAATGCCTTTAAAATAACAGCATTATGCAAAAATAGTGATTGACATAAATTTTTAAACAGACAGGCTGTAAATTTTTTCATCTAAAAATTCCAAGTGTGTCATCACTGTCATTGACTCACTTTATGATGGTTTGAAATGGATAAATACAATACCTGAGGAGCAACAGAATCATAAATCTTCATTCAGAAATCTCTTCTATCTCCCAGTATAACAAGAAAAGTGAAAGGAACAGATTGTATACAACTAGGCAGAGCTGTGTTACTTCATAAAATTAAATGATAAGCATGGTATTATGTCAGTTCATGCTGTTGCAATTCACAGAAAAATTTCAAAATGAGCAGGTGCACCATCAATAAACTACCATGTTACATTTCCCTATGCTTATAGGGAAGTGTCTGCAAAGTTTAAATCCTTTCCATGAAAACAGAAGCAGTTTAATGACTCCTTCCCTCCTCCTGATCCCCAAGAACAGTGCTGTAGTGATAAAAAAATAGTTTTTTATTTTGAAGGTGCCAATCACTGTGAAACAAAATCATTCATATCCTTTCATGCATTTGAAGTTTCAGATGCCCTTTTCCCTTTGTGATGCTTTTATAGTAGTTGTTGTTTCATGCTCATTTGAAATAAAAAGAATTACATTTTTCCTAGTGAAAAACAAGTGCTGTGTGTATGGTATTTCTGCTATTTGATGATTGTCTGATTCTGCAAGTCTAGGGGAGTGTCTTCACGAAACAGAGGCAATGCTGTTTTGAGATCAGTTCTTAATTGAGAGGTTTTACAAGCTGCTTTTATTATGTAACAGGTAGATTTAAAAATGGATAAACTTGATAAACTGTAAAATTCCAGTTTATTGAAACCAGTTTATTGGTCAATGGCTCCAACTCTTGCATTGGTTTTATCACACAATAAAAGTCTCTGCCAGCTGATTCTATTCAGCCCAGGGGACATAAAGAAAACAAACAAAGGAAAAAGTGTCATCTGATTCTTCAAATGCATAAAAGGTCATGAATGATTTTGTTTCAAGGTGACTGGCACCTTCAAACAAAAACACTATCATATATCAATGTAGCACCTTTTTGATTTATTCTGCTGTGCATCACATTTTTGAGCTTCAGAAAACCCTTGTAGGACATTGTATAAATATAATCACCATAAAGGTAGAAAAAGGAGGCAGACAGCAGAAGAATGATACAGTTGGACAGCTGCTCTAACGTCTTTGATGAATGATGAATTTACAAGAGTAAATTATAAATTAATAAAAAGGAATTATAGACTATAAGAAAAGTAATTGAAAGAAAGAGGCCTCGCAGAAAAGAAAAGAGTAACATAGATAAGAATATTATAAAATATACAAGAACTGATATATGTACTCTCTGACCTCAATCAAAGTAAGGAATGTGGTAGTTAAAACATTCAGAACTTTCCCTTTAAAGTCACTTTATGATGTCCAAGGATGAAAAGGTCATGAAAGCACACACATATTGAGACATTAAAAAAAAATCTAAAGGAAATATTTTACTTCACAATCCCAATGTAGAGACTTAATTGATAAGCCTTTTTTTTCCTCCTTTACTCTGGCAACCACTTAGTCACAATTTCCTTAATGCATTTCTAAGATTCTCTCCTATCCCTCCATCCTCTGCCCTTTCTTCTTTCCATTTCCCAACTTCCTTGCTTCCCTACACACAGATTATGTCAAGGCATAAAGAAGGAAAATAAAGGAAGGGTTGATGGTCCAGAAGGGACTTATTTGGAAATATCAACCTTTTCCTTCAAATTATTCTTAATATTCGGTTTCTTCAGGTAAGATCTTACACTTCATTCTTTTTCCTAAGTGTCTGGGACAAAAAGGGCAATTCTACATATTGGATGGACCTTAGGGTACATATTTATTTCTTTTCACTTTTTTCCCGTGATTTTCTTTTATGGCTATTCAAATTTTCAGCTTCTACTCTTCCATTTGGTTGCAATAATTCTCAGACAATGATGGAAGACTATCACTATATCAGTGATTTTAAATAGCTGGGAAATATACTGAACTGATTTAGCTCAGATGATGAACTACTCAAGAGTGAAGAAAAATTCTTGCTTAATTTCAAACTGACATATTTTAATAACAGGGTGAAAAGACTAATTTTTGTTATTTCACATAACATTGATACAATATAATGACAGGGATGTCAGATACAGCAGAAAGGTCTTCACTGAAAAAAAATTATTGTCTGACTTTAAACCTTGCTTTGTTGTTTCATGCGGATATTAGATATATGGCTGAAAGCAGTTATTTTTGTATTCTTAAATAGATTGAATGTTCCTATATAATTTTTTGCTAAACAATTCCAGTTCCTTCTGTTTTCCAGTCATTTTTCTAGGTCCTTTCAAAACATAGGTCAATCTAAACCCTATGGGATTGTCTTAGGGTGATTTTGTCATGATGTTTTATTCCCTAACTGCCTGCTTTATGCCCAGAAAATGGTTGCTGTAGCTTTGAAATGGACCCAGGGTGGGGTCAGGGAGCCTTGAGCTCCTGTATGGTTTGAGTTCAATCTCTCTCTCTCTGGTCTGGTCTGCAGCTTACATGGATTATTACTTTGTGGCACTTGCTGGGTTAATTTTCTTCAGTTTTGGCAAGAAGCTTCTGAGGTTTTTTGGTTTGGGTTTTTGGGGCTTTTTTCCTTCCCCTGGGCTGGAGGCTTTTCACTGGCAAATCCTTTCACCATTTTTTTTTTGTTAACTTTTTCCTCTCTGGCCTGGAGAGCCTGTGGAGTGGCTCTGGCAGGTCCAAACCCTGGAAAGACTGAGCTAGAAAAAGAAGGGATATTCCACCAACTTTGCCTGCTGTGAGGAGAAGAAATGCCAGAAATCCGACAGGTTCTCAGCTGCTGCGTGAACTCCTTTTTCTCCTCCCCTTCCAGAGATGAAGGGCAGCCACCATCTTTGCCTCCCAGCCGTGTGGCGAGGTGGGAGTGGGATGTAAGGTTCAAATTTCTTTTTTTCCTGTGCTTTGCTGGTATCTTGCTTTGTTAATAATAAACAGTGGTTTGGTTTTTTCCACTTTCATCCCCTGATATGCAGTGTTTCATTGTCAGAAGAAAAGGGAGTTACTGAAGCCCTTTCCCTCTAGAGAAAACATTCCAGGGCATTTCCACCTGAAAGTTGTCTCCAAAACTGATACAGACATATAACTAGTGCATGGTATTTAATTTATTCTCCTCTTGCACTGTTTAAGTTTCCCATACCTGCAAGAGACAGCTAAAATACTTTTAAGAAATGTGTCATATAGAATTATTGCTTGCAATATTTGGCAAGACTGCTCACTGGTCTTTATAGAATTTTCAATTTTAATCAATTTTAGTGTTTAATAAAATTTACTTAAAATTAATACAATTCTTATTACATTAGATTTGTCTAATCCCTAAGGACAACAGATAACAACTTAAAATGCTGCTATTTTTAGTCATATTCAGCTGAGGTGTTTGAACTGCAGAAATACAATTATTGGATATCTACTCAGTGGAAATAGCAATAGTCTTGAATAATGTCCAAAAGGACAAAGTGTTTTGTGAGGTAAAGATTCAAATTTGTTCCCATGAGAACACTTCAGTGCAGAAGATAAGGTGAAAATGCACCCTGTGTAAAATATTCAATGCAGTGCAAAAAAACAGCAGTGAAAAACAGTACAAAATACACCACTGTCATATCTACAGCCTTCAGCTGTACTCCTGTATGCAGGTTTTGTCTTCCTGTATAGTAGCCAAGCTCCTCTGGTTGGGTGGTTGGTTTGTTGGGTATTAAAAGTATATAACTTGAAAACACCTTTCATTATAAAATGGACAATGAAGAGGAAAGGAAGAAAAAAATGATACTTAGTTACGGTAACCAGCTGTGTCACAGAAGTCTAACATTAACACATTCTCTTGGGAAGTTCTGTGGGAAATCACATGGCAGACCTCAGTTTTTAGTTCAGGCTTTTGCTCCAAAAATTCTTGCTGCATTTGACATGATACTGCCAACAGTAACAATCTAGCATGCCAAGATGAGAATCTGGCCAAACCTTCAGTGCTTTCCTACAGTCTTGTTAAAGACTGAGAATTGGGATTGTTCAGCCTGGAAAAGAGAAGGCTTCGGGGTAACCTAATTGTGGACTTACAGTACCTGATAGGAGCCTACAAGAAAGATGGAGAGAGACAATTTACAAGAGCCTGGACTGGCAGAAAAAGGGGAAATGGTTTCAAAGTGAAGGAGAGCAGGTTTATCTTAGATATTAGAAAAAAATTATTTATTGTGAGTGTGGTGAGGCCCTGGCACAGATTTCCCAGAGAAGCTGTAGATACCCCATCCCTGGAAGTGTTCAAGGGGAGGCTGGATAGTATTCAGTGCAAGGTGTCCCTGCCCATGGCAGAGGAGCTGGAACTAGATCACCATTTAGGTGCCTTCCAAGCCAGTCCTGTCTGATTTTGTGATTCTTTGAAACACACTTTTCATCTGCAGAAATACAATTATTGGATATCTACTCAGTGGAAATAGCAATAGTCTTGAGTAATGTCCAAAAGGACAAAGTCATTGTTTGTTTCGGTCAGTCATTGCATCTCATCAATTAAAGGGTATCCTTTATCCATGGATAGAGAAAAAATTACTGGTGATTCTAATATATTGTAACATAAGAAACCTATGAGTTTTTATTCTTCTACAGCAAGGTGATGGGCATGCACATAAGCCTCTTCTGGCTGAGTTTTGGAATCACAGAGCCAATATGAAAATATTAAATATATGGGAAATTTGTGTTTTCACTTCTCTGAAGAAATCAACAAAAATTGCATTTTCTGAAATATTAAATCTGTACCCAAATATTAAGTGTATTCCTGGGTTAAATTGTTCAGATGAGTTCACACTTATTAAAGGAAAATCTGACTCCTACATAGGCCTAAGGTAGCCAAGAAGTACCAGCTGTGAAATGCCACCATGAAGTCACATGCAGACTTCTGAAATGGCTAGAGAAATATAAAAACACACATAATTCATTCTGAAATATTTTATGAACTATTTTCCACTCAACTGTGTCTTTATGTTTTTCAAATACATTTCATATGTCTTAAAAAAAAAAAAGAAGAAATCTACATATTTTCTGTATATAACAAAATCTCTATCTAGTTTTTCAAATTTGATTTTCTAAATTCCTCCCATTGCTAATATTTTTTTCACTTTATTTCTCTATAAGCATAAACTCTTATGGTAGAAACTATGTGTTGAATCAAATAAAATACCCTTTTATATTATACTTCATTATATTACCTCAGCTGGATTTAGTAACATTCACTGTAATCAAACTGAATGCCATTAAACAATAGGCCAGGAAAATTCAAAAGTCACTCTTTCTGGTGACAAAAAGCATCTCTTCTAATACTTCTTATTCAAGGACAAGCAAACAAAATTTTAGGTACTTGTGTCTGTCTGTAGGTTGACCTATAAATCAAAGAGATCAGTTAAGATCAGTTAAGATCAGATTTCAGTTAAACTGGTCATTCAAAAGTTTCAGAACTAAAATATTTTCAAATTGTCAAACTTTACCTGTTATTAGTATTATTTTTACAAGGCTATGAGTCAGTGATTAAGAGATGTTTTCCTTCACAGGTGTTGGCTTGCTCAAATCAAAATATCTGAATTACAAATTAAAATGGAAAGGAAAAGCTAAGGAACATGAAGAAGGATTAGGGGACTGCTTTTTTAAAGAAAATCTCTGATTTATTTTAGAATTTAATCTTCAGATCACAACTGCTATTATTATTTGATAGATAGTATCATATGCTTAAGAAACCCAAAGCTAAACAAACCACTTCAAAGACACATGGGTAAAAGGACATAGATCATATAGTTTTTTAAGAAGTTAAGCCACATTTTTAATTATGACTAGTTATCTTAGCAGATAGAAATGTCTATTTCAGTGGTCTACATCAGTAGGGTGGGCTATATATGTAGTGACTGATGTAATAAGACCTTACATGAATGCCATGCAATTTTTTTAAATACAAACAAAAAACCCAGTGCAAAACCAGAATGATGTTAGTCTCTGGTCAATGGTATAGTAAAATGAATAATCCTTATAAGCCTACCTTTTCCCTTAAAACAAAGAAATAAAACAAGCTTCTAAACAAATAAACAAAGCCATAAATCATCATCTCTGCCCTCAATTATTGGATAAGATTTTGGCAAAGAATTGAAATTTGATTGATAATATATTTAAACTATTTAGGCTTAAATAATTATAGATACTTATCACATAAGCAGGTCAGCTTATAAACACAGATTTCATACATCTGGAATTTGACAAACTCAGGAGATAAATTAAATTGGCCTCTGAAAAATATTTAAAGTGCAAGACTGTGTTTGCAATAATGTACACACAAAGCCACAGACATAAAGGCTGACACAAAAATGTTTATTTAACAAGGAAAGTTTCCTTCAAAAACCGCTTTCTTCAACTTTTCTTTCCCATGAGATATGACTAGTACTGCCACTAAATCACAAACAATATGACAATATTATGGTCAAAATGTTGACCATAATAGAACAAACACTTGTAATAAGTGTTAAAACTCTCAACACGTGATACAAAAGCCGAGAACCAAAGCATGACTGAAGGTAAACCAATAGGATTTCATGGCTAATGTTTCAGGCAGTTAATGTAGACAGCTTTCGATTTCCATTGAGGTTAACTGGAAATAATCCAGTCTTCTCAGAACTTCAGATAGAACACTCCCAACATTTGTGTCCATATTTCTTTTCATTCTCTGAGTAGTAGACTTTCTGATTCCATTTGCTTCAGTATAACCTTTTCCAGCTCTGATCACATTCTCCTTTAATTCTTCCCCAAACTATTTCATAAAGTGCTTTCAGAAGCAGTTCAGAAGACACAACATTTCTCCTCAAATTAAGGAAGAAACTGGGTGATATACTTCAGCACCACTCAGGCACGAGACCTCTGTGATGCCATTTCTCCAAGATGTCAGTTCTGCAGGAAGGGTGGTAAACTATGTATGAGAAGAAATCAGAAGCCATAAGACAGTGAGTGCTGGTTAAATCCTAACTTTCAGAAACCTAACCATTTCAAATTGTATAATATTGGGCCATTTCCACACAGCATAGCAATGTAATCTATTGTTACCTTAGTGCTAAATGTGCTTTTCCTGTCTATAATACACACAGAACTGTATACACTCTAGAGAAAGAGCAGCTGTAGTCAGCCATCAGGAAAGTTCCAGAAATATGTACTTGTTCTTGTCACTTCCTATTGTTCATGTGCTCTGTAATGTGTTCTTTAGATGTGCTGCAATACTGGCTATATCTTTTTTTTAACCTTGTAGTTATTCTACCTGAAGTAATCCACAGTGCTCTGTTAAACCAACTCAGCTAAAAGCAAAACAATGTGTAGCAATTAGCTGTCACCATGTAATTGTGTTTTCTGTATCTGAACTGAGAAGAAACAACCTGTAAAATCAAAGTTGGGTTTATGTGAAAGAGAATACACTGTTGTCTCGGTCTAGTCTTCAGTCACCAGTGTGCAGCACAGTATTGACTTCAACAGCTAAACTGCTGCTGCTGACCTTGATAATGTCATTCAAACTGCTTTTGAGGTTCTCAACAAAGGAAACTGAGCTATTTAACAATTAGATTTAAAAGACATGGAGGAAATAACAGTCCATAAAAGTGAATGACATTCTCAGACAGACTCAACTAGCATTTTCCTTCTCAATGGAGACACAAAAGGATGACTGTGGTGAGGAGAGTATAGCTGTAATTAACTTGTCATTTCTATTAATAATTATATAGTTTCAAGACTGCATATTTTTACAGCTAAGGTCATAGACTAAAATGCAGGTTCAATTCTTGCTTCTCTCAGACTTCTCATGGGACACTGCACAATCAATTTATCTTTCAGTGCATTTATTGCTTTTAATGTGAAAAGGAATAGTAATTTTTATTTTCCCCACAGTAATTTATATGAACTTGCAGGTCTGTTTTAGATGGAGTTTTTCTTATTTTAAATGAGATTTAATAAGGATTTTACAACAAACTCTTTTAAAAATGGTCAAATTGGAATAAAAATATTTTAGTAATTAGCATTTAGCATTTAGTTTTCAAATTTCCCAATTTTAATACAAAATTCTCAATTCAATATTCAATTCATTAAAATTCTCAATATGATATCCCATTTTAAGTTTTATTAAAATAAAATTGACATCTTTTTCCTCAGAAAAATAACTTTCTTCCTTATTCTTCATTTCATACTCAGTTTTAGATATTTAGAAAGATTACTTTAACCAACAGTAATAATTTAATTTGTATGGGAGAGGATCCAAAGGAAGGCCATGAAGATGATCAAAGGACTGGGCAACTTACGAACAGATGGAAGGTCGTAGGTATTTTCTCCCTGAAGAAAAGACTCAAGGGGGCAACTCATCACAATAGGCTTGTGTGTGAATCTCCATGTACAGTAGCTAAGGTGAGCACCAAGCCACATGCAAAGAGTAGATTTATTTAATTACCTCACCAATAATGCTGGGCAGCACAGACACACAGGGACACAGGCTCCATTAGTCTCCGCTCATCCCACTGGACAGGAGGGTGGGGGGCCCTACCTACCCCAGTATATCAATGGGCTTAGTCCCCAAGAAGTTTATCTCAAGGCTGTGCTTTTCTGATGCCTCTCTCTCTCTCCCAGCAGGAGGCTCAACCAGGTCTGTGAGAGGCTGTTATCTCTACAAAGGAATTTTTCTCAAAACAGGCAGAGGATGAACACTCACATAATAATAAATGGAGTTTTTCCCACACTGACATTCTTAGAATTCCCAGCTGTAATGTCACTTTGAGAGCAACTATTGCATCCTTCTCAAATCTTCTGGTTGTAACCCTTTCCTCCCGACAGTCAGGAGTTAAAAGGTGGCAGTTTCATGAGGACCACATGGAGAAGACAAGAGGCAATGACTACAAGTTGCACTGGGAGGAGTTTCATCTCAACATAAGTAATTTTCTACTATAAACTCAGAGACTCCCTGGAACAACCTCCCCAGGAAAGTGGCAGAGTCCCCACAACTGGAGTTTTTCAAGATGTAATTGGGGACGGTGTTGGGCAATATCACCTAAGCTCCTTTTCCCACCAAAAGGTGGACCAGATAATCTTTCCAGGTTCCTTTCCAAATTATTCAGTGATCCTCTGAAGATATACTTCCTATTTTCAGTTGAAGATGGGAAAAATATATGTGAAGTTCTTACATAGTTAACAAGAAAACCTGGCTTTCAAATTTACTGTAGATTCAATATTTCACTCATAAATTTGAATTTAGCTAAGTTAACCAGTTAACAGAATGGTAAACATCATAAGTTTTGTAAAAAATAAATCAACTGATGTCACATTTTTCAGACTGTATATTCATTAGGTTTCATTCAAATTACAAATTTATTTGAATGGGGAGGGAATAAATGGTTTTTTCAATTTCAAGTGAGACTAGAAAGCATTTCTTGGAATTTTGCACTGGCTGAAAAGCAAAGAAGACAGGCATGGAATGGTGGCACAGAAGAGTGGGTAAAGTGTGTTTTAAGACTGCTCACATAGCATGTATCAGGTTCTATTATTTAAAACCATCAGATTTTCTCAATGTATGAAAAAGGTTCTATATTAAGAGAAGCAACAGGAATTGTTTTTTCTTGTTGTTGTTGTTGTTGTTTTGTTTTGGGTTTTTTTGGGGTTTTTTTGTTTGTTTTTTTTTTTTTTTAATTGCTTAAAGCACATATTGTGTATTTATTAATACGATTGAAGTGGAAAAAATTTTGTCCTCTGTCAGCCATTACAAACTTGTGTAATCTCTGACATCCCACTTATATAAGATAATTTATGTCTACTGAAGCACTAAATCCAGGCATCTGGATTTTTACTCTGAATCTCAGAGGACAGACAAGATAGAGTCAGGGAAAATGAGATTTGTACTTTCTTATTTACTTGTTTAAAATGAAAAAAAAAATTAAAAATATTTCTGCACCATTTTTACATGGTTATTCTAAAAGAAAGAGTCATAACAGTATTTTAGCCTCACTCATATAATTTTTTTCCAAAGGTATACACATGAAGAGTAGTTCAATCCAACATATGAGGAGTTGTGATGCCTTAGACGTTTTTTAGAGTAGTGCATTGTAAATATTTTGGAAAGCCTATTTTCCATAAAAAATGCGGATATACTTTAGGAAGGATATTTTAAAATTCAATGAAACATCTTTGTCAAGTTGTTACTAAGGGATAAAAACAAAGGACATTTCATTTTGTGATTTCCTGAAGTAAATGCTTCACTTAGAAATGTGCTTCAGTATTACTAAATGTCTACTAAAGTTAAGAAATTTGATTGCATGAACCTTTTCACACCATGCTGACCTTTAGTTTGACCCAAAGTACAGTATTGTGGGCCTGATATTTCTGAGTTTGAAACATTTTCAGCCTGTCAGTGGCTGATTATCTTCCCAAGGGAAGATTTATGGGGAGAATTTTCTTTCAAGGACAGTTTCTGTAAATAACTCATAACATTTCTAGTAAACAATATTTTTCTCATAACAATCCCTCTGCCAGGTGTTGTTTCTGTTACTTAACCAAGAGAGAGGTGTCAATTCTATGAACCAATAATATGCCTTTTTAGCACAGCATGTTATCAAAAGGCTGGATGAATTGCAAATAAAATCTTCTGACATTCTTTTGCCTTTGAACTGAAGTCAAGCATCTTTATTTCATGTCCAACAACAACATGGTATGGTTTCATAAATATATACACACAAAAGCATATATACTTATATATGTGTATATACACACTGGTGTCGGTTGCATATCTCATTGAACCACTTAGGTTGGAAAACCCTTATAAATATTGAGTCTAACCATTCCTCCAGCACTGCCAAGCCCATCTCTAAACCCGGTCCCTAAGAGCCACATACACATGGCCTTTAAACTCCTCCAGGGGTTCTCTGACTCAACCACTTCCATGGGCACTCTGTCCCAAGGCTTGTTAAACCTTTAATGAAGAAATTTTTACTAATATCCCATTTCTTCTTGATCTATCGCTTGTTGCTTGGAGAAGACCCTGAGCCCCACTTGGCTCCACCCTCCTTTCAGGCTGTTATAGAGAGTGAGTAGACCCTTCTGAGCTTCCTTTTCTCCAGGTTAAAACAGCTGTAGCTCCCTTGGTTGCTTCTTATCAGACTTGTGCTCCAGACCCTTCCCCAGCTCCATTGCTTGTTTTTTTGGATACATTATTTAATGTTAATGTTTGAATTTTATATCAGGTAAGGGAATAGGAGTAACTAACTTGAACACTAGAGATTTCATTTCAAGTATGTCTCATGGGAAGCTTTCAGTTTCTTAAACAGTCTAAAAGATAACCTTGCATACCTCAATCTTGTCACATCTTCTTGTACATAACCATTGACATTGAGGGCATCTCTGAAAGCAAGAAAAGAATGGTTTAGATTTATCATCAGATATACTGTCTAATGTAATTTGACAGCATGAAACTATGAAATGGATAGAATGATTAAAATTTAAATCCAGCCATACTTACAGTAGGTATTAAAGTCAATGTACTTTCTAAGCCAAAAGTCATTGGAAAGAGTTAAGGCAGAAGCACTGAATCTTTTGGGGTCCATCAATTTCAATTCATTTGCTCTAATTTTATGGATCAGTACTTGGTCTCTTCACACTAGTGTCTATGAAATGTCAGTTCTTCTAGTGACAGCTCCTGAATAAAATGACCTGCATGTGTAGTATTATTTCTACACTTTTCCAGCATTCAAATATTTAACCACATAATGTGTGTCTCCTAGAATTAGGTTGATGCAGTGGCAAAGTACAGCATGCTTTGTTTCCCTTGACATTGCAAGTGCCATAAAATCCAGTTGACTGCACCTCCATTGTACACTTTTAATAGTCTGGAGAGCTCTGTTTTTCCAAAACAGACACAACTTGCCACTTGCCATATATGCTTTTAGAAAGTATATATTTATACACTATGTAAAGAGCTAAATTATAGATAGTAATTATAATAATATAGTAATTATATTTTTAAAGCAGCTGGAATACTGTACTAATAATGTAACTGATACAAACCACAAAAACATTGACATAAAAAGCTAATAACTGAATTATACTGAGTGTGTGTTCATCATAGCCATTTGTCATTGAACCTGTAAACATCAATAATCCATAGGTGAAAGGGAACAGGGAGTGAAATCTCATCTATTTATTCTTGCTTATATTAATGGAACTTAATGTCACTTTCCTAGGGCCTTTCTTTCTACAAAGATATTTTCAGTAGCAATGATGAATGTCATATATTTTAAGAAACTTTAAAAATATTATTTTATGAAAACAAAATAGGTAACAATTAATTTAAAGCTTTTAAAGAGTATGAGGATTTTAAAGCGATTGAGGGATTGAGACAGTTTGTGGAAGTTTTAAAAGAAAAACATAGAGCACTGTGGACAAAACTAAAATCTTGGAGTTTTTTGGGTTTTTTTTTGTTTGTTTTTTTTTTTGTTTGTTTTTTTTTGTTTGTTTTTTTTTTGTTTTTTTTGTCATTCTCT
>WEIU01023455.1:27674-70749 GCA_013389925.1 Aegithalos caudatus
TTACTTAAATCTAAGGGTTCATTCCCAAAACTAACTTTCATTTTTTCTAAACAGTTTTAGTGTAAGTAATAATTCTATACAATTGTGCCGAAATTAATTTGTCAATAGAGCATTGAATGGGAAATTAATGGAACAGTAATTAAGAATGCAAGATTACATTTGAAGTACATTTTAAATTCTTATTTTAGTTCACTTCATAATTATGTTTTGGTTTAGCATTTAAAAAAGTACTTCTTCATCTTCTTTAAGTACTGTTGCTTACAATTTAGCCTTATATAACCCTTATTCTGTAGTCAAAGTATTCCACTCTCCCTGAAAATCACTTTGCTTGCTTTGGCTGACTCAAAGCACATTTTTAGTCACCTCAGAAGTCCTATCAGCAATCTCACTCATTAGTAGGACTAATCATAGACATTGGATTGGTCATGCTCCTAACTTCAAGTTCACTTTTGGAGGGGTAAAACTTTCTCTGCTCACTGCAGTGAGTGGCTCCTGGAAGGACAGTAGGCTGGAATCTCATCAATAACTAAATCTGAAGAACAGGAATAAAAGGAATGAACTTTAACAGCACAAGCACCAACCAGGACAGTGTGTACCTTCATGATATGGCTCAAAATTGGTTTATTTCTGGCCTGTTAATTCCAAGGCAGAAATCCAGCTATATGGCTCCTGCTTTTTTGTCCTGTGATCTGTACCCTCATGAGCAGAACACTTTCAACTGTGTCATTCAAAGTAATGACCTCCTGATTTAGGTGGTCTTAATTCTAACAATAATATCAATGGTCTTATTTTCTGAGGCCCACACTAACTAACAGAAAAATGCAGCTTTAATGCATTTATTTAATTAATGCACCTTTATGACATCAACATGGAAAGCAAGTGCAATCAACTTTATTGCACTTTATCAGGTCAATGATCTTTGATGTAAAAGAGATTTTATGTAGACCCTCTAATGAAATAGTAGCAGCTGTATCGAGCTTTTTTACAGTATCTTTTAATATCCTGTTTTTAGCAACAAAATATTAAGACCTTGAATTGAATTTAAAATAGTCACTGACAAAGCAAAATGTGCCCAAAGGGCTCATCAAAATATAGGGAGAAAATAGGGAGCCTGTTTAGCTTTCCATGAGAACCAGCACTCCAAACTGTTGCCAATTTAGGTTTTTCAAGTTATTGCCTAATATAGATGTGATTCTCCAAAACAAGGTGTCACAAATGGAAGACTTGTAAATATAAGTCTTCTCTATATCACTGACAAGCTTTGTTTTCTTGTTAGCAGGACATTTAAATTATACTGCTTGGCTGAAGAATCTCATGCTGTGCTGCTGCATTCAGAAACTATTATCACTGTAGGAAATCACAGCAAGTGGATATATTAATTAGGAGTTTTGAAAAGTAACGATGAAGATAAGATTTATCTACATCTCTGTGATTCACAGTTATGTGAAACAGAGTAGCTAAGGAATGACACAGTAATTCAACTCATTGCACTTTATTGTAAATAAATTCATCTGGTAATTATGTGGGCTAGGAAGAAATACCTAGAAAGATAAAATGAAACCAGGTCATTTGACAATGAAGTTCATATGAGAGGCTTGCCATAGGCCTTGGACATTGCAATATATAAATCTTGGCTCCAGTGAATTGACAAGTCTCTGAAAATGTTTTGAATCTTTCTGTGAATGCAAAAAAAAAGATCCATGAAAATCCAAAATTTTGGTACTAGCTAAGGTATTTTAGACAATGCATTGGATAGGAAGAACATTATATAAAAGATCCAAGAGGATATTTATAATTTCCTGTCCTTTAGTATGAGGCCAGTAATTCTCTGCTGTTGCCTCCACTGCATATTTCCCAGTAATTCCACAGTGAATGATTCTCAGTTATCATAGAGTTCTTCATGAAGACACTTCCATGTTGGAGCTTGATGTTATATAAAAATGTCACGAAAATATGAGATGTCTAAAATGTGGAAGAGAGGCAGTTGGGAATGCATTGTAGAAATTGTCAATTAAGGGTCTATACAGAAAGGTTTATCCTGTTGTTCTGCCATTTCCCCCTTTTTATTAAACCATCAGTGTAGTAGAGGTTGTTCTAAGGTGTCTTCTAGCAGATAATCTGTATGCATATCATCTGGCCAGATGTTAAAAAAATCTTCTCTTGTCTTTTTATTATTCCAGGCAAATTGTTTTACTTCTGCTTTATCATACCTGGGACTAACTATCAACATCATGTTCCTACAAGAAATGGAGGTCAAATCCCCACAATCATTTGTAAATTAGGATAAACTTGTAGTCATGCATGACAGCCTGAATCCTCCCCAGCTCTGATGGAGATTAAAAGACAGTAAGAATTACAGAGGCAATAGAAAAAGCAGAACTTTGGGTGCCAGTTTCAACATCAATAAAGTATCATTAGACAATGAATTTAGAGTTCAGCACAGATTGAGTTGTATGTGGATTTAATTCCATTCTAATAGTATTGAACATTGTGATATTATTAAAGTCTGATGGGAGAACTGGAAAGTTAACTTTTTCTTATATGTGATATGCTGTCTATCTTACATGAAGTTAGGGGGAGGAGAGGAGAGGAGAGGAGAGGGGCTCACCCTGCTGGCACAGAGAGCAGCATCCTCACATGCCCAGCTCCAAAGGCTGCAGGAAACAAGTGAGAGGCAGTGCTGCTCTACTGGATCCCAGACCTGGGGAAAATAATGCCAGAAGAAAATAGGTGAGCTACCACATTTCCTTTCTAAAGGAAAAGAAATAAGTTAAAGCATCCCAAAAATAATGCTAGAAGAGAATAGGTGAGTTACCACATTTCCTTTCTAAAGGAAAATANTCTTGTATATTTGGATGTTCATGCTAAAGCCCGTATTTACTCCGTGAGTCAGAAAATTGCAGCTTCACGAGGATATAAATATAAAAAAGTGTTTCAAACATCCAGCTTCTACTGCAGCTCTTTCACTGGGTCACTGATAAATCTGGTTAATTGTAACCTCCTAACTTCATTTTAACAATGAAAAGAATTATTGTTCAGGACTGTCACTGTCAAGTTGTATGTATAATTGAATCTCTGTATGGTTTTGTACAAAAAATTTATTGTCACTCTGTTTCCTAAAATTTCTTATTTACGTTGGGTCTTTCTGTTTGTTTATTTTGTTTTGTTTAATGAAATAAAAGCAGTTCAAAAGTAACTTAGCTACTTATAGTAATTTAAATTTTATTCTAATGATTTTTGTGCTACATTAATTTTGTAATTAAGAGTAAGAATGGAGATCATGGCTGGCAACATTCACAAGCCAGGCTTCTAATTCCTTGATTAGCTCCTGGCAGGAGAATTGAAAACAGATAATTTGATTTGTTTTCCCCATGGGAATTATACAGGCATGAAGAGAAGTTAGCACGAAAAAATGAAAAACCAAATCCTAAATATCCACCTGTGGCCCAAAATATTAAAGCAGTTAAATCTAGTTTCTAATATCTTGATGTGAATTCTCAAGTATTATTTACCAACGGTAACAGAATTTGGCAAGAAAAAAGCAAGGTTTCTTCATGCATTACATTATTTTATGGGAAACATTGGTGTTTAGACTTGAAAAACTGTAATTATGCATATTCTGAATATTCTGAGTAATATTTTCTAGGTAAGGACAATATGCTTGCACCAGTTTCCATGGAAATCAGTGCTCATCTCTTTTGAATTTATGTGATTCAACTTCAGATGCAGTTCAAGATGTAATTTTGTCTGTTACTCCAGAGTTAAATAGATTCTTCACAGTGGAAAGACTTCTTTAGCCTTAGATGATATGAGAGGAGTGACATCGAAATGAAAAAAAAATTAAAATTTTATTAGTTCCTTTAGCCCATAAAATTTCTTGTTTGGAAAATAAATAGATCTCTGTGGTTCATGGAATTGACACCAAATTACAAGACAGAGAGTTGCTTTCTCAAATTTTGATGATATGACCTTTGTAATTTTTCAACTAAAGCCCTCAATATAATTTCTTCTTGATTTTATTGAATCAGGTTTCTGTCTGGGCTCAAATGAAATTTCTTGAGCCTTGCAACTCAAGGAGTCAGAACTGAGTATTTCACCCATTAATAAAAGATAGTTTGTCTTGGTTAGTATGGGGAAAAGTCAGGTAGTCACAAATTCACAAACAAAGTGCTGTATGTATAGTACCACATTAGAGTCCAGGATAACATGAAATTCAATGTTCATTCAGAAAACACAGCAGTGTTCATGAAATACTGAGTTATGTAATTTTAAATGTTTTCATTTCTGTGGGCCAGAGAGATAAATTATGTATTTTTCTATGCATACATTTGAAAACTTAATTGTTCTTTGTGATGAGAAAGGCGGAAAAGTATACTTACTGTGTGGAGGTATAAATTTTAGAACCATGCTGTAGAAATTGTAAATTGTTCACACTGGCCGTTGTCTATAGGTCTGCACTTACATTACTTAGAATGATGACAATTCAGACCTCACAGGTGCTTTGGCACTGCTGTAGTAAATATGGTTTAATTAAAATAGCAGCAGTTTATAGAGACATTAAAAATATGCTCTGGCTGCTCACAAAAAACTGTATCCCTTGGACAAGGATTTTAGAAAGCAGCCCTTGGGTAAACACAGCATTATGGCTGAGAGGCAAAGGATACCATTAGGTACCTGCTTCCAGATGATAATCTCCATCTTTGGGGACAGCAGACTCAGAGACTACCTGAATAATTTCTTCAGTGTCCCATTTCTCCATCCTGTGAGGAAAAGCAACACACGGCTTTTATCCTGCCTAATTCATAACACTCAAGGGAGATACTGGTTTCCCTTTCTCTGTGATTATCTTCATGCCAGTCATAGAAAATGACTGAAATATAAAGAAAGCTCTGAAGATCATCTGGTCCAATCCTATTGCTTTAGAAGCTTCATCTAGAGCAGGTTGACAAGGACTATGTCGAAATACCTTTTTAATATCTCCAATACTCCTCAGTCGCCCTGTGAAATCATCTCCAATGATCAGCCAATCTCACAGTAAAAAAACCAAACATTATTCCTATAGATCATGTGTTTCAGATTCTGTTTATTGGCTCTTTTCCTCTCACTAGACACTACTGTAAAATTCTTAGTACTTCTAGGCACACTTTTCATGTATTTAAATTAATTTATAAGACCCCCTCTGAGATTATACAGTTCTCAGCCTTTCTTCATAGGAGAGATGCTCCAGTTCCTTAGTCATTTTACTGGCCCTTCACTGACCTCTGTCTAGAAGCTCCATGGATTTTTTGTGTTGGGTAGTCCAGAACTCATAAGTATGGCAATACCTGTAATATACACAGTACTCCAAGTATGAACTCAGTAGTCCTGAGTACAGGAGAAGGATCACCCCCCTCTACCTGCCAGCAACACTATTCCCCATGCAGCCCAGGAAACCATCTGTTTTCTTTGCCTTTCATGGAAGGTTCATGGCTCATTTTCATTCTGGTGTTCATCAGCACCCATGGGCCTTTTCTGTAGAGATGTTTCCTGTTTGGGTGGCACACCTGCATATCTTACTGCAAAGGGTTTGTAATGCCCCTGTGTGGAGCTCCATGAGGTTCCTCATCCTATTTCTCCAGTTTCTCAAGGTCCCTCTCAGTGGCAGCATTACTTTCTGGTGTATAAGCCACTCCTCTCAGCTTTGCATTATCAGCAAAGTTGCTGAGGATAAACTCTGCTACATCATCCAGATCATTACAGAAAATGTTAAACAAGATCTGACCTAGCATGGACAGCTGGGATATACCTCTGGTCACTGCCCCTTGACTGGACTTCATGCAACTGATCCCCACCCCCTGGATCTGACCACTCAGCCATTTTTTAAATTAATTACTCTAAGGTAATGATATTTATTATTAATTTTATTCAAAGGTTCTGATATATATTACTGGAATGCTTTGTGTTTACAACAGTGTCTGTATCTGTTTGGTCTTTATGTTTTATTGGCTGAATATTACACTTAAAACCAGCCAGCATCAGACATTTTTAATAGGAAAGATAGAAGATTGATTTCATTGGCATTTACCTGACACTCAAGTGTCATGTATCCGTGTCTTAAAGTCCTAAACTGCCACCAAATTGGATTATAAAAAGAAGGGAATGTAATCAATAAGAAATGAATTTTAAAGGCTTTATTAATAGCTTAGATGAAAATCAAATTTGAGTATTTATACTGTAATTACATTGTTCTCACCTTCTAGCCACTGTTAGCTTAAAGCTGATTTTTAAAAATTATATAACTGATTATTCCAGAACTAATTCCCCTTAATCAATAACAACTCCTTAATTTTTGTCACATTGTTTCCCAAATGTATAGCAAAAATACATGGTCTAATCTGCTGCTATTAAAAAAAAAAAAAAACAAAAAAAAAACCGCAAGCCTGTAGTCATATAGTGCATTTGAAAAAAAAACCAAAAACAAACAAACCCTTGTCTTGAAAGACAGGTGTCTAGTGCTAAGGAAGGCAGAAGCCTCCTTTGGAATGGAAAATGTAACCCCCCCTCCCTCCAAATTATTATAGTTTTGAAATTAAGGGGCTTTCAGGCAAAGATATGAGAATAGGAATAACAGTTCTTTACTAGTATATATAACAAGGCAAACAAATAACAATAACTATGGCACTAATAGCAAACAGAACCATGAACTCAGTGGCCCCTTCTCAGCCGCAGGCACTTTTCCCTTTGGTGCAGTTCTGGTCACATCCAGCAGGGGCGCTGGTGGCTCCCGGTGGGCGGGGCAGGTGCGATGATTCCTCCACGGCTGCAGGGGGCGCTGTGGTGCGAGCTCAGGGAGCACACAGCAATGGCGGCTCGGCCCAGATGGGAAGGGATGGAAGAGAAGGTTTGCTTCACAACCCCTCTGGTGCCCCAGCAGGACTCTCCAAAGCAGGAAGCTGGGACAGCTAGAGGAAAGATGTATCCACAGGCAGGGTGTGCACGGCTACTGTGTAGCAAAAACTCTGAGCAGTGCCCAAGAGGCAGCAGGGGCAGGACACCGGCAGCCCGGCGCTGAGCAGGGCAGAGAGAGGCGAGTTCAGGATCTTGGGCACCTGAGCAGATGGGGACAGGTCCCTCTTTCCATGATGTAGGTGTTAATAATGTCCCAGTTCAGTGGCAGGCTCTCACCCCACTGAAGAAGAAGCAGCTGGGTTATGGCGGTGGCAGCAAATTCCCTTCTCCAAGCAGCAGCTCCAACCATCCTCCTTGGAAGCTCAAAAAGAGAGAACCCCAACTGTCCTTCACCTGCCCAACTCTCAGGGTATCCCTGCCCCTCTGAGAGTAACTCCATAAGAGAAGTGCAATCAGATGCCCTCCTCCCCTGAGGCTTCAGCCACCTCTTTGTTGTCTTAAGTACCCAGTTGCAAGTGTTTCCCAGCAACTTAATGGGAAAAAATTCCACAAGTAAAAATGAAAAAAAGGAAAGAAACCTAACCTCCAACAACCCTCTTCTTATTTGTGTGTGCATTTGGAAGTAAGTGTGGGTTGTTAATGGCAAAGTCACTTTGAAAAACAAAATTCTGTATTGTAAACTTTTGTTAAATGTTAAGAGGCTTTTCATGCCTCAACTTCTTTCTTCTCGGAAGATCATCAGCTGGGAATATGTATTGTAACTCCACTGAAGCACTTTGCTACTTTAAGTAGCCTCAAAAATGACAGAGGAAAAAGGCTACAAAAATTGTAGGGCAGCCAATGTCTTCCCATGGTGTAAAAAATTTTAATATTGATGACTGAAATATGTTTTCATATTTAGCCCACAGTTTGTTAAAATAATCTCAAAGGTAATTTGATAATGTGCAGTGAAACTTTTCTTTCTAGCTTTTTGTCAATCCGTTTGATCATGCTTGAAGAGCTGAATTGCTCAAATCTGTTCTGGTATTAAAAAAAAAAAAAAGGCAGATTAAATATATATTAAAGTATAGGGAGACTGGAATGATTGACTCTACAATGTTATCTAAAAATTAAAGGTTTATCTGCAATAGGGATATCAGGCACTAGGTGAGCACCAGTCCAACTTCCTAATGAACTAAGATGCAATCTATAAAAAATGTGGTTCACTAAAATTTTTTTGTCATTTTAGCACTCCAGATTTGCAATTATATCAGTGACTAGTAAATCCTGGAAGAGAACTTTCCTGCAGGTAGCCTTCAGGCATGGAGAAAAGACAAATCTGTGAATCCAAAGTCCATCTTAGGCACTATTAATAGGTCAGATGATATCATGTGAAAAAGTGGAGTTTTTCAGTTTTTCATTTCAGCTGTGGAACTGATCAATGGAATTAAATACTGTTCATGTAAGGGTAAGGACAAAATTTGTATAGAAGCCCACGGCTGTTCCTTTGCCTTCATCAGGACTTCTCTAAATGGCTGTGAAACAAGGACCATGGTTTACGATATCTTTGGGCAGAGAGAAGAGTAAACCTTTGAGCGATAAATTATTGGCAGTTAAAGGAGTGTTAGGGGAAGTGTTACCATCTGCTTGGTTTTCCCACTCTACCCTAGGCCTCTAAACTTGACCACTGTCAGTAGGAGAACACAAAACCAGATGGATCTTTGGACTATTCTTATGTTCCAGTCTTATGCTCAAGGGCGGCATGAACAAAGTGATCTGTAAAAAATAAGTTACTAGCCAAATCTTAGATAACCACAGGCAAAGTAAGAGTAGACCTGTCTGCCTCTTGATGAACTGGTTCACATTCCAAAACAGAGTCCACCTGACTTCTTTGTCTAAACACACTCACAAATGACCAAGGCATCTGTTGAAGGACAATTTTCTCACATTCCTGGAATACATAGGTAAACTTTTAAGTAAAACTAGAAAATTACTGCCACAGATGTTCAACAAAGGACAGAGGAAAACCCCTTAGCACATAATTTCATTTTGTAGCAGTTTCTTGAATCTCCTACATTTCAGCATGACTTGTTGCAAACTGCAAATAAAATTAATGTCAGACGCCTTGTTCTCAGGGCTTTTCTTCCCCTCTGATTATTGAATACTATGGATTTATTTTTCCATGAGACCTTAAGTTTGCCCAGTGTGAGCTGTATCATTACAGAGAATGTGGTAAACTGACCTTCCCATAAGCAGAAGGCTATGATAAAATATTTAGATATTTAGTGCAGCATGAACAAAAAGAAAAATACATTTTACTTTCATTTTAAAATAAAGATTAATCATCTTTATTTTATAAATAAGGACCATTTATCAATGAAATGGTCATGTTTTTCAGCAGCATTTTCAAAAAGGCATCTCAAAAGTAGATAACTGCTTATTGAATTAGAATGGGCAATTATTTATAAATTCTTTTTGACCTTTTATTATGATTTCCTTTTAATGAAATCATCACTATTTCTTCGCTTGGGAACTAAACAAAATTATAACACTTATGGAAAATGTGTGGGTTTGCCCTAGGACTCAAATTCACTGCAATAAACAGTTTTACTTATATTGTTCGTGTCAGAATATCCAATACTTTAATCGTATTCAGAGATATGTTACACTTATTGATAATGTTAAATGTAAAAAAACCAATAAAATAGTAAAAAACCACATCTAAATATGTTGTCTTAGAGTTCAACTATCTGTACATTGCAAACACAAACAGTAATCAAATAAACCACTAACAGGTATAAGATGAAAGTATGCTTACATAGTCTTTTTCTAACTGCTAAAAAGTCTAGAAAAATATATCAATATAAATTTACTTTTAAAAATAAGCACTCCAGAACCAAAGCTCTGTGGTAATTAGAAAACAACCAAGGTCTGATGACAATTTCAGTTCCAGTTTAAGAAACTGGAAGTTGAACAACCAAGGGGGGAAAAATGTGTTCTAAGAGGTATGGAGAAGCTAATGTGGATTTGTCAAGAAAAAAACCTCTGTCAGACCAATTTAATTTCCTTCTCTGATATGGCAATAAGATTGGGGAATGGAAAAGAAGTTGCAAATGTCATTTTTCCATGCTAGTAAGGCTTTTGACACATGACATTCTTATGTGAAGAGGAGGCAATACAGTCTAGTTGAAAATAATATAATGGGCTGTGAACTCATTGGAAATCTGAATGTCTCTCAGTGCTTTGCTATTCACAATGAAAGGTTATCAAGCAGGATCAGACTTGCTGTTTTCAAATTTTTATTAACAATCAGAATAAAGAAATCTCTTTATTAAAATCACAAATTACATCACTTTTGTTGGAGTCCAGGGCATCCCCTTGGTTGCCCTGGAAGGTCAGGGACCTCGGCAGAGATGTCTGGCACCTGAGCAAGAAGATTTGATACCTGTACAGGGGGTTTAATATCTGTACAGGGGGATTGGAGACCCTGGCACAGAGTCCAGGAATAGACTGGCTTTGACTTCAGTCCATGGGAAAATGAGAGAAGAAATGCAAGCCACCAAGGTGTGAAAAACAGTAGTGTAGTTTATCACAGGGTGCAAAAGTAGAATTATGGGTTTTTAGAATGGGGGTTTCAAGAAGGAAAAATGGAGGAATTTGGGCATGTCCCTGTCCTTCTGCTTCTTCTTGTCCTCCATCTTCTGCTGTGATGGTAGCACTTTTGGATTGGTTTAGAGTAGAGATAGACTGTCTAACATAGGTGGTAGGTATTGGAAAACTGTTGTAAATAAAGTTTACGTAGTAGATAGTATAAAGAGTTAACATCGCCCCAAGGTCGGGGAGTCGGGAGTCGGCAAGTTGGCAAGTTGGGAGTTGGTGAGTCAGTGATGATCTGAGCTGCTGCAAGAACCTCAGCAGGGTGAAGAAAAAATGTATTAGGTAAGAAAGAATAAACAACCTTGAAAAACAAGCCGACGATTCCTGGACTTCTTCTATGATCATGGGGCTTGGGAAAAAAAGACATTTTCTATCATTTTGGGAGTCATTGCAAAACAAGAAAAACCTGACAACTTTGAAAGAGATTGGTCATATACAGGAGACACAATTTGGGACTCAAAATGATCTTGAAAAATGGATGATATATAATATGAAAAATGTGTTATGCTCTAACAGAGGAAAGGCAAGGTGCTGCCACTCAGGCAAATTCATGTGGCAATGCAGAACTTTGTAGGCAGAAACAATTCAGTAAAGACATCAAGATGCATCATTGAATCTCAAGCTGAAGGTGAATAAAGAACTCATCAATTTCTTGAAATAATGTGATCTAGTCTAGTTAATGACCAATAGAGGACCAAAATGGCCAAACACTGAGGAGAGGAACAATAATTAGAATGGTTGTGAATAAACAAATGTATGCTACACTTTTCTGGACTTGAATGCATGCCAACCTTCAAGCAAAAGTGAGAAAAAAGAGTGGTTGTTCCCCAACTAAATACATTCTTTAGATGTTCCAGTCAATAGAAATGACTACTGGGTATAAACACGTTTACATGTTACAGATGTCCAAAAACTTAAACATTTTCTGAAAGAGCCACAAAGATAGTATTTGCATGTCTTTACTCATAGGAAGTTTAAGAACAAAGTAGAAAATGACCATGGAAATAAGATTATCATCTAAGTTATCATGTCCTAAGACAGGGGGACATATCTGATGATCTCACACAGGTCAATGATTCTGCAATGTCAAAATCTTTCTCTTGTATTTGTTTTACTGAGGGAAATGACATTTTTAAACTAATTGTAGTTTTTTTACATCAATTAATTTTTCTCAGTATATCTCTGACATTACCAGTAGAAGCCATTTCAGTTTATAGTCATCTAAAATAGATACGTTGGCACCAGATTACCAATTTACCCAAGGTACAGTAGGGACCTTTACTGGAAAATATCTTAACTTCTGTTTGGCAAAGGATCCAGGAAGAAATTTATTTTTCCACTGGCTGTAGGAGAAGCCAGGGCTAGTTAAGACTAGATGCCTAATTTTGATGCCTAACATTTATTGAAAAAAATTATTATTATTCCCCCATCAGATATTAATTATTCTTTCCAAATATTATGGATAGAGATCAGTAGTAATATTAATCTCTCTATATATAAATTAATTCTGTGATTTAGTTAGTTACAACTTGGGAAAGGCAGAGAAAGACTGATTTTTAAAGGAGAACAATGTCTCAAGGTGTCTTTTGGTATCATTTGAACTATCTGCACAGTCAGGTGAAATCATTAACATTTTCCCATACAGCACTGGCGTCTTTTATACAGATGGGCAAAAAACCTAAAACAAGACAATAAATGTAGCTTGTTTTCCTTTCAGAGTTCTTGTATGATAGAGATACTGGGTTTTGGTTGCTATCTAACTTTATTTAAAACAAATGATAAGTGTGATTCTCTTTATTTATACCATGCTCTCTTCAAAAAGCATTCTTGTTCAGAAAATCCATAGGAAACAAACCTCTCATGTCCAAATCTCAGTTCTTTGAGAAAATGGCAGGTTGTCCTTTGTAAGCAAAAGAGATAGAATCTCCAATAAAGAAAACACTCCTTGACAAATTCTCAGAACCTATTACTGGCAGGAAAAAAACCCAAAAAAACAGCTGTAATAGAAATAAAAGATAAAACTTGAACATTCATGTGTCAGCTTTTTAGGACAATACTTTACAGTCTCTCTATTTGGAGGTAATTAGGTGTTGATAATATGATGGCATGAGAGAAGAGAGGAAAATAATTCATCCATGCTATTTTTGGTTTAAAGCTAGTTAGTTTTGAATGGCATGTTTCATTCATTCATTTAATTAGCAGTAGATCACATTTTTTCTTATGGCAGGTGCTGTTTTGAAATCCCAGTGGTTCTGGCCAGAAGCACTGGAATTACCAACTACAGAGTCAACCCATGTAGAAGTTCTTCAAGTCTTTCTCCCAAGTCCACAACCAAGGCACAGTCCACAGTTATAAAATTAGCTTAGTTTATTCAATACTTAAACTTCAATGAATCTGATGGTGAAACCTCCAAACAGGATATTACCTTCCTTCTTTCATCATTACCAGGACCTTTGCCATCATGGTAAATTTTCTTAGCAACTCTTCACTTCAAAGAAATTATGTCATGCTTTATATAAAAATTAAAATTACACATCCCTCTTCACCATCTAAGAGGAACCAATGTAATTTTTATTTATGCCTCACATTTTTTAAAAATCTATTTTCCAACATGGGATGAGAAATTACCATAGGGGCTGTACATCTCCAGGGAGATTTAACATGTGCCACGTGCGGGGGGCAGCTTGGACAGGTGAGGAGGTCAGAGACCTCTGATATAACAGTCTCTAAGTGGACAACCCCTTTAGAAAATGGAGAGAAGTTCTGTCCCTGTGGGAAGTTCACCTGGCAGACAATCAGGGAAGAAAAAACTTCCACCATTGGGCTGCAAGTGACAACCTCCTTGGCCAGTGGTATAGACCTCTGGATGCCTGGAAAACAATACCCAGGAAATCGGGCTATGAGAGGAGTCTTAGCACATAAAAGCAGTTAACTGCACCACAATTTTGCCCATGTGTTTTGTCTTCTTGGGAGTAGGGGCTAGCCCGGAGGGTCAGGCTGGCACAACCCCCCTCCCTCCCCAACCTTTTTCTTCTTGTGGTGCTGCTTCTTCCCTACCTGTTTTTCCTGTCCACAGCTGTTCCTCCACCCTGTTTCGCCTCTTCCCCAAGGCAGCTTGTTGCCACCACCTGCTCCCAGCAGCCACTGATGCTTTTCACACCTTGCCTGGCAGCCAGCCCACAGCAGCCAGCCCACAGCCATGGGACTCCAAGGGGAGAGACACGCATCCTGCTGCTGTCTGGAAACCACACCTAGCCCTCCACAGGAGCCAGGCTGGCTCACCACAGCACACACACACTCCACCTGCCAAGTGATGCCACCATGATGCCCCAGGGTTCTTGTGGTAACTCTGCCTTGTGCATCTCTCCACATCTCTTGTTTTCCCTCTTTGTTCTCTTTTCTATCCTCCTCCAGCCAGGACCATACTCTTTCAGTAAACAGTTCTCAGATATAATAGTTTTCCATGTTTGCGTTTTATTTTCATCTGAGAAATTTATCAAAAAGAATCTTCCTCAACTCCCCTTACAGCTGAACAGGACACCATCATCAAGCTTTCCATTGATGTGGAAGGAATTTTTAAAAGCATGTAACAATCTTACTGAGTGCTCAAGGTATCTGCTCTGTGGGAGACTTTTTCTGTAGCTGAGATTTATATCTTGGGGTAGAAAAAGGTTATTTCTAGCCTTTTCACAATTTTGCGAAAATACAGCAACATAAGTGAATGTTCAAGAATAAAGTGATTCCCTAGATTTGTCCAAACATACATATTTGGAAGGGATAAAGACTTTTACCAAAAATACCTTCCACCTTCTAAATCTAGAAATCTTTTCCCCCTAACTAATGGACTCTAACAAACTACATGCCAAAACCAAGAAAAAAACTCTGGGTTTCATGGACATGAAATTCTATTATTTAATGGAAAAAAATACCCTGAAAGCTTACTATCAGAGTAGCTGCAGATTGAGGAATTCTGGAAGTCTTTGGACTACAGAATTTATACAAAAATGTGTTTACCTCTGTGAGCCTTTTTTTTATCACACTTAAGTAGGTGTTTGTAGAAGGGAATACAGATGACCTTGCCTGTAAAATAGCTGTTTTAATTACCCAATACAGCCTCACCTCTGATGAGTCACAGCTATAGCCAGTGAAGACAAGTGTGACAAAAGGGGCTGGGTTAGCTGTTGAGGGGGAATCATGAAGGAGCAGGAACTTTGAGGAAGAGGGAATGAGATGATCATGAAGAAGGATCTTGGGGAGAGAGAATAAAAGCTGTGAGGTCAGTCTGGGTCTGCAGTTGGACCCTGTTGTTGGAACCTGCAGTCACAGCCTAGCTGGGTAAAAGCCTGCAGTCAGAGTCTGCCAACCAATACCTGCAGTCAGAGTTTAGCAGGAAATATCCAGCAGTCAGAGGCATCAAGTAGGAGCTTGCTGCAGCCAAAGTCCATAACAGTTGGAGTCAGGATGGCTGAACTGTAAAGAAGAATAAACTAGGGCCCTTTTCATGCTGTGATATGCAAGAAATCTGTGTTTCAGCTCATTTTTACCCTCTAACAAGAGGGCTGCTGCAACAGGTGTTCACTTGCACTTAAGCAGGTTTGCATTATAAGTTTCTCTTTCCTCTTGTTCTGATTATCTTATGCTTTAAACCTCATGGAGAAGAGCTTCTACAGGACCAACAGTACAGAAAATCCTGCAATAGGTTTCAGAAATCTGGGAGTTTGAAGTAATGGGTCTTTAAAGCAAGCCCAGATTAACATATTCCAGTTAATATTTGAATTTTCGGTAATTAAAACCACAGTAATCATTGCTCCATTCCAGCAGTAAGATTAATAAACATTAGATGAACATTAATTTATATAATTTGTTTTAAAAATCTGTTTTATGAATTATGAATTGGATAAGTTAAGAAGAAATACAAGTTACATAACTTATACTTTCCTTCATTTTTTATTGAAAAACTCAACCATGATTCTGTAATCTCCTTCAAAACTAGAGTTTTGCTTTGCTTAAAATATCCTTAATAAAATATTAATTTGCAAGGTGAACAGCAGGGAAAATTGAGCTGTGTCCCATCTTCATGTCAGCTGGGGATTCACCAAGCGTTTTAAGAGCAATACTAGAACTCATTTTCAGGAGTACAGTTTCTCTCACATGGCCATTTAATCTGATCAAATACAAGAAGTGGGGAAAAGATGGAAGTGATTGAGCAGACAAGACCACAAGAAAAGGAGACCATGTTGTTTCCTATTAACAGATGTCCTGTGTAGAAAACCCGGTATAGGCAGACCCTGCCCTCACCTTCCAGACCTGGACATGTGTTTGCTACAAAATCCTTTGTTATTCTTCTTTAGACCTCTTACTATCTGAATAAACACAGAACAGCAAGAAAAACTGAATCTCTGTGTATAAAACACATTGAACCCTGAAAGGTTTGAAATATACCACAAAACTTGATTAAAACCAGATTAGGTTAGATGTTGGTGCCAAGAAAAGTTATTATATATAATTTAATAGTAAAAAGGGGTGAAAAGAAAGAAAGAGAAGAAAGTTGAGAGAAGGAAGGAAAAAGAAATAGAAAAATGGGGAAAGGAAGGCATTTACAGGCAGACAGAGTGACTGGGGTTATGGAAACATACCATCCTTCCAGGGGTTCCAATGATATCTCGTTCTCGTCCATCCAGTCTTCTTGTGGTGAGGGGCTCCGCAGCCAAAAGTCTAGAATCCCATGGATTAATATATGTTTGGGCCAGGTGGGAATGCCCAGGTGGCTCCCCTAAAGGGGCTAGGTTTGACACTGTCCCTTGCAACACTGTGGATATGTTGCATCATACTGCAGGGCTCTGGTGCAGGGTCTGGGGACCCATTTGGAGGGGCTCTTTGATGGGCCATGACACCCCCTCAGTTGTCCTTCACGTGGATTCAGCTTTTCCTGGGCTGGAGGGGCTCAGAGCTGAGCTGGTCTGCACAGCAGAAGATGGGCATTCACTGCCTCGGACCTGAGGCTGTTTCACAACATGCCCAAAACCTCTCCTCCTCCCTGCTTTTGTATGAGGGCGGTCTTTGGAAGCCTGGCAGTTGATAACCTGGGGGCAGCAGTCTCCACCCTGAAGGTGCTGTGCTTTGTCCTCCTGTGAGTGTATTCTTCTTCCCCAGTCCAAACCTGTGTCACTTCATCTTATCTCCATCAATGATCAGTGCAGGGCCTTAGTCAGGGCCCCATTCACGTCTTCTCCGCAGCTTTTGATATACGGATTTGCTATAATAGGCAAAAATCCTTCATGAAGATGTTTAAGCCATAAATCATAACATTTCAGTCTCCAACAGACCAATGTAAAGTTCATTAAAATTCACGAGTGCAAGGAAAGAACAACATGCCATGGACTTTAGTATATTATGTATGTAGTATATTAGACAGTCACAGACTATGATCTCTTTTACTTAATGTCTGAATATATCAAATACTGGCTCTGCAGAGGGATCAGAACAGACTGGATCAGTGAGTTGAGGGCAATTGAATGAGGTTCAACAAGCCAGAGTGCCAGGTCCTGCCCTTTGGTCGCAACAACACCCTGCAGTGCTATAGGCTGGGGACAGAGTGGTTGGAAAGCTGCCCAGAGGAAAAGGACCTGGGGATTCAGTAGCTGAACATGAGCCCAGGTGTGCACAGGTGGCCAACAAGGCTAGTGGCACCTGGCCTGTACCAGCGACAATGTGGCAGCAGGACCAGGGCAGTGATTGTCCCCCTGTGCTGGGCACCATTGAGGCCACATCTCAAGCACTGTGTCCAGTTTTGGGCCCCTCATTTAAACAAACGTATTTAGGGGCTGTAGCACATCCAGAAGAGGAAATGCAGCTGGGGAAGGGTCTGTAGCACAAGTCCTGTGAAGAGAAGCTGAGGGAGGAGCTGGGGGTGTTTGTTCTGGAGAAAAGGAGGCTTAGCGGGAATGTCTGAAGGGAAAGTAGGCAGGTGGCAATCAGTCTTTTCTCCCAATTAACAAGTGACAAGAGGAAACAGTCTTGAATTGTGCCAGGGGAGATTTAGATTTGATGTTTGGAAAAAGCTCTTAACGGAAAGCATTTTCAAGGAAAGGGATGCCCAGGGGAGTGATGGATTCACCATCTCAGAAGATATTTTTAAAATATGCAGATGTGGCAGTGAAGGACATGGTTTAGTGCTGGACTTGGCAGTGCTGAATTAATGGTCATAAAGTTGTTAAAGTTCTTTTCCAATCCAAATGATTCTATGATTTCATGGACAGTTAATTTGATCTGCCTTGATAATCAGTAAGTGAAGAAAATGCATAGGTAGAAATTATACCACATTTTTCTGAAATAACACTTCAGAATGAGTTTGTCTGAACACGGTGAATTTTTGATGACATGATGGAACAGGAAAGAAAAGATAGACTGACAACTCCAGAAGTGTAGACACCTGCCAACACACAAAAAAAAAAAAAAAAAAAAAAAAAAAAAAAAAAAAAAAAAAAAAAAAAAAAAAAAAAAGCAGGACTAATGAAAGGTGTAGTGTAGAAAAATTTTATCCTGAAGATCAGGAAAAAAAACCTCAGTGAAGCGAGAATAGAACAAATTCATGAGGCAAGAGAGGAAGACAGAAAAACCATGCAAAAAGTAAAAATCTGTGGAAAATAAGACTAACAACATGGAAGAGAATGATGTTGATGTTGTACCAAAGGCTTAACAAATACAGATATTGCTCACATATAAAGAAGCAGATGGGTGATTTGCAGGCTTTTAAGGAGGGTGGAGGACCTTAAGACCATTAGAGACGCCAGAATTAAATAGTTTGATGGCTGGGAATATTTTGACAGGATAGCTAGAGAAGCCAGTCACTCTGGAGTGTCTAGGGAGAAGGTAAATCATCTTCTGGATCAAATATACTGGACATATAACTCAAATTTTTCTGGAGGTGTTGTGTCTTTTAAGTGTTTTCTCTACTTGAGCAAAATATAAGATCAGTAGAAAATTTGCTTGCTGACATAGTCCTGAGGTTATTTATCTTCTAAAGAAAGAATTCTGATTATTAAATGTGCTGCCTTTAGTCCAGCAAAGCACTATTTCTTTTTTTTTTCTGGTAATACCAAGAATTCCTACAAGCAATCCAATTCTTCATTGTTACTATGCTCAAAATCTTGTTTATATGCAAAGAGAAAGGCATATATTATATATCTAAACATATGCATATCAGGCCAAGAATTTATTGTTAGTATGACTGAAATATTATTAGCATAAATCAAGGATTGTGAGTCTAATGTAATTGATACAACAAAGATAAAAATATAAAAGCAAGCAAATCAAAGCAGTTAAAACTGTTATACACATCTTGGTTTTCACTCCTACTGGAGCTATGCTCACCCAGCCACTCCTATGTCCTAAGGTCAGAATGGTTCAGGCTGTTCTGAGAGATGGCATGTGCAGAGTTTTCAACATCCTTTGCTGTCAGGATTATGATGTTCAAGTTGATCACTATTTCTTCCTTAGTCTAGGATTCACTTTAGGTTATTTTTCATATGTTTGATAACACACTTTATACCTTTCTGCTCTGGCAGTAGTCTGCAATACCATATGTTAAATACTATTTTTGTGTTGCCCTTGTCACTACTAAAACACATTTTGTGCCAGCCTGCTTTTCAGTGAGGGATCAGGGGTGGGCTGTGTTCAGCTTCCAGGACCACCCTCTGTCTCACTTCCCATGGCTGACTCCTCTAAGCAGCATTTTGGGCTCCACCTGACAAAGCCTCTGCTCTTACACCAGGGCTGTCTTTCCCTACACTGTGTCTTCATGTTTGTCATAAACATCTTTGAGCAACTGCTCCTTGCTGCTCCCTGTTTTGAACTGTGCTATTGTATCACACAAATACAAACAAAAGTAATGCATATATCCATGAACACCTGGCCAGTTAATGAAACTGCTGTCACATCTAAACCAAGAAAAAAATGAAGCTTCAAGCAGGTCTAGAACAGTTAATACAGAGAACAATGGAGAAACCCGAGACCTGAGGCCTAGAAAACTCAGTCCAGTGCTTATGGCCCATTACCAACAGTGGCAACCTGTGCTAGAGTGCTCCAGGTTTATTTTGTGCAGGCAGCAAGTACAGAGGACCTAAGGATGATCCCCAGGTGCTGGGCTTCCTGACTAAATCATGTTCTTAAATTTAAATGCATAAAGGAGTGTTGCTTATTTCAGTTCTGGCAGTGAAGTGTTTGCTGTCATCATGCCATTTGTGAGCAGCAGTAAACCCTGCTATTACAGCAATAAGTTCCACTACATTTGTATGTTGTTACTGAATTGAAACCAGAAACTTATATTTAAGTATATCCTTTAAAGACTTTTTAAAGCAAAAATAAAGTGCTCAGTATAGTGCAGCACTGAAACTGATGAAAAATAATGTCCTCAAGAGCTTCTGATCACAACAGGATTACAGTACTGATTTTTAGGAGCTGTTAACTACTGTTGGTTGCAGATAGAAAAAGAGTTTAGAGGTTGCAAAAGTGAAAAAACACATTTTTTGGAAGAGGATTTATTTTTCAAGTGCCATTTTGGAACTATATTTCCCCAAGAGACTGGTGGGAGTCTTTTTTGCCTCCTTCTTTCTATTTGCACTCTTTGAACATCCTTTTGTCCACCAGCTGTGGGCTTTGGGATTTTTGATTATTCTCCTACAAATTAGAATGCAAAAGGTAAAGCACCAGTTAATAAAAAGCTAGAAAAGTAAAAATTGTGAGAATCATTGTTCTTTTTTTCCTTATGAACTAAAAACAAAGTGAAAAAGAAAATCTGTTGTAAGATACAACATGTGAAAAACATTTAGTCAGAAAATTACATGCTCTTACGTAATTTTGAAGTTCTGTAAAAAAATCTAATTTCTCTTTTCTTATTGATTGTTTAAATGACAGGCAGTACTTCAGACAGTGTAAAACATTAAGGTCATTAGAACCAATGGACTTCAGTTATAAAAAATAAATTTGTTTATGTTACTAAAGGACTAGCTTATATAATCTGAACATTTACTTCTTGATGGACATATAAAATAAATTACAATGGCAATATACACATATATTAATAATATCATATGCATGTGTAAGGTGGGAGAAGTTGGAGAAAAGACTGAGGTTGCACAGACCTCACGTGCCTTTTTGAGGAGCTTTCCAATATTTCCACAAGCTGTTATAAAACAATGGNAACACACTTTATACCTTTCTGCTCTGGCAGTAGTCTGCAATACCATATGTTAAATACTATTTTTGTGTTGCCCTTGTCACTACTAAAACACATTTTGTGCCAGCCTGCTTTTCAGTGAGGGATCAGGGGTGGGCTGTGTTCAGCTTCCAGGACCACCCTCTGTCTCACTTCCCATGGCTGACTCCTCTAAGCAGCATTTTGGGCTCCACCTGACAAAGCCTCTGCTGAGATTATTGTTGCTTATATAGAGTCAACTGCTGTTTAGCAGGAAGCTTAAAAAAATTAAGTTGATTAACAACTGGTAGCAAACATATACTGCTGTCCACGGCAAATCTAATGTAAATGCAGAAAGAGGATGTTCTCTGAACAATGCCAAGGAGTTCTGTTGCATTCATTTAGGAAGAGTAATTAGACAATTCCATTTAGCTCACAAAAAATTTCTGGTTTACTCCACAATACATGATTTAAATAAGCTCATAATGGAGCCTACTAAGCAGTTGTTGACATTAACTAGAATGTGTTTTTCAGTGAGTTATATTTCCTTTATCTATTTATTCCATGAAAGACTGAAGTTTATTATGGCATTTATTAAGCACAACCCTACAACTGGACTAAGACAAAAATGCTGGAAAATATTTGCATGCTAAGAGAATTTGCCACTAAAATTACTGGAGTCTACCTTAAACTAGATCAATATTAGAGAAGATAAAATTATGTAAAACCTTAATTCTCTGGAGCAAAAGAATAAATTCTGCAGTTAAAAAAAAATCTGATATCTGTTTTACTGTTTGATTTTTAAATTTTCTGACAATTAATATATCATTTATCCTGCATGCTTTNTGGGAAAAATTAGGATGAGTGATTTAAATCAGCATGAACTATTTAGGAAAATAGGCCAATGAAACTACAAAGTAGCAAAAGTATTCACAGTTAAGAAGAAGGTAAACCAAGGTATTTTCTTTTCTTTTTTTAAACTTCCTGGTAGCTTGCTTTTAAATTTTAACCAGCTGAGATTATTGTTGCTTATATAGAGTCAACTGCTGTTTAGCAGGAAGCTTAAAAAAATTAAGTTGATTAACAACTGGTAGCAAACATATACTGCTGTCCACGGCAAATCTAATGTAAATGCAGAAAGAGGATGTTCTCTGAACAATGCCAAGGAGTTCTGTTGCATTCATTTAGGAAGAGTAATTAGACAATTCCATTTAGCTCACAAAAAATTTCTGGTTTACTCCACAATACATGATTTAAATAAGCTCATAATGGAGCCTACTAAGCAGTTGTTGACATTAACTAGAATGTGTTTTTCAGTGAGTTATATTTCCTTTATCTATTTATTCCATGAAAGACTGAAGTTTATTATGGCATTTATTAAGCACAACCCTACAACTGGACTAAGACAAAAATGCTGGAAAATATTTGCATGCTAAGAGAATTTGCCACTAAAATTACTGGAGTCTACCTTAAACTAGATCAATATTAGAGAAGATAAAATTATGTAAAACCTTAATTCTCTGGAGCAAAAGAATAAATTCTGCAGTTAAAAAAAAATCTGATATCTGTTTTACTGTTTGATTTTTAAATTTTCTGACAATTAATATATCATTTATCCTGCATGCTTTTTTATCTCAACTTTTTAAAGAAAAATCCCACCCAGAATCTTTTGTGATGTTTTAGTAGTTAGTTAATCTGTTGGTGGTTTGTTTTTTTTTTCCCCAGAATCTAATCCAGAGTCTGTAATTCCTGGTGAGTATCCTAATACTAAATTAAAACAGATGAAAATCCTTAGCAGTGACATGGTTGAAAAGGTGACTCTAGTTAAAGGGACTGGATTGAATTGTTGGAATTAAATTATTATTCATAATTAGATCTGTATCCAGATATGTTATGTTTGGATGCTTGCATGCTATCCTAATGATATCACTGGAGTAGGAATGATTCAGGAGTCACAAAAGCCAAGAGGGAAGGATAACTTGTCTCCTAAAAACTGGAGGTCCCTACTCTCTTTCTCCAAATCTGACACTTCAAGACTACTTGACAAATTTCTGAAGTGGTCTGGACCTTGACTGTTATTACAGTCTGCTCCCTTCTTTTTCAGGTCCTACCATCAGCAATGCAGTGTACAGGTTTTCTGTATCACATCACATATGACTGCTCAGATTGCCACCAAAATACCTTGATAATACAGTACAGCTTGATCTCAAATCCTCAAACTCAGTCCACAGACCTGTGTTTCCTCCTATGAACCCATTTGTCTATTTTCTTTCCTCAAGTATAAACATACTGCCAGTGAAGTATGTAAACTCACATAACTGTATGAATCAATTGTTTTGATAATGTGTTCCAGCCATTTGCTGTAACACAGCCCACAGTGGCTGCATTGTGGACAATTTAAAACACCACACAGCAAAAAGCAAGTTGAAGCTTCACTATTTTTCTCAGTTTTTTATCAGACAGTTTTCCAAGGTTGATCTCCTGCATTTGAGCAAACCAGATCTTGGCTGCTGTTTCTTGATTACCAGGAAATATTTATAACTGAATGAGGGGATCCCAGTGAACACATGAAAATACTGTTGGACCAACCATTTGCAGACTTGTACATGCCTTAAAAGAGTACAGAACTTGCACCAGAAAAGAGATGCAAGAACCCAATGAGATATACAATACTGGGACCTTGCTAATGAGGTGGTTTTTGCAACTTCGTCATCTGGGTAGCAATGGTTGCAATGAATCTGGACTCTTACAAAATGAATTACAAAATGTCCATAAATTTGGATATAATTTTTTTATAAACATTGATCTCTTTGTTTATTATACATGCAGTCAATTTAATTAACACTGTGAGCTAGGATCAAAATAATCTATTCACCTATTTTAAAATTCTCTGTACCAGATGAATTAAAATCAAGCAAAGCATTATACACTGGATAACATCAGTACTCACTCAGGCTTCTTGGTCAACTTTCAGGACAATGCCAAACTTTTAATTTATTTGAAATTAATTTTTTAGAGTCAAATTCCAACTCTACTGCATTTCCTCCTGAATTCAGAATATTACGGTGCAAGCACATGGTGTCTGAAGAAGCAAACCCTGATTTTGCAAGACATATCTCACATGTTTATTTGCTCTTTCATTTTTGTGCACTGTCTTCAGTCAGAGAAACAGCCTCAACTCCTGGTTCAAATTAGTCATCCTGGTGAGTTTTTCTTTAAAACATGCATGCCTAAGTAGGACTCAAGTAAAATATATTAGTAGTTTCTCCCATATTAAGTTGCTCAAAGACTGGAAAACATAAACTTCACTTCCTTTAGAAGGTGCAGTTGAAACTTGCTGCTCTACTTTTATCTGAACTTCAGCATTTTGTCTCCTAGAGATTCTCCCTCTATGTCTATATTAAATGCCACTGAGGAGGAACTAAAGCATTCTAGATCATGGATTTCTGTTGGTATGATTAAAAGGTCAGCAGACATACATTGACTGGAGAAGAGGAACTGTATAAAATGGACATTGTGATTTGGTGCTGCTTTTAAAATGCCATAAAACAATTGTGTCAGGAAGAGACATTCTGTGATGAAGGAGGAAAATACCACAGTTTGCCTTTTTCTTTTTTTTTTAAACATTGTTTTAAAGGATAGAAGGAAGATGAGAGTCATTAAGAAATATATACTGAATACAACACTCTATCCAGTATACCTACTCCGAAAACAGGGAGCTTCATATTAGCCCAAATGTGTTCTGTTCATGAATCTCAGTTCATTTTCTGCCAGTAAAAAATAATTATATGGATTACATATGGAGAATTCAAAAAAGCAACATCCAAAATAGAAAATCACAGAAATAAAAAATCTTTCCAGGTACTAGGAGGAGAAGTACCTGAATACATATTTTGTTTTAATTACCAGGTCTGTAAAATTAAAGGCTTTTTCAGTAGGGGAACTGTGTTATAGCAAAACTGGGTAACATCTCCTAAAGATGAGACTGATGCAGCTTTTCAAACCTTGCTGGAGGGAAGAAAGCTTGAGAAGAGGAAGTGCTCTCTGCTAATTATCCCAAGAAATAAAAACAAGCACTTCCAGAAAATTAACACCATTTCTAAATCAGTTCATGGAGAGTCAACAACTTCTTGTTCACTGTGGCAGATTGATGTTACTTTCTCACTGTCAGTGGAAAGGATATACCAGTTGCTAAATGCTGACAAGAAGGTTAAGCATCCCTCTTGTCTTTTTGAGCTGTATCTTGCAGAGCTATGTTCAGCTGCTGGTCTGTCTTTAGACATTTCAAATGTAGGGTTGGTGGACACTATAAAAGACAGTATAAATCACTTGAAAGGGATCCAGATTTCCTGCTTGACTAGGGTAGTATTTTTTCTTTCAGTACCTGCAGCCTATTCCCATAATAAGTACAGAATCCTAAGACTTTCTTAGTAGTGCCATCTTCCTTCACAATAAATTTACCTGGTGCAGACCAAGTGATGTGGGCAAGGTTAGGACAAATGCTCTCCGCAGAGGCAGTGGAGCCAAATCAGGTGCTGGTTTCAATACAGCTCAAGGGTTGTACCACAAGATGTTTCTGAGGAGTGCATATTTTAACAAATACATTATGTTGGGCCTTGTATGACGTGATGCCAAGTCTGAGGAAGGAGTTTCCCTCTGGCAGGCAGTAGCATACATCCCTGCCACAAGGAAAAACAGTTAAAAAATAATTTCTACCTTCAGGCACAGCTTGAAGAGAGTGGTACCAGGGGCATCCGTCCCCTCTGGATGAAATAACGATGCCTTACAAAAATGCCATATGGGTATTTTGTCTTCATCACTTTAAGTCTGATTGGTTGACAAACATTTTAACACAGAATGAGGAAGATTGACATAATTATACTGTAATTTTAAGAACTGTACAAGAAATATGCTAATTGTGGGTTGGCTTCTACTACTATAACTTTGCTTTTATAGGCTTATCTTTTTATATCTTCCAGGCTGTTGCTCAGCAACAAAAATGACACAGAAATTCACATCCATCTAGTGGAAAAGCCTATCCAAAAGGAGACAAGAAGAAGTTATTTTTAAAAAAGCTGAAAAATCCCATTCTAAATGAACTATGCATCTATCTTCAGCTGTTACCATTCTTTTTCTTTTCTCACATCAGCTGTGCTCACTATTTTTCACTTCATTGACTGGATACACTTACAGGAGAGGAAGACCTCTCTGTCTAGGTGAAAAATAATGTTCTTAATGTATTTGTTATTTCATAAAAGTAGATTGGAGGGCAAAAAGGAAAGAGGTTTGGATTTGTTCTATACCTAGCACTGCAATGAAAGTAAGCTTTTCCTTTTTGTGTCCCATTTTCATACATGAAAATTTGGACTTCAGTATCACATACAAAGTCTCATTAGGAAATGTCAATAATTTGAGTTATTGTTTTTTGTTAGTGGCTTCACATCAGAAAAGAATGAAAACCACTGGACCTAAAGTCTCCTCTAATAAACAGATATGTACATAAAAGAAACCCACAACAAAACTTGCAGTTATCACCAAGGCAGAATGCATGACAGGAATACACTATCTTATAACAATCTTACAAATTCTTATTATACAAAACCTCTTAAGAACCATGACGTTATTTTACATTTGAAAAAATGTATCATAATAAATCCTGTTTAAGTTCAAAAATTCTGCAGCAAAGCATTTTTCACTGTAAATTTTATTTGTTCCTTCAAATAAGATAATTATAGCATCATTTGAACTTTTTTTGCTGTAGATCCTTCTGTTCTCTGTTCATATCTATACAAAAAATGAAACTTTTCTTAAATGTATAGAGCGAAAATAATGTAAATTGCAAGGCCCAGAGGTCACATAGTCCAAACCATGCTCAGAGCATGTTCATGGGTTTTTTAAATTTAAAATTTGTGTCTCTAAGGAGCATGCAGTTAACCATGAATCCACAAGATGCATGAGCCAAAACTGGGAACCAAAGAATAGTATGAGACTTCATATTTCTGTATTTCACCTTTTTTTCATTTCATATTTTTCAATTTCATTTTATTTTCATATTTTTTCTATTACTTTTAAGTAACCAATCTCATGGTGGATAGAGGAGGTGGAGCAGATTATGTTTGGCTTCCTACTTTACATGAATGATGTTCCAATGAGCAGGAGACCTTCAAACTGATTGCACTGATTGAACTGGCATGCTAAAGGCCTTGACCCAGGCAGAAACCCTGGGGCATGATGCAATCATTTAAGCTTGCCCTGCCTTCTTCAGAAGATAAGAGAAGTTGACTTTCAAAGATTTCCAAGATAAACTCTTCTATGACTCTTAAAATGTAGTGGTTTCCACCAAAAAATAATTTTATCCTCTTTCATAAGATGAAATTTCTCCAATATAGCTGAGATTTTTAAGATATGATTGAGATTAATTTAAGGTGCAAGAAAAATGCTTCAGTCTGTTAAACATGGTACCAATGATAGTGTCAAATAATGATTTTAACCTCTGGAGTCATGGTATCAATTAATGTTTTACTCAACAAATGTAAGCTATTATGATATTTATATTTGATATATTGCAAATATTTGACATAGCAGAACAACTGAAACTTACATGTCAGCTCTAATTATACAGATACATACAGCTATATATTAATAAATCCTATACTAAAAATAAAATGGATAGCTTGTTCTCATAATTCTGTCTGTGAAAGNATCATGATCATGATCTCCAATGACCAGGAGACCTTTTATCTCAGTTGAAATGCCACAAAGTACAGGGACATATACCACTGCTATCAAACATTATGGGGAAGTGATGTTCATGTTTTTACAAACAGCAATATGTATATAATCACTCTACGTAAATTAAGAGGGTGTCTGAGGTTTCCTAGAGTATTACCACGTGGTGGCAAATGACCTAGGAATTGTCTTTGGTCACAGGTAGTTAATTAACTACATTTAATGTGTGAGGTTTTGGTTCAGCTGGCAAAAAACAAGTTTAACACAAAAAGTCTGGTAAAGACTGATTAGTGTGAAAGTCTGAGACACTTACAGACTGGAATCTTATATTGTACCCCATATGACGTCGTGGTTTGACCCCAGCCACCCCTTGTAGCCATTTGCTCACTCCCCCACAGTGAAGAGTAAAACTGAGAAAACTTGTGGCTTGAGATAAAAACGGTATAATAGGGAAAGCAAAAGGTGTGTATGAAAACAAAGCAAAACAAGGAATTAAGTCACCACTTCCCATGGGTGAGCAGGCATTCAGATTGCTCCCAAAAGAGCAGGCCTCCACCACACTTAATGGTGACCTGAGAAGACAAATGCCATCACTCCAAATGTCCCCCATCCCTTCTTCCTCCCCCAGCTTTATAAGCTGAGCATGACGCCATAAATTGTGGGATATTCCTATGGTCAGTTGGAGTCAGCTGTCCTGGCTGTGTCCCCTCCCAGCTTCTTGTCCTCCCCCAGCCCACTGCTTAGTGGGGTGGTATGAGGAGGTCTTGACTATATGCGAGCCCTGCTCAGCAGTAGGTAAAAAACCCTGTGATATCAACTCTATTTTCAGCATGAATCCAAAACACAGCCCCATAGGAGAGGGAAAAAAACCTTTGCTCATCCCTGTTCTCTGTGCATACACAAAAGTTACTTTTTAAACTTGACAGATCGTCACCACGCACTGAAATATCTGATAGACCCCTTTGCCAAAGCTACCTGGTGCTTTTTCTTTTATATGGTATTTTCAAGCCAGAAAAGAATTTGCTGTGAAAAGGAAATCATTAGACATGATATGTGTGTATTTGCAATTTATCTGATTGCATCCTTCAGAATACCTACTTCCAGTTTTCCATTGAAATGTAAATGGACTGCACAAAATTGCAGTATAGTATATCAGTACTAATTTGATTTTATTGTTCGGTTTTGATATTGGAAGTTAATTTATAAATTTAATATTAGTCCTAGTTAAATTATGGTTACTGCTTCACCTATGTCCTTTACTTTCCAAAATAAAAACTTACAGGTTCCTTGTAATGCTTTGAAAAGGATATATGGTGGAGCTCTCATCAAGTTATGCATATGCGAGTGGTATAATTGTGGTCTTCTTAAATTACTCCCTAGAAGAAACACAAGACAGCAACCATCATCTCATCTTTCCTACAGGATCTTTTCTAGAAGAGAAGGAGAAGGAGCAAAAGACAATGGAAGGGAAATGGAAAGGAGGAGGATTAAGCAGAACAAAAAATGTTGATTTTTAAATCAAAAGCATGTATAAAGCCAGTACTAATTACAAGTTTTTCAAAGCTGTGGGTTAATATAATTAATGATTTTTCCAGTAGACTTAACTCTGCCTTGACACATGAACATGAATATTTATACGCACAGTTACAACCTGTTATCAGTTCTTCCTATCCCTCAGACATCTTGTACCAAATGATATTCCACAGAGTAGGTATGAAAATGAAATTACATTTAACAGAAAGTATTTGTTCCTGGTTCTCCCCTTCCCTGCTAGCTGTTTCAGGTCCCCTAATTTAATCACACTTTCCAGCAAAGGCATCAAATAACACTAAAAAGTAAATGGAAGACTGCATGGTTAAATGAAGATATAAATTTGTGAAATTCAAGATTCTTTCAGAGGTAACATAATGCTGATATTCAGTCTTACTTACTGATGTCAAGTACTAAACTGATATGGTTCTTTTCCAAAGCTTTAAAGTTGGAGATCTCTGCATTCCATTACAACTTCTGTCTTAGCTACTGCCATTTTAAAATATTGATTAAATTTGATCTTAGCATAAAGATACATTTGTATGTATCTTTATGTATGTACATTTTAGTTAGCTGTCTGGTACAAATTTGCAGCTTTTATCCAGGTGTGTATTAAAAATACTTCAAGATATTGTTTGAAATGCTTATCAGTATGATTTACCAATTAAAAAAAACCCCAAATGATCCCTTTTTCAAAATGTCACAATATTTATAACTCCTATCTGAAAGCTGGGTGTTTGGTAATGGATGTATTAGTAAAATCCTAAACCTTGTGTTATTCTGAGTATTTTCACTGAATCACAGAATGATTGGGATTGCAAAGGAACCTGTGGAGAGCATCCATTCCAATCCCTCTTGGAGACTGAAATGTTATGGTTTATGGCTTAAATATCTTTATGAAAGACTTCTGCCTGTTATAGCAAAAGTGGGTAACAACACTGCACCACCAAAACCCCCTCTGGATGGGCCTCCTGACTGAAACCCTGAACTGTGCATTAAACCACCTAAGGCAAATTGAGATAAAATGACACTATTATTTGAAGCATCTGGAAGAGCATCAATGGCAGGGCCCAGCCCAGCACCTTTGGGGTAGAGGCCACAGCTCCAGGTTTTTCTGCTGCCAGGCTCCCACAGATCCCTGCACCAAAGGGGGGAAGGAGGAGAGGTTCTGGGTGTGTGGCACAGCCTCTGGCCAGATGCAGTGAATGCCCATGCTCCACTGGGCAGATTGGCCCAGCTGAGGGACAACCATGTGAGGGACAACAGAGGGGCTGTCATGGCCCATCAAAGGCCACCCCCAAAGGGGCCCCCAGACCCTGCACCAGAGCACTGCCCGTGATACTACAAGATGCAACAGATCCACAGTCTTGCAAGGGACAGTGTCAAACCTGTCCCCCCAGGGAGGTACCTGTGTCTTCTCACCTGCTCAAATGTACATTAATCCATTGGATTCTATACTTTTTAGTGGGGACCCTCACCAACAAGAAGACCAGATGGAGGGAAGCAATGAGACATCCTTGGTACTCTTGGAAGGGTGATATGTTTCTACTTAATCTGTCACTCTCGCTGTTCCTGCACTCTTCTCTTCCTTTTCTTTTCTTTTCTTTCCTTTCCTTTCCTTTCCTCCTTTCCTTTCCTTTCCTCCTTTCCTTTCCTTTCCTCCTTTCCTTTCCTTTCCTCCTTTCCTTTCCTTTCCTCCTTTCCTTTCCTTTCCTCCTTTCCTTTCCTTTCCTCCTTTCCTTTCCTTTCCTCCTTTCCTTTCCTTTCCTCCTTTCCTTTCCTTTCCTCCTTTCCTTTCCTTTCCTCCTTTCCTTTCCTTTCCTCCTTTCCTTTCCTTTCCTCCTTTCCTTTCCTTTCCTCCTTTCCTTTCCTTTCCTCCTTTCCTTTCCTTTCCTCCTTTCCTTTCCTTTCCTCCTTTCCTTTCCTTTCCTCCTTTCCTTTCCTTTCCTCCTTTCCTTTCCTTTCCTCCTTTCCTTTCCTTTCCTCCTTTCCTTTCCTTTCCTCCTTTCCTTTCCTTTCCTCCTTTCCTTTCCTTTCCTCCTTTCCTTTCCTTTCCTCCTTTCCTTTCCTTTCCTCCTTTCCTTTCCTTTCCTCCTTTCCTTTCCTTTCCTCCTTTCCTTTCCTTTCCTCCTTTCCTTTCCTTTCCTCCTTTCCTTTCCTTTCCTCCTTTCCTTTCCTTTCCTCCTTTCCTTTCCTTTCCTCCTTTCCTTTCCTTTCCTCCTTTCCTTTCCTTTCCTTTTCTTTTCTTTTCTTTTCTCTTTGCCTCCTTCACTATTAAATAAAATATATCATTGTTTTGGTATCAAGATCTAACCTCATTTGGTTTTAATCTTGTTTTTTGGGGGGCATATTCAAACCTTTCTGGGTTTGGTCCATTTCATTCACAGAGAGTTAGTTCTCTTTACTCCACTGTAATTAGACCAGACCGCAACACCCTCTGCCCAGGCAGGGTCACCTTGAGCAGGTGACACAGAAACATGTCCAGATGGGCTTGGAATATCTTCAGAAAGGGAAACTCCACTACCTCCCTGGGAAGCCTGTTCCAGTGCTCTAAAGCCTTAAGTGGAAAGAAGTTCCTCCTCATGTCGAGGTAGATCTCATGTTTTGGTTTATGGCCACTGCTCCTCGTCCTGCCACTGGGCACCACTGAAAAGAGTCTCGCACCAGCCACTTGGAAGCCACCTTTATAATATTTATATGTATTAATGAGATTCCCTCTCAGTCTTCTCTTCTCCAGACTAATCAGAAATTGCAGATCCTGCAATTTCCCCTTGTAAGACAGATACTTCAGAATCCTCATTTTCTTGGTGGCCTCAGTTGGCCCTCTCCAGTATCTCCTTGTGTTTCTTGAAATGTGGAAGCCAGAACTGGACACAGCACTCCAGATGTGGCCTCACTAGAGCTGAATAGAGGGGCGGGATCCCCTCCCTGAATCTGCTGGCCACACTCTTCCCATTGCACTTCAGGAATTTCCTACAGTTTAAATGAAGGACTCATTTTCCAATAATTGCATCACTACAATAAAAGTGAGTGTCTCACACTGATAACTACTACACTCAATTTCTATCCACTCTGTGACTTTCAGTAGCCCCTGAAAGTGTTCCACAAATTTCAGCAACCTAGGTAATAACTTGTTGGACTAAGCAAGACCCTTAGGAATATTCACTTCATCTTGAACTATCTAATGCAACCAAGGGATCACTTGATGAGGACATCCAACTTTCTCTCCATAGTATTAATAAGTTATGCTATCATAAATTAAACTTTTAAAATGTACACAATTATAAGAAGTAGGACTTCTTTTGAAAGGAGTGGTAAAGTGACTCAAAGGAGAATTTTTGATGCACATTTTCTCCCTTAAGTGTTCTCACTGAACCACTGAACCTTCCTGTGCACATCCAGCTACATATGATTGTCACTGTCATTCCTAAGAGAAGGTTATAAAGAAATCCTCTTAGGAAGGCTTCTGATACAAAAAAAATTGAACAAATGATATTGAAACCAAGTGATAAATATGCAAATTAAACTTGCCAGGTGGCAGGAACCCTTTCAATGTTCATTTTCACCTTTAGATAGAGTCTGAAAGTCTTCTGCCAGTCTCTCAGTCTCAAAGTGATTTTGAGGAATACTTGATGAGCAAATTTAAAATTGAAAATTCAATTTTCAAGGTCATTCTTATACATTAAATGAAATATTAAAAGTACAAATAAGGTATGAACACTGATAATGAAGAGAATGCAAAGAGCAAAGGGAGAAAAAACTCTATGAAAAGGCTGGAAGTAAATACCAGAAGCAAAAAAAAGAGTTACATCTATACAAAATTTTAAGTGTGTTCATAACAAGTCAGAAGGGTTGTTGTTTATCTGTTTCAGCATATAACCTACCCTGAATGTGCCCAAGGAACAAGACAGAGAACTCAGAACAAACTTCAGCTATTCAACAAGTTCTTTGTATAGACTGAGATTAAGGTTTTTGACAGCTGACAATAGAAACACTTTACAGGCAAGCTAATATTTTACAATAATATGAAATATGTTTGACATAGTTTCAACATCTGTGGCAGGTTACGATGTTACATCATAGTGGTAGTTTATAGGAAGTTCTGAGAAAACAAATTAAATGTTTAAAGAATTCTGTGTCTATATTTCGTCTGATGAAGTTAAAGATGAATGAAACATGCTAAGATGAGAAGTATTTCACAGGTATTCTCTATTATTGTTACTCCTTTGCTTCCAAAAACATAGTTTCAATTGTATGTACAATATAATATAAAAGATGATGTGATTTTAAATTGTGTTATTAGGGCCCGTTTTATTTGTTCACTGACAGACAATACAGAAATAAAAGCAGAGCAACGTTAGTATAAATTGGCTATTTATTTTCCTTTTTTGGTCAGCACAGGAAAAACTGGAACATACACAAATCTTAAGTGAATAAAAAATTAAAATAACTCTGTATTACATCTAAGCATCTAAGACTTGAGGAAAGTTGCAATATATGGTTTCAAGATCTCTTTCTTCTAAAACAGAAATTTTGCTAAATTAATATCCTAGATGTGATGTCAAAAATATTTTGGCTTCTTAACTGTCATTTTAAATTAAAAGAATGTCTTCAGATGTGACTGTGTGATAAGGATCCGTGATGAGAAAAAAACCAATATCCTTATATTTTTAATAAGGGCTTATCTTTATGGAATTGTCTGTTTTCAGGGGTCAGGATTAATTTCCTGTCAAATATATCATACAGGCATTAACAGCGCTGCCTATCTAGTCCTGTTTCTTAGTTTTTCTTGGAACAGTATATTTCAATATTAGACAGCAGTTGACACATCTGTTGAGGGTTGAACTTGTTTCTCTTTACTGTGGGAATTTTGTCCCATTAAGTTGCTAGGAAACTAATTGCTGGGTGCTTATGGGTGCTCCTGAGTGCTTGGCAGGAAAGGGTGGNATCTTTGTTTGAAAAATATGTCTTTGTTTGAAAGACAGGTATCCCCTAGGAAAGGGTGAGACCCCCCTAAGAAAATGGAGAACTCAGATTCCCTCCCTCCAAATTACCATAATTTAGAAAATTAAATGGGCCTTCAAGCAGAGGTATGGAGACAGGAATAACAGTTCTTTACTAATATATATATAACATGGTAAACAAGCTACAACCACTACAGCATTTATGGTAAATACAACTAGGAGAAAAAAAAACCAAAAACCTCGAGGGGCTTTCCCCTCACAAAGCTCGCGGCAGTCTGATCCACCACGAGCAACAAGCTGGAATGATGGAAAAACAGTCCAGGGCTGGTGGGTGAGATCAGAAGCTCCGCTGGTGGTAGCTGGAAGGGTGGAGATGTCCCAGCAGGGCAGGGCAGTGCCGAGGAAAAACGGCGGCAGTGGGACAGGGCTGGAGGAGGCAGCTCAGAGTTCTGCTTGTCCTCTCCAATGCCAGGAGCAAGAGAGCCAACTGCTCCCCCTCCCTGTCCTTTCCCTGTATTAAGCACCCATAAGCACCAGCAATTACTTCCCTGGCAACCCACCGGGGAAAAAATTCCACAAGCAAAACAATAAAAAAATAATTTAAAAAAATATTAAAAAAAAATAAAAAATCCAACCCCCCAACATTATCCACCCCGAAAACAAATCCAACCCATTACGCATCATTTCATAGGGACATGGTTTATATCCTTTGACTAAATCTGAGTTATCCAGTTGCCCTTCAACAATTCTTGGTTTTCCCCCATGAAATGAGATTATAAACTCTTATATGCACCTCTACTATACAGTGTGTACCTCTCCTTCTTAGACATAGATGTTCATGTGCATATGAAGTGTAAGTCCTGTTGTTTGGGGCTTTTTTTCTGTTGCTTGGATAAACTTTTTACTTATCAACAATGCATTTCTTCCATTCTTTACCATAATTCTAACGCTTCTTTGGTTGTACCAAATGAATGGACGTATTTATTTCAACATCCAGACACGCTGCGTTGATAGATTCCTCCTAGTTCTGTAAACTGAACTGTGTATTGCAGTAGAATGTATTTTACTATGGATACCTCTTAATTCCAAGAGAATCCACAAAGGGACATCCGTCGGGCCTTTAAGAAAATTAAATTATTTGATGTCAAAGTAATAATTTTTATTGGAAAACTTATTTTACTAGATCATTATTGAACTTGTAGAAAATACTGAAAGAAACTTAAAACAAGTGTCCCCAGCACAAGAAGGACATGGACATGTGAAACAAGTCCAGAGGAGGCCACCAAGGTGATCACAGGGATGGAGCAGCTCTGCTGTGAAGAAAGGCTGAGAGAATTGGGACTGTTAAGCCTGGAAAAGAGAAGCTTCAGGGTCACCTAGTTGTGGCCTTTCACTACCTGAAGGGAGCTGACAAGATGGAGACACTATTTACAAGGGCCTGGAGTAACAGGACAAGGGTAGATGGCTTCAGACTAAAGGAGAGCAAGATTTAGATTGGATATTAGGAAGAAATTCTTTATTGTGAGGCCCTGGAACAGGTTTCCCAGGGAAGCTGTGGCTGCCCCATCCCTGGAAATATTCAAAGCCAGGATGAATGGATCTCTGAGCAACCTAGTGGAAAGGTGTCTCTGCTCATGGCAGAGGGTTTGGATCTAGATGGTATTAAACATGTCTTCCAACCCAGTTCATTCTACGATTTTCTAATTCATTCTATGATTTCAAAGAAAGGCTTTGCAAAAGGGTGTGATCTAAATTAGTTATGTAAACAATTATGAAGTACAAACTGGTAAATGTAATAGGAATATACAAAGTGAATAATTAGGAAAATAAATAATAATCCATAAGAATTAGTGTATACATTCATAAAAGAGAAATTTCACTAATCAAAAAATGCTGGTAGGTGACAATCTGTACTATTCTCAGTTCACTTCTAAGCCTTTTCTGAAAAGAGGTAAAGATCTGGAACTTTGCTGTCATATAAAAGAAAAGGGTAGAGCAGTACCCATGTCTGACAGGAGCCATGTCCTTCAAACACTGCATCACTAGAAATGCTGTCTGACTTAATAAAATGTGATAAATAGAGTAGAGGCCTCACTGAGGGCTTAGAATTTACTATACTGACAAATGGCTCTTTGGTTATCACTGTTTTAAAAATTATTTATCTTGCAAACTGAAGGATTGTGTTTGGGGTTTACTGTGTATGCCTTTCATGGAGTAACTTATGGACTTTTCGAAGGTAACTTCTGAACCTTCTGATAATAACAGAGTTCCATTCTACTATACTTCAGATTGAAAATCTTTCTCTCTGTAAATGTAGACCCTTAAGTAGTCTAAAAGCCATGTAGACTCTGAACAGTGATAGAGAATACCATTATTGCCCCAAAATTGTGAACATTTCCTGAAGCACAGTCAGTTTCACTGACCCCAAAAATTCCATTTGAAGATAAAACCATGCTTTAAAGTTGTGTCCAAAACAGAATTACTGGATGTTTTCTATTTTAGACATAAAATACCCATTATCCCCTGTGTTATATAGAATATAACTATACTTGCAAGTTCTTGGATCTCAGGTGTGAAATAGATAATACTGAATGAATTTCATATTAAAAACATAATCATTAATCAATTTCTCATAAATTTATAATCTCTGTAGACTGCAGGCATAAATTTATTTTTGTGGCTTGGGTAAAAAATTAGCTCAATTTTGCCACAGACATGACAGATGTAGTTTCCTCTGTTTGTTGTGGCTGTTTTCCTTTGCTGGAGTTTTGCTCAGTAGTTGTGAGCAACCGCATCTCTGCGAACTCCAATACCAACATGGGCCAAAACAGCAGTTTTCCATGTTGTGGAACTAACATCAAATGGCTAATGACTTCCCTGAATGTGGGTTTTTAAGCATTCTTTGGCCTGTCTCCTGGAAATCCAACTCACTTTTTCCACCTCTTGAAACAATTTTAGGCACTCTACTTGGACACGTGTCAGAAACCATGCCAGTATAATTGATCCTGTAGGAGCAGTCTTTGAATGCTGAATATTTGACTATGACTATGTAGGCTCTTTCCTGAAAGACTGACCCTAATGGGCATAGAATGTGTGTGTCAGTGTGTTGTAGTCCAAAATGCTTACTGGAACACCTCTGCATATTCTGCATGTTTCAGCCACATAAGAGGACAGGAATTACAGCTGCATAACGCACATTTACTTTTTTTGGATTTCAGATGCTTATTTCCTTCTTGAAAGACTGCTTTAATCTCCTCAAAAGCTGTTCAGGCTTTTCCTCAGCTCTGTGGGACTTCATCATTAATCATGACACTCTGGGATGGCAGGCTGCCACAAGGGCAGAGTAGCCTGTGCTGTACTGTCAACAGAAACAAGTGGCTTGGGTAGCTTTCCATTAGGATATGGCTGGACCCAGACCTCTGTTTATTAATTTGATGTTTGGGCCAAACCACTTAGCAGCAGGATCAAACTAGTAATGAGTGCACTGCAAATCATGGAGTGTGTGTATACTCTATACAATCATTACCAAAAGTAGGTCACAGGCCAGCAGCTCTGCAATGTTTGACTTAGTGCAAGCTCTGTAGGGAGAAAATGTCATCATTACTAAAACACAAATACAGACTCCTTTGTTATGTCTCAAAATTGAGAGCTGTGGCAGAAAAGAAGCTTAAAACAGCACAGGAAGGACCTTTTTGGAAAACAAGACAAAAAAGCCACACCAACAATTCCCCCCCAAATCAAACAACAAATTTCCTTTTGTCTTTTTTCAGTTATGAAAACTCTAACAACCTCATTCTGCTCAGGACCCTTTTCAACATGGCATCAAAAACATCACAAGAAGATTCATGCATAATCCTCTAGGGAAGTTCATGATGTCAGTACTTTTAAACCAGAAGCTAAACTTATTCTCTGGTGCTTTCTTTAAGCAGCTTGTCTGCAAAAATTGTAACAAACTTTTGTTCAGACTGAGGACTTCCATGCAACTTTAATTGAAGCAATACTTTTTTAAAAATATGAAAAATATTTGTGATTAATATACCTTCAGATTATTTTTAATGGCAAAGTATTTTACACAAGGAAATTCTAGGAAGAGAGGATAAATGGGTAGAAGGAGGTGGGAAGAAAATAAGGGTTAGGAGTTAAGACAGCAATGAACCTCCTTCTTGCTTATTTTTCATGCAACAAGGTTTGCTTTCAAATGGTTTAATTTGATTTCTGATAAAGTTTTTCTATCTTTTAAACTAGAAGTGTAAGCTGCTTTTTTATTGAGTTAATAATTCAAAAGTTCTTTTTAAGTTAATATCCAATAGTTTATATAGGTCATCATTAATCTTTTACATATTTCATTGTCATTATTTACCCTTCCTTACTACTATCCCCTCATTTTTTAATGAAAAAAGGATATTCTAGCAAATTATTGTTTATCATAAAAGACTTATTATTTTGCAGTGTGGATAAAAAAGCACTGGGGAGAAGTGATTTCTAGGGATTTCATGAATCCACCAGTATACCTGACCTAGATATTCCCATTTAAATTAAACTAATTTTTTAATGAGGCAATTTAATTGTCTCACTACCTGTCTCTATCCCATGCATTCAGTTGTGCTGAATGTTTTTTCTTTAAATGCAGAGATCACTGAAACTATAAATCCCTTTTAAAAGGGATTAGATAGTCAACTCGAACCAGAGGCAGAACAGCAGAAAAGGCTTCAGTTTGGGTGTCATTAGCTGCAGGATCATTTGGTATCAGTTAATGGATTCATTAAATGAGACAAAAAATAATTGTGTTCAAACCTATTACAGTTCTGTTGTGCTCATGATGGAAAAAGTGCCAAAAAAATGATTAGGGGAAGAAGACTTAGCATATTTACTATCTTTTGCTTTACATTTATTCAAAAAGGGTTTTTACAGCTTCAGATTAAGCAATACCCACACCCTCATTTTTCAGACAAACTAATTACATTTGCCTTCAGGAAGTTTCAAAGGGAAAGTATCAAAACAGGACTTCTTTCCCCCTCTCCACATGTGCTCTTCCCTGAACCAGACTCCTGCTAAAATAAACAAATTTCCTGAAGAATTTCAATTGAAAAAACTTCATAGTTTGACAGCATATTGTTTCACTGGTTTTTACTGAATCAGCTATTATCAGCCTTCAGGGAAGGGAAGCAGCTAGAGTAAATTAGAATAACTTCTTGCAGAGCTGGCTTCACAGCAAGTGAGAGTTGAGAATTAAGAAGCATTAACTATTTTGTTTTCTTTTTAGTTGTTTTTTTCTCTGTGTGTGTGTGTGTGTGTAGAACTGACTTTGAAGACCGAAGTTCTACCTAGACAGGATGAAAAACAACAGGTTTTCCTTCCAGGGAGTTGTAACCTTCCACATCAACCTTTAAGATACCCAGCCAGCAGTCTTGGTGGTTGTTCAGGGTGTTCAGTTGTTTTCCTACAGCTGAACAGCAGCTGCAACCCACATAGACCAGCTGGGTCTCTGAATTTTGCCCATTGCAAATTCAAGGTTTGCTTCTTACGCCTTACAGGTTACACCTCTGATTTTGACTCTCTCTACTCCACCTTCCTTGCAATTTATGGGGCAAGGGTTTTCAAGCTGTTGTGAGACATTCAATCAAACAATTGATTAATTACTAACTATTGAGCATTTGTTACACTAGAACACTTAAGGTGTTCATCCTAGAGACTAAAGCAACACCTTGTTATCAACTGCCAGACATAGAAACACATATCCAGTTGCAGATACCTGGAACAAATATCTTTTCCTGATTTATTTCAGGACAGCAGTTGTCCTGGACAATATTTTTGGTTAACAGTTGGATTTTCTTAGTGTTGGGGGTTAGATTTGTTTCTCTTTACTTACAGAATTTTTTCCCATAACTTGCTAGGAGACTAACACCTGGGTATTTATGGGTGCTTAAGCAAAACAAAAGTGGCCAAAGTCGGGAGAGGAGTCTAGCACCTGGCTACACCACTTTTGTATCTGGGAGTTTTTTCTCAGAGGGGAAGATGCCACGAGTTTGGGGGGGCAGGTAAAGGACAGGGCTGGGGGAAGCTGCGCTTTCTCGTTCTCGGCATCAGGAGCACGGCCAAGCTGTTGCTTACTGTGGGCAGAATCCACTGTCATCACCGGAATACAGTCCCAGGCACCTACCACCATCTGCTCGTGTGTCCAGGAATCCTGAGCTCACCTTCTCCTGCCCTGCTGGAGCCGGGCCACCGCTGTCCTGCCCCTGCCACTTCTTCAGCCCTGCTCTGGGCCTTTTCTACGCTGTAGCCCCGCACCCCCTGCCCTGCCGGGACATCCCGCAGTTCCAGCTACCACCGCAGAGCTTCTGGTACATCTCATCCACCAGCCCAGGATTCCTGCTCATTCCTGCCATTCCAGCTTGGTGCTCCTCAGAATCCTGCAGGGGCATAGGGATCAGACTGCCCCAGGGTTTTGTGAAGCAAAGCCTCTCCTCCATCCCTTCCCGTCTCAGCCGAGGATGCTGTCACAAGGTTCCTGGTTCTGTTTTGTTGTTAATGCCGTAGTTATTGTTGTTTGTTTGCCTTGTTATACATACTAGTAAAGAACTGTTGTTCCTATCCTCAAATCTGTAGCGTTGTTTGGATTTATTTTATAAGTGTTATGATAGCATTTATTGTAAACTGTAATTTTAGGTTAGCTGGTTAGATATTTTGTAAGCAGGGCTCCCTGTCCTTATCAGAAGTTGATAAGAGTTTCCAAGACAACCCAGGCCTTTGCCCAGACACTGTTTTCTATTGGTCCCTCCCTAAGATCACCCCCTACCCATTGTTTGTAATGTATCTTTCCCCCTCTATCCATCAATCATCCTCAAGGTTTAGAGGTTCGGCCAGTGGTTGGTGGACACCCAGAGCACCCCACCCCAATTTAGCTTGATTTGTTCTTGTTTAGGTAATTCTGTTGGCATTTGCCTCCTTGCCTTGTTTTATTGGTTTACAACTTGTATCCACCCCCTGGAATCGTACTGGTAAAAGCCCCCTAAGGACTCAGGTTCGGGGTCTCTCTCTTCGGAAGCTCCGAGCCTGGGACCAGGGTTTTTCCCCTGTGTTCCCCCGAATAAAATCTGCTCCCAAAGCCTCGAGAGAGTCCCCTCTTTCTGACCACGGCCGTGACAGTGGAGGTAACAGTGCTGCAGAACCAAGAACCCACACAAAGGTGCTGTTGGAGCGCAGCCAGGGCTGCTGGTGGTCAACCAGGCAAGGCTGACCCCAGAGACAGAGCTGCACGCAGCAACACAAATCTTTGCCTGAGAGACCCTTAATTTCAGAATTATAGTAATTCGGATTTACAAGCTCCATTCCAAGAGCGGCTCCTGCCCTCCCTGGCAGACACCTGTCTTTCCAAACCAAGACACTCAGACAACTGTGTATTTCCAGCAATATTGAAATATCTCTGGTCCCTCTTCTGCTTTCTGTGAGTGTTCAGCATCACAAATAACTTACAAATAACCTAATTGCTGCTTTTCTGCTTATCCACTTCTCATAAAAAAGAATTTTGCAGAAACTAAAATGTTCAATACCACATACAGTGAGCATTTCATTAGTCATTACTGTGACAGCTTCTATATTTTCATCTCAAACTAGGAAAACCCCCAGTCATTCCATTCAATAATCAAGACAGGCTCAGCACTCATATGCAGAAATTTGTTGTCCAAAAGGCAATCCCCTTCAAGTACACATGTGCACACACATACACTGCACTGGCTACAGCAAAGTAAAAAACCTTTGCTACGCTTTGATTAAAGGCTTCAAGACTCTTTTTCTTAAAATATGGTCTAATCATAAGGAACAACATAAGTAGCTTTTACGCATACTTGTAGGTCCTAAGTAGTGAGATGAACAAGTTTCTGAGTAATGATTATATTTCAAACAAATGACAAGGATGATTTGCCAAGCAATGACATATTTATCTTATATTTTAGAAAACGAGATTTAAAAAACCATTTACCTTGAGTCTTTTATTTTAACACTGTTATTGGGTTTATAATATCTGATTATTCTTGCACAAAACCCACTAAATCGTTCTTTAAATAAATGAGTTTTCACTTTATAATTCAGTTCTAAAGCCAGAGTTTTCAGGAAATTTAACAATATAACAGGATTGCAAAATATGGTGACGCAATCAATTTCTTTTCTTATGACTTTATATTTTGCATATCTTTTTTTCTTTTTTTATCATTGCACAGCATGACAGACTGCTTTGTAGACCTACCATAGATTTTATGTAGATTGTGAGCACTTGTTCCCCTCTGTAACTCTTACCCAAAACAGAAGTTATATGTTAGCAAATTCAATTGTTTATATGCTTCCTGTAAATAAACACTACTTCATGCATGAATTTCATTAAATAGACCCAAACTAACCTGAGTATCCAACTCACATGAGCCATTGCCTTGTCATCTGACAGTGTACAAACCCCAACCAGTAGTTTTCAAAGTACAGCTTTAAACATTTGTATTTTGTAAGTCCAGCTGATATGATTAAACACAGTGAGAAAACCTATTTATTTTATTTAATGAACTAAAATCTTATAATGAGTTTGCATCCATGAATAATGTTGTATATGAATTATAGTTCATTCCTACAAATATTTGGCAATACACAGGTAAAATAAATTTTACATTAGCATTTATGCCAACTAACTAATTTCCTCATTATTTGGAGCAAGCAGAGAGAAAGGGGTAAACACACTCAAAACAAATGCAATTAAATTGAAAAATTGCTGGAAGATAGGTTATCAGTACATATGTGCTTATGAAAAAGCTGCCAAAAGTTCTTTATGAAAAATTTTATTGACTGCATTATATTCCTCTTATAAAATCAAAACATATTCATCTGGCTGCCATATCACTATTTAATTTTTGATTTGAGGAGTAATGGTAAAGAGATACAGAAAAAAAAACAACAAACAAAACAAAACAAAAAACACCTTTCACTGCCAATGTTATAAAAATTGAAACTAGTGGAGAATATTTCTTTCAAAAAGACCAGTCATTTTGTCCAGGTCTTGCCTTCCAAAACAGAGTCACATGAGAAAGCTGTTATAGGGAGATGTGAAAAACTAAAAGAGTTGTTGATCAGTAAATTAAAAAAAAAAAAA